>OZ005741.1:45009933-45427174 GCA_963930735.1 Dioctria linearis
CTTGCCCTGTAATGACGGTACTTCACATGTTAACAACTTGCGAAATTCGAAAGTTTAACTCGGGCAAAATACAACGCTGTCAAGTTCAGAGTGCTCTGTATAATTCTAACTTCTGGTAACATGAAAGAAACTTGATTCTGAAAGAAGTCAAATGCACGTCTGTTCCTGATTAAAATGCATTTTACTGAACTTGTACATGTATGTGTACATATTATTTTCTGTACATGAATGGAGAATTGTGTACAGAAGTTACAGAACTAACACACCTTGATTTTATAACGAAAAGAAGTGTTGTTTACCAAATTCCAGTTTTAAAAGGAATATTTAATTTCCAGGTAGAAATAGAATTTGCTAATTAGACCGTGTATTACATTTTTTTTTTAATTGCTGAGAGCTAAAAGGTATGCTGAATTTAATCAAAACACATTGCTACAATTTAGAAACACCTTGGTGATCATGACTAGTCTTATGTACCAAGATGCCTGTAGTTAATGCATTAGAAGGATACCTAGAGCTCTGATTTCCTAGGAAACTGTTGTTGTCTGTAATATTGCTCCAGCACCAAGTCGATTAAAAATGGAATAAAATATCTTCTGAATTTGTATTGAAGTATTTGCTGCACATGCATTATGTTGATTTAAATTAAATAAAGGGGTAAGGGAAGATTATTATTATTTACTTGTATGGAATACTTACAATATTACAATCGGCCGTCGGAGCGAACTATTTATAGAATTTTTGATGAAGATTACACAAATTATACATTACTGCAATAACACCAACAAGCCTTAAAAATGTGAGAACTGAAGAAAATATTGCTGCTGTAGACGAAATTGGATGGAAACCCAATCCCCAATTCCACTAGGTGGAAAATTTTGCATTTAGAGCTGGTTCTACACTCTTACAAGATCCAATTTGTTCAGAAACAGCATCCGCAAGAACATCGTATATGTCGAATATTCGATGAGTTGACCGAGTACCAACTGGGGAGCTACTCTATTTTTTACCACAAAATTGCATTTCCTGATAAGGTTAACTTTACGCTCAGCTAATTTTTGGAATGCTAATAAGAAAAATTTAGATAAGTACATAATTAAAAGACCAATTCTGAAAAAGGTGAAACGGTACGGTCAATATGGGGTACGTTACGATAATCATTTCCTTCCAAATTTTAATGATATCAGAGCTGGCCAAGTACCAAAGTAAAAGTACTTAAGTACAAGAAAGGAAGACCTGAGTACTTCAGTACCGCATGTATGAAAATTACATGAATCGAAGTACTAAGTCTATAAAAAGTACTGAGTAATTTTTGAAGTACTTTTTAAAGTACATTTTTAGAATCTTTGTACATTGGCAGTAATATAATGAGGTTTATAGAGTTCAGTAAATAGATATTAGTAAATAAATACCTTTTGAAAACTATAAACCCCTGTTCACGAGCGCGATACGATACCTGCGATATTTTGGTCACGTCCTGCTCTTTCTATAGATCTATCTCTAATTGCAACTGGTTTTTATCGCGCAATACGTTCATAAGGTTGACAGTGGTTTTTAGAGTTGACAGCTATAAGTTTATTTGATTTTTTTTGTGAATTAACGTAAATATTATTGTGAATCTCGAGATATAAAAGTTTTTATAATGGATAGACAGATGGAATTAAAAGCAGCACTATTAGTACTACTTTTGAAAAAAAAAGCGGGAAAGTTATAGGAGGACAGTTAATGTGCGGCCTTGTTTTCTGCATCGTTCCACTGAAGGATTCTACCATACAGCAATAAAATACATAATAATTGCGGATGAATGCTATTTTAAGGACTTCTTACAGATGACTCCCGCATAGTTTAATAACTTGGTGGCGTTGACTGAGCCTATTCTTGTTAAAAATAATAAAAATAATGGGGCTCACCATGGAGCAATAAGCGTTGAAGAAAGACTGTGGATTTCCTTAAGGTAATTCAATTATTTGTTATTTGAGAAAGTTTTGGAAAGAAAATATTTGATTTGAACAGGTTTTTGGCTTCACGACGAACATATCTTTTTAATTCAGGGTTGAAAAAACGACAGCCAGTGGAATTATTTGTGAGTGCATGGAGGGTATTTGAGAGTGTTTTTCACCAGTTGTCTTTCCTGCTTTGGATGGCGAGACATTCTCGCGAGTAGCTGAGGAGTTCGAACGCAAATGGCATATGCCAAATTGCATTGGTGCTATTGATGGGAAGCATGTAGTAATTCAGGTAAGATCTCAATTCCACTAATAATTTAAATTCTGTATGTCAGTAGCCTGCTCCGAAGTCCGGGTCGAACTTCTATAACTACAAAAAGACGTTCAGCATAGTTTTACTGGATGTAGCTGATGCATCCGCCAAATTTCTATACTGCGACAATGGTGCCTTCGGAAAACAAAGTGGCAGTGGAGTTCTGAAGGCATCGTCATTAGGCAGGCTGATTGCGAAAGAATTTAAGTGAGTTGAAGCTTGATTATTATTGCAAAATCGTAAACCATTAATACAATGGCGTTTTTGTTTTTTCCAGAGATCCAATCCTTCAGAAGAATGGCGATAGGGAATTCCCGTTCCCATATTTTCTTGTGGGAGATGCTGCATTTCCTTGGGGACATCATATTGCTCGTCGTAATTCCTTACGCGGAACGCTTTCCACATCTCAAAAAGTTTTCAATTTGAGAATCTCGCACGTATGACAATGCGTTGAGACGGTCTTCGGAATATTGGTGTAGAGGTTCCAAATATTTCGAAAGCCTATACAATTGAATGTGAAAAACGTGCAGAGGGTTGGAAAGCAGAAGTATGCCTACATAATTGGCTTCCCTGTGAAGAAATAGAATTTTCTGAGAACGGCAAGCTTCAATTCACTCAAGGTCTATCTGTTGTTATAGGCGGCAGCAGCGATACCCCAATGTTTGGAGGGGCTGACTTGTCTGACTTGCTTAGCAATTTTTTCATGAATGAAGGTAGACAGATCTTTCAATGGAAGCAGATGCAAAAAAGAAAAGGAAAAAGCAAATAAAACATAAATAGATTAGTTTCACAATAGTTTTGGTATTACTTAAAAGAGTAACAGTCAGCTCATACTTACAACTAATAATATTATAAATACACACAAGAAAAAGAACACAATATTTCATCACATGTTTGTACTTCATAAGTTGATGACGTTGTTAATAATAATTTGCACTTATCATCACTGATTTACTCTTTTTCTATACGGGATAGGATCTCCATTATGGCCATTTGACCCCTTGATACCTTTCCTGCAGGCAAGCTATTCAGCCTGAGCACCACGTGCATCCCGAAGTGCTCGTTTTAGCACTTTGGATGTGGCTCTACCAGGGCTGACAACACACTCTTTATCTGCTCGTCCAAGTAAACCAGCTCTTCCTCAAGGTCCCCCGTAGCATTCCCCTTACTTGTCTCTACCCGAGCACGTTTGTTTATTGGAGAAAAAGTGCAAGCAGTTCTGTAATATGAAATATTAATAAAAATGTAAGTAATTTTCTTTTAACACACTCTCTCGGGAAAACAACATCATTTAAAAATGAAAGCTCCTCCGCATATTTGTACTGATTTGTTTTCTTGACTACAGACCCAGATGGCAGATTGTTTTCCTTTCTGTTTCTAACAAAAGCCGTCCGAATATATCGCCATTTCTTCCGTAGATCACCTAAACCTATTATTATTGTGTATTATAAAATTAATTGTTCTATTTGTTACCAGGAAAATGTGTGATCAATTCCTCCCAAGCTCAGGCGATTTTATTCCTATCATGACACTGAGCTATCCCAGTATCCACAGACATGGTTTGAAGACTACGATTACATCGTACCTTTCATGAAAATCTATAAAAATTATTAAACATTTTCTAAAATTGTGTTACTGCTCAGAAAACAGTTCACGTACCCGCGGTTTCCAGTTCTTCATTGCTGCCAAAGATCTGTGGCACTACCATAATTCCCTGGTTTGCTGTAAAAATAATTAATTTGTTTTACTTCGCATTTTAAGTGTTGTTCCAATATTTATACTTACATATTATAGTTAACTTCGACATTACTGTGGAACTATAGCACCCGATTGCAAATGTAAACAAACAAAAATGTTGAGGTTAAGGTGAAAATCGCACCAAACTAAGTACATTGCTGCGAATAAATTTTGAATCGCACGAAACGTAGAAAGAGTAAGCATGTTCAGCGACAACTACATTGCTGTAGCCAATCAGAGCTCCGTCGCATGCGATAAATCGCGCTCGTGACCAAGCCATAATATGTATAGTAATCAGTGTCTACTATTTATAGTTTTTGACGCTGCACGTAGAGTAAAATTTTCACCTCTCATTGCTACACTCATAAAAACTATTATAGGTCCGCCCAAGTACCAATTGTTGCGCAAATAATGCATAAAAATTCTAAGGAAAAAATTTCCAGTAAATTTCTACGAAACAATTTAGGTTTTCACTACATCAGGTCGAGGTATCGTTTATTTTATATTGGATGGACGCATTGCTTACTTACGCTTGGTTATGTCATCAAGTCGAAGCATCGTCCATTTTATATTCGAGCGAGACGTTACTGGTTTTTGTTCTACTTGCACAGTCCTGTTTGTATGTTATTAGTGTGTCTAAGGCTCTTCCTTGACGCGTGAGTGCGGCACATTCTTTGACAGTTCTTTGCGTGCTTTAGAACTCAACAAAAAAGGAGTTGCACTAGAGATTGTGTTTGCTTTTCTACGAAGAGTTAGATATTTGCAGGTACTTAATAGAATCAGAAATACTTAAGTAAAAGTCTTTGTACTTGAGTACAAAACTAAGTCTTAAGTACAAGTAAATAGAAGCAAGTACTAATGTTCAAGTACTAAGTAGGGTATTTCAAAAGTATTGTTTAATAAGTCTTAAGTAACGAAAATATACATTAAGTAATACTTAAGTCTTTTTTTACTTAAGTATTGCCAAACTCTGAATGATATCAATTTAGCAGAAATACGGTTTCAAGTCGATTGTACCACGTGCCATACTGCGACCAAATTAATCGATTTATTGAAAGAAAATTTCTATTATAATTTTATCAACAGATATAAACGCCATCTATCATTATCATTTGACTTCACACGTCTCGATTATTTTCTCTGGTGAGTTGGCATGCTTGGTCTTACTAATTTATATTGACAAACAGCAAATATTTTTTCTTTTGAAGCCATCAATCGTTCTTGTCGTTTGAGAGAATCGATTGTTATATATATTTTTTGAATTCCTAAATTAGTTTGATGTTTTTCTTCTTTGGCGTTTTTCATTGAAAAATAGAGCACAGAGAAAACGCTTCATCTCCGATAAATATATGAAGTATAAGAACATCTCCATACTGAGCATTGCTTGTATTGTTTGTTGTTAATTTGTTTGCCGAACTTACCTTTTCAATAGATTCTAATTCCAGAACAATCCTTTACTTAGTATAGAAAATTTATATTAATGTATAATATTAGAGAATAGCCTACATATCCTCCTCCTCCATAGAACCCAATATCTCTGTATTTCATATTTATTAATAATAGTTCCTATTCCAAAAACCAAAAACGTGTTCTTATATATTTCAAAAGTCTTTGATAGAGTCTGACATTTTACCTTTGTAGCCAAACTTAAACAACTTAATATCTCCTCTATTCTTATAAACCCTTGAAGTGTAGATTTGCCCATGCGCTCTGTAATCTATCTGTGTCTCTGCTTATTTTCATTAAAAATCTGTTTTCCCTTACTCTTAATGACATCCTTGGTTCTGCAGATGACAGTATCCTTGATTTCATTTACTTTACTACCACTTTTACAAAAACCGCGGAAGGAAT
The DNA here is from genome assembly GCA_963930735.1 of Dioctria linearis. Lineage (NCBI taxonomy): Eukaryota > Metazoa > Arthropoda > Insecta > Diptera > Asilidae > Dioctria > Dioctria linearis. The sequence continues at coordinate 45,015,778 of OZ005741.1, forward strand.
GTCAGATGTGTCATTACTCATTGAATAATGACCTTCATGAGATCCTCGCATGGGGCAGAGCGAATATTGTCAAATTTTATGCGCCTTAGATCCAAAGCTGTCACATTTCTTTGATTTTACCAGTCCAGATTTTTTTTCAATGGACCTACCGCTACAAGTAATACCTACATCATACCTAGAATGGAATATTGTTTCCATTTCTGTACCGGGACTGTTCCCACAGCCTTCGTTTTATTAGATATTGCCTAAGGTGCCTTCAAACTAGTTGGTGATGTGGCAGTCACTTGTCACATCGATTCGCTTGAGCTCGAACTGCAATATCGGATACCTTCTGCACATTTTCTCATGAAATATCCAGTCTGGCAGCTTGTAAAGTCCCGTGACACAAGTTGATACACACTCAAGACAAGATACGACGTAAGACCGGGTTTTATATCGAATTTGTATCAGTCCATGGTACACGAAGTTGAAACACGGTTGATACATGTTCTTGAGGCGGGAAAGAAAATTTATCATTTCCATATGTTCTATACGCACACAAACCGAGTACACGCATGCATATGTAATAAAATACTCGTATATCATCCGAGTCTCACTCTCTGTTCTAAGTTGAGGTATTTACGAAAATGTTCTAAAATAGTGCTAAGAAAACCAGTTTTTAGTACGGTGTATCGCGTGTGTATCATCGTGTGTCACCGGACAAAAAGTAATTCCTGCATGAAGAACTCAGCTTACAATAGCTGCGCATATCGTGTCACCCTTCAAAATGCTTCTTTAACCCGAACTATGCGAATATGGAACAGGCTACCAACTTCTGTGTTTCCTCTGACTTACAATCCGCGAAAATTCAAGAGTGATATACATCCGCGCCCACACCACTCTCTTTATACCTCCTAATTCTTTCCCGATCTCATTTTCCTATAAGCTGTGCTTTGAATCATGTATCTCCTATATAATATATGTAGTAATATAATATAATAAGAATGATTATGTATTGAATGAAATTGCTTGTACTTAGAGGAAAAGGAACCGTTATTTTTGGCCACCATTTTCCGCACGTTCTTCCCATCTCATCACTCACAAACATCTTGGGAAATTGGCTATTGAGATTGTTTTTGTTTTTTTTATTTTCTTAACCATTTCGAGTAGTGCCTCTTCTTATTTTTGCGACATTATTAAATTAAGCATTCTGCTCACAATGCTATAAGAAGCCTTCTTTATTACGAAACTGGGATATCCTTAATTGGAATGTTAAAGTTCTGAAAGATTCTCCAGTAGCTAAAAGTCTGGAAAGAAAATGTCATCATACTTGTTTCACTATGACATATTTATTTTGTTTGTAGATGTCGACTATAACAAGAGATGTATCCAAAATATATGTTCAGCGCATTGTTGATTTTTTTAATTGATAACTGGTCAAAAATTATTGATACACATAAAGCAAGTGTTAAACTGCATACACTGAATACAAAGGAGGATAGAGATTCGTAAACTACTTTCTATATAATCTACCCCCATACTTACCATAATCTTATAAGACGATGTAGGAAAATTTATACAGTAATCTGTAATTAGCATCTTCATTCTAACTTAACTGGAACGAACTGCAGTTTGAAAACTAAGTAAAGTCTAAGAATGATAAAATTATAAAATGAAGACAAAATTTGAAATGAAATAGTGTTAATAAAAATTCAAACACAAAAAAAAACTCCTTAATGATAAAAGTTAAAGTTAAAAAAATTAATTAATTGTGTAAATGTTTCTAAAAATTTTTAATTACTAAAACCTTTCCTCACCGCTTCATTGAAAAATTATACAAATTTCCACGACTCAATGTTTGTGTGTTTAGTAAAATATCGACTTTAATATAGGTAGGATGGACAGCAACGTAAAGAAGCTCCGAAATTATCAGCCTCGAAACAAAAGGACTTATAGAATAGATAAATATGTATTATAGAAAACCCCGGTAACGGAAGGACCTAAATATTCCGTCACAACTCCGTGAAATTGTGTGAAATTCAATTAAAATTGCAAAATTTATGCGAGAACATCTAACTTAGTAGCACACGTACAAAGAGAAATTCTATCTCTTCCACGGCTATTACAAGAAATTATTTCTTCCGACCACAAATGTAACCTTACAGAAACAAAAGGGTAACAGCCCTCCTTCCTTCGAATATGTTACATTAATTTCAAAAGGGTAATTCTTGTAACATAGCCCAGCAATACATACCTACATAGTCCACGTAAACCATTCCGGCGACAATCAGGAAGAAGACAACAACAGCAACGACGACGACGACGACGACGAAGACGAGGACAACGACGACATTGTTGTCTCGATTTCAAGTCCAGGAACGCTTGTTTAAGAAATTTGTTCATCTTGCAAGACATTTTGCGCAATAAATTTAAAGTTCACAACTTTATGGAGGATTTCCCATTTTCTAATGGGATACTGGAACAATTCCTTTTTATGAATAGTAAACAACTCGTTTACACCTAGGCACCACCTAGGACAAGGCTAACAGTACAAGGAGCACATGTGGATATAAATCTAGTCCTATTTTTGTCTGCTTATAACAAAACCCTTTTATTAAACATAAAACCTTTCGCTCTCATTTTGTGTCGTGACACTACCACTCTGAGCTCATAAGTGAGATCTAGCTGGGAGTAGAGATTTGCATTTTATATTTCTCAAGGCACACATCGTACACAATACACCTGGATATATTATACTCACCGCACATATGACACGTTTGTGGAGAATAGACGTGTAAGGTTAAGAGGGCGCTCCAGCAAGTCGTCCTTTTTCGCTTAATAAATTATCACAGCTCGTATGTATGTATGTAAAAGACAAGACAGGTTTCTTTGCTTGGAATAAACAATGGTTTATCTTTCTTTTCGAGGACCGTTAAAGGCGGATCTAGAAAATTTTCAAATAAGCAAAATTCGAGCTAATAGGTACTTGTTGTTGTTGAATTGTTTTTGTTGTTGGTGTTGTGTTGCTGTAAGTGATTTACTGGATAGTCTGAAACCTATTAACTACATGAAAACGTAGTGAAACACCCTTTTTATAAGTCGAAAATCACCGGGCAACATTTTTATAGCCAACATTAAGTTTACACAGCCATAAAAATGTTTTAGTACAATTTCGCCTTTGTTGTCGATGGCCACGCCAGGACCATATTCTACGGATTACATACTTAACTGATCCTGGAGAATTTGAATGGCTTGATGGTCTCTTAAAAGTTTTATCAGTTCTCATCGCAAGCCATGCTGCCGCATTTGTGACATGGATATGCTTTAGTTTGCTGTAATTTTTGCTTAGATTAATATAAAACTACAGCAGTGGGCAGCTAAACCGCTATACCATCAGTTTAGTATGGCTCTACCTCAGGCCTATTACTACAGGGTAAGAGGAGGGGTTTAAATACTCATAAGTAAAGATGTGTTTTCTTGGAGTGGAGTGGAATGGAGTGGATAGTTCACAGCTAAGTATTATAAAAAAATATTAAAAATTACAGAATCTGTAGGCGGTTGAATAAAACTAACTGATTTTTAGAATAGGCCAAATGAAATCATTCCTCCAAGCCAATTAACTATAGTTAGCTTGTACAGTCCTGAAGAGGAGGGAAGGAAGCTTTAGCAGATTCTGCAATTGAGAAATTCGAAGTGTTCTGTAAAATCAGTTGATTCGTCGGAATAGGATGAATCGTGTAGCGGTATTTGATACGGGTCAGTAAGAAAAAAAAACATGTGTGCTTCCACTTCACCTTAAGGTTTATCGCGTCTAAAAACTTGTAACTACAGTACTAAAAGCTCTAATAATTCAAATCGTGCAAGAAAGCCAATTCTTGTGCTATAATATCAATCTATTAAATTTCTAACATTAAGAACAAAAACTAAGATCTACTACTAACGGTACTAAATTCTACAGAAAAATGTCACTTGTTTTTAATGAAAAAGTGCTGCTTGGGAGGGTGGTGTAAATTAGCCAGCCTTTCTATTCTACTCCTCGTGGCTCTTGCTGCGAAAAACAATCACTTGCTGCCCTTCGAATATTGTTGCAATCACATATGGAGTCCCGATACCTTAATTGGTATATTGTGACTCGATGTAAAACTGTTTCGAAGAGAAATTGCTTATCATGAAATTTACGCTAACTGAACTGCATTTAAGATTAAATTGTACCTTGCACAATAGTTGAGAAGTCTGGAACTCCAAAAAGTTAAGCCAAAAAAATAGGAACTGTACCTTGTACTTGTATGTTCACCTTATCATAATCGCAAACTAAAAGAGATTGATGCTTCGCAGCAGTGCTCTTTTATAACCAGATCTGCCATGTTGGTTTTAAGTTCTACATAGATTTTTTGTGGAAAACTTGTGAAATGAGCATGAGCATTGAAAATCTGCCGTAAGATTTACGTGATACATTTTCCCGTGGACTACTTTCCAGATTTATTTAATTTTTCTTTAATGACAGTCTTGAGAAAATCTGTTTCTCAATATAGCTTTCATAAACTGACACCACCAGGGTCAGTCGCTTTTTCGCGATGTGGAATCTGCTTGTTACCGGCCTCTTTCTTTCCTTTCCGCAGGAAAAAACACCCCAATTTCATGTGTAATATGTTGACAGAAATTGAAATAGTGTCTATTCGTGGTCTTTTTGTTTATATTTCGCGGGTTGTTTTCATCGCGATTTCCAGGTGCTTTCAGGTGCAGATTTTAGGTGAGTGTGTGTTTAATGTGCTTCTGGTGTTATGTACTTGTGTTATTTTTTATATCTGTATTACGCCAAAATGCTCAATTTTTTACAAATTGGGAATTGTTGGTTATGTGTCAATTGGATATGTTTTTTCTTATTTATGTTGATTTTAGTTAATAAACTGCTACTATTGGCAATTAAATGTATCTAGTGACACCTTTTTAGCATTTATTATGATTTATGGTGTGGTGAATTACGTTAATTTGTTTATTCTCAAGGTAATCATTTTCTTCGCGGTGGCTATAAACAGGTGATTTTTAATTCAGATTTCTACCTAAGCTGCTCACTGGAAAATATATTGATAATTATGAAAGTGATGTTTGGTCACTTAAAAATTACACAATTACTTGATATTTTTTTCTTTGTATATTTTATTCAGGTTTATTTATATGCTAATGTCTTGACTTCTTTCTTTCACCTGACGCTTGTCTCAGGTGCAGGTAAGTCGGTATCATTCACCTTTATGTACATTGATTTTAATGTGGATTTTTATTTTTCATGTGTGGGTAAACATTAGAGAAATTTTATTAGAAATTATTCTGTATAGGACTATGTCATGATATAAAAACCAAAATTCCCCAACCCATATGGATTTTAAATAAAGGAATTGATAAGACACTTTAAAGTAGCACCGTTGAATTGATAGAATTGAGGTCTTATAGGGTGAAATGTTTACAACACCAAACTTTTTCGTATCTAATGTCAATCAATGAATCAAATTTCTTGGATTTTTTTATCAGCTACAAATCTTTTTCTTTCGTAAGTAATATTTTTTTTTTTAATTTTCTACGAATTTTAAGTGACTGTATTCATATAAGATTATGTTGAGTCCATGGATTGGTAGTGACCAACGTTTATTTCGAATCGATGTAGATTTATTATCTTATTTGCACAACTGAGTCTGAATCCGATCTCTTGAGTATTGACTACTCCAGTATCCTTTTCATAAACATGATGAACTTCTCTTGTTTATTCTGGTGCAGTAGGTGCAGTGTTACCAGAGAGGTAGTTCATGTTATCCTGTAGACTATAAAATTGTAGATGAAACTTAACTTTGTAGCTTGTGAGTTTTCTCCAAATTTTAAAGATAATTTTATAATATTACTACGACCTATGCTCAAGCCTCGGTAAAGCCATTAATTTTAATTTGCTGATTAAGTTTCACCACTAAGCAATCAAATTAAGTCAAGATCTTACACATCAACGAAATTCATTACAAATTATAACGACTTTTACCAAAGGGGGAATATTTCTTAAAAATGTTCCTATAAAAGCTTTAATTTTGGCTTTGAGTTCACGTATGTCTTTAGTTCACGATTTAATTGTCAGAAAAAGATAAGGAAATTGCGTTGCATGATGTCTCTATTTTATTATCTTTGTTGTAAGTCACCACTAAGAAGCCGAAGTCGAAATTGCACAAAAGCTATGGCTGACGTAGTGCAACAGCAATAAAATTGAAACCAACGTAACGAGAAGTTGCCAAATCTAGAGGACAATATCCAACGAGGCAGGAAACTGCTACATCATCAAGCTGAGTGCCAAAGAAGAGTCCCAAAGACGCAAATGACACCAATATGAAGATCTATTCATCGAAGGGTAATGACATACGGAACCAAAGAATAAAATGCACTAACTGCACTTCGACTTCATCAATAAGAAAAAGTAACAAAAGTAATATATTATTTCATGAGAATCTGAACGAAGAGCGTTAAGCTAGAATTGCAGATTAAGTGAATTTTTCAGGGAGGCTGAATTTTACTACTAAGGAAAACCACCCAAATCTTAATGTTTTCCAACACACCAAAATCTGAGATAAGGGTGAGATTTTAGATAAAATGTAAGCCATGAATGGATGAAAGTATAATTTGTTCGGCTAATTTTTAATTTTTTTTTCTCTCTACGCGTTCTATTTGATATCTTAAATTTTATTTTATATTTCTAAGTCGTCATGCCTCATCGATGATATTGTAAATAGTAAGCTGAGCCCTACGGGAATTACACTGATAACCAAAATGCCCTCAAAGAGGTAATACCTTCTGAAAAATCAGGAAGGCAAACAATGTTTTCAGAGGATGAAGGGGAAGTCATTGTTGTCTATATAAATGCGTTAGAAGCTATTTATTATAATTCCGTTTGAATGTTTATTACATTCGATGGAATTTGTCGCCTTACTTGAAATTTTTGGCAGAAGGTTCTCCAATTTTTAAGACCATACACTTCCAGAAAGTTAGTAGACTTAGATATTGCAGTTGCGCATATAAAGTAGGTAGCAGAGTTTTTTCTTCTTCTTTCCTTCTTTGCTCCTCTTGGAACCTAGAACTTCCATATATTATTTATATATATAACTTTTAGAATTTTACCTTTTTAGGAAGAAAATAAAAAATACTTAGAAGAAAAAAGAACACAACTTTAAATTTAAACGTTTATTAAAAATAAAACTTCCTCGACTACGACCGACTCGTATGAAATTTTTGAACAGACTGCATTTCATATTTATTTGAACGTTTATTTACGTTTTAGGATTTTCTTCTTCGAGTAAGTAAAAATCCGGTGGAGGAATAATTTAGCTGAGTCTGTGTGTGGGATTTTTAATGAACCTTTTGATTATCTGAAAAAAATGGTGAATCTTGTGGGGACGTGACCTATATATAATATGTATATATATTTATATATTATATTGCATCTTCAGCTAACTCTATTATCGAGATTCTGCTTCAGTTTCTTGATCTGTTTTTGCTCCGTATGCTAAGTGGTTAGCCTTCAATGGGTATCCAATAATAGGATTACAATTTGTCGTTTGTTAGAAACAGCGGACAGGTTTCGTGGAATTTTTTTTTTTTTGTGGTCCGCAATTGTGTCTTTGCTTTCATTTAAGTAGTACATATGTACATATAAAGAAGGTATAACAGTGATAGGGAACTAAGTAGAAGGTAAAGCGAAGGACCGCGTCCAGATGATTCTGAGTACATGATCCATAAAAATTGAACTCAGCGCACTTACGAAATGAGCTATCCGAGGCTACCAAGACTGTGGAATTAAATAAAAATAATTACTTAAAGCAAAAGCAACTTGATTGGTTATAAAGCTAAAAAAAATATCCCAAAATAAGAACGAGTAAAATACGATAAATATATGTATAGTATAAGATTGATTTGCAATATTGAACCCAATCAATACAATAAATTACTAATATTATAAAATATATATGTCTGGTGTACTTATTATTTTTGTATTTCTATTGTATTCATAAATTAAAAATTAAAAAATTAACTTAAGCGAAGAATTTGATTAGTCGATAGGGGCAAAACAATGAAGTACAAATCAGAAGGTTCGAAATCCGATCGCTGGTGACTGAATATTATTTTCGATTTCTATATTCATCCATCGAGATTCAGCCTTTACTATTAATACGATTAATGCTTTCAATGATTAATTTCAATTCTCAAGTTTACATCAACTTCGTAACAGAACTTTAAAAACCATGAAGGATTGTGCAACTACACAATCATATGCGTCCGCCAAAGAATCTGGGAACAGAAGTTATATCTAATTCTATTTTTTTAAAAATAATAAAAGGACTATCGATTCTATATATTTTCCTCCTAATAACAAAGAGTAAAGCCAGTAACACGTTTTAAACCGTAAGATTCTGGAGCTAGCATCGTAATTAAGTCGAAACTGAGCTAATGATTTAAAACTGGTCACTATTAAAAAGTACTAAATTAAACAAGCGCTCTTTAAATGAAAATTGGTTTTAGCTGAGAAACATACATAATTGTCTGTTTGATGTTCTATGTAGGAGTTGTCCAAGTTTTCATTTTTTTATTATTAGAAGAATAATTGCATCTAATTCATTGTTATTTTCAAAATCAACAAAAATATCTCTATCAGTTCTGGAATTACTTTTAGCATAATTTTCCGAATTATTCAATGTAGTTAAATACTAAATCGAAACGAAACATGAGTTAACATTTTATGAAGTAACTTCTTTTTTCTTGAATGTTTCCCAAATTAAGTTCCACTTTTCTACGAAATCCTCTACTTCATAAAATCTTACTCCACCTTGCAGAAAAATCGATTCTTGAAAAAACTTCAAACTTTACAATGACGACACGATATGGGTATGAACGTGACATATCATGCGAATATGCCTTTTAAACATTGCTCTCGATGGTGGTTTGGTTTTATAAAAGTTTTCGCGGAGTTATAAAACTCCTATGAAACAAATAAATAGTTTTCAAGATTTGTAAATCTTTCAAGGCATATTCTAGCTACCTAGTTTGTTTTGTTGCTACTCTGGTAATTGATATGCTATCGACATTAATCAGTTATATAATATTTCTGAATAAATTTTCCAAGCCATTATGAAGAGGACATAGTCTCTTGGGCACGGGGTGAAACGATGTTTTACTTGATAAGTAAGTTGATGAATAACGGATATCAAGTGAGTAGTTAGCTATAAGATCCAAATGGTGAATCTCGAAGCCTATCCAGACTTGAATACGGACATATTTTCACCTTCACGTGGACCCCCCTGGCAGCGCCCATAAGGGTCATATTACTTGTATAGGCCAAGTACAACTCTTTTAGTCGTTTCAAATAAGATCTAGGCCCGCAAGGAGTAACAAGTCCCATTACAAATAGGATATCATGCATGAAGATAGCCACTGTGAGTATTCATGGTCTGTTGATCATGCTTTATGAAAGCAAATCCAAATGGGTTTGCCCTTCGTCAGCCAACTTGGTACCACGGATTTGAGAGCCCTGAATATTGGAATTATTCACCTAAAATTGGAATGGCCCCTTTATGGGAGCATCGTGGTGGCTGTAGTAGAGGGTGCCGTGACCCTAGATCAGCAGAGATTTGATAAGTCTCGCTTCAATCAGTAAGTTGATGTCATGTCATGCTCTAGTGGCATACTGGGACCCGTTGTTACGCACATGAGGACGCAGATTGTCGGTAGCAATCCGAGCATGAAGAATTCCTTGAGATTAAGCCATCCTTGGCAGGTGCTCACGTAAAACCACAAGGAATTTCTATACATTGCGTACATATTGGTAAAGCCGCACAATTCTATCATTATATCCTCTGACATGAATAACAGAAAGAATTCAATTGGATCCGAGTGTTGAGAAAGTGTAATTACGGATAAATATACCTCTGTCCATGGCGATGTTAGGGGATTTATTGTATTTATATCAACTTTATTCCAATTTCTCGCCTTTTTTAATTTATTAAAACATTCAGCCGATTTTTCGTCATCAGTGTCATTGTTGCATCTATTAGATCCTCATATCTCAGATATTGCTTTGAGCTGATTGTAATACAAATACGAGGAATTATATACTCACCATCTTCTCCAGAGTCCTTGTCCGTATCTCCGTCACGGTTTTCCAGAGATAGTATAAAAATATCATCGATATCCAATAAAGTATCTTCCATGGTTTTTTAAATTTCTGCCACGCTCAAATCTGAGCTATCTGCCTCAAAATCCACAAATTACGTTACTTTTAATTATTAGAATTTAACAAAACAATTTCCAGGAATATTTTGTCATTCTATGACTTAAACAGCCGGAAAATGCATTGGTCGATTTCGACACGTTGGGTTTTCAATGAAGCGGGTCGTTTTCGACCGCTTGGATTTAAATTCTTTGGACGCGGATCCACTCCACCCAAAATTCAGAAAATCGCATTAAAACTTGTCGACTACAAAAAACCTGCAAGGTGTGCTTTTACCGCTTTTGTGGCATACATTTATTCAGATTTCTATAAATTTCAATATATGATACGTCATCATAATGACTATCAAAAGCTTTAGACACCCTTTCCTCAAAATCTGTATTACTTCTTTTTTTCCGTAAATTGGCTTGTACTAGGTAGGTAGCTGACCTGTATTGGCATTTCACTAAAATTGTGTACTCCTTATAAATAAAAATACTTATTTAACGTTAGACTCCATACATATTTCCAAAATAATGAAAGAAATAAAGGTACTTACTGCATCAGAGAAAAAAGCTATTTATAGGAAGCCACACTTTTTCCTTAACGTGGACATTTATCAACTGAAGTTGGTCTCATTTACCATTTGGGCAAAGTCGAGGTCGACTAAAATGTCGTAGTTGTAATTTGGGCCCAAGAGTTCTAGCGGTCCCCGGGACTGCGCACCTGTTATTAAGGTTAAGGCTCAGTTTTAAGGTTATTAGTTGTTTCCAATCCCAAACAATCCCCCTTGCACCTCTGATTCTTTGCTTGAAATCGAGATATATCACATTTTCAATGCTTCAAATTTTTCGAAAATCTTCGAAAAATATGTCAAAGTTAAACTCATGGAATACCTTGAAAATAGAGACGTTATAGCGACTAATTAGTATGGTGATGCGATTTATGATGTAAGACTTTTATGAATTCCGCCTTAGATAAGAATGAAAAGCAAGTTGCCATCTTTCTAGATATAAGAAAGACACTTGACGTGGTGAATCACGGAATTCTACTGAATAAACTTAATCGGATTGGAATTAAGTGTATTTCTCTCAATTTACTTAAATCAATTATAATGGGTAGAAGTCAAATAGTTAATATAGCAGGCGTACTTAGTGAACCAATGTTCATTATATCTGGCATTCCTCAAGATTCAGTACTAGGTCCTATTTTGTTTTTAATATACACTATCTAGCTGTGTAAATTGGGAATAGAAATAATAGATCACGTAGTTACCTTTGCTGAGGATACTGCCATCTTCTTCAAAGTCTCATCCTATGTAGTGGCAGTACAAGCTAATAAAAATCTTCGTAAAATTCACAAATGGTTGAATTGTCACAAACTCTCTATAAATATTACAGAAACTAAATATATGTAGTTTGATGATGATATTCTTAATAGCATAGCCATCTACGATGACAGTACGAACGAAATGCATCAGCTATCTCAAGTCTCCCAGATTAAATAGTTAGGAGTAATTTTTGAAAGAAACTGAAGGGTGACAGGCACATCAAGTACATCTGCAGACGACTGAGGTAGGTAGCTTATAAAATTCTTATGATTCGAATGCCAACTATGAGAAAGATTTATTTTGCAGTGTCCAATCTATTATTCAATATGGTATAATTGGTTCTTGATGAATATATTTACGTACACGAATTAATCAGCTGAATATTTACACGTTGTAATACCAATACTGAAATATCATTTTTTATTTAATACAATATTATTACCTGAAAACTAGCACGTTAGGTATGTATCAACATATATATGTAAAATTTTGTAGGGGGATTATTTAACGAGCTTCGAGTTTGAATAATTTTTAAATATTTAAATTTAAATGTACGATTTAAGTCCGGTAATTGAGGTTAATTCTGTCGAGAGCCCTGTATCTTGTTATTCGCAGCTTCCATATATTTATAAACTTTAGCCTTATGTTAGCGCTATGTATCCAATATATAGTCCTAGTGCCATGTAGTTCTGCACTTTGCACTTTATTGATATCTGTAAATTTTGAAATACTTAAAAGTTAAAAGCATCATTAATTTTTTTTATAATAATACATAAAAAAACACAGAAGCAGCAATGTTTCAGTTATTGTTGGCTACCTTTCACACAGATAAATCACCTGGCCGTCGATATAACTCAGAGCTGCCTCCTTAATCACTGTATGAGAAAATATATTTCAAGTAAAACCTCCATGTCTCCCAAGACACATATATTCCTACAAAGCTATACAGCCTTTTAATGGTAGCACTTAGCCGATCAAGTCCTTCGTTACGCCATGATAAATTCATGTTCACATCATAAGTAAAAGTATCGCGGCAATTATTAATATCGCTAAGCAGGTAATCATCTGAAACTTACAAGGGAATCATCATAAAAGACATCAAGAACCATGGAAAGAACAGACTCAACAGAAGCTGAAAAGACCTGCAGTGAAAAGTCCTGGAAAGAAAAGTTTTTTTTTTTGTTCAAAGAATCAAGGTACATTGGAAACTAACTCCCTTCTATTCCGAAGTAAAAGAGACAGAATTAAAAAAGGTTCATTTTTCCTAACTATTTCTGTACGGCGTATCTATATATATCTATGTATGTATATGTAGAGCTTCATCTCATTTATTTTGAAATATCATCCCAATTCCAATATTTTTAAATAGACGAAAAAATTTCATGAAATTAATTACTTTCTTTGTCACTGTCCAATTTAAATTGGATCACATTTGAAATTTCTTCCTCGGGTAATCAATTTTATAAAAAAAACAAAAAACATGTAGCGACAGTCGAAGCAACTGTGCAGAAAAGGTCTTCTCCTCTGCATCAAAAGAAATATCCGAAGGTATTTCCTTTGTATTTTGACAATTGCTTTATGGATTTTGTCTGAAATATGACCAGAGAAAATATCGTAGAGAGAAAGCGCAATTATTGGGAGCTTCTTCCAATGATCCTCTTTTCAAAGTGCATTCCATTTCTCGGTTCATCAAGTCTTGCTCTCAGCTCTTTTGTTTTTGTACTTTCGAATTTTCCTTCAAGCAAGAAAATTCGATTGGATCAAAAATGGAAAAAATCTTGATTGTATAAAGGGAAGTAAGTGTGCATCTTTGAATGCTTTAGTTGGACTTTTTTTTATAGTAAGTATGTAACATAGAAAAAAGAGAAGTGTGATTAAAGCTGTCGGTGTTGTAATGCTTAACCCTAATCCGCCCATCCGATGACTTCGAGTGACCGTTTCAGCTTTGAGAGTTATTTTTACGAATTTTTGGAAAAGGTAACGCCTTCACACTCGTTGACTTTGTTGTTCTTAAGAAATACAATGTAGAACTAAAAAAAATATATTTTTCAAAGTATTGCTGTAACAAAAATATACCGCTATCATTTAATTCATACCTAATACACCCAGGCGGTGACTCATAGTCACCGTATTAAAGATTTATATGTAAATACAAGGGAAATATTTCTCAGAAGCCGTTATTTTGCTATCGCTTTGCTTTACTTTTAAAAGTATTAGTTCGGAACGTACTTATATCTTAGGTTAGGTTAGGTTAGGTAAGAGCGGTACCTCAGTAGAACTAGTCTGCATAACTTAGACCTCTAGTGGATCCATTGTGCCCCTAGGCTCCATGGGATAACCTTTCCAAGCCGCCCCAGATCAATCCTACTTCCCTCGGGGAACTGAAGATATCTCCAAGACTCTTTACCTAGATCCATCCTGCTTCTCTCAGAGAACTCACGATACATCTAAATACCATGTTTTGCAGTTCTCCCAGACTTGAAAGGAAGTACGTGTTGGACGGATTCGATTTCCTCTTAGTCCTTACAGCTCCTGCAGAAAACGTTCGCCGCTATATCCTGTCTTCTAGCATGGTCACATATGGCCTAGTGACCCATCAGGACCCCTACTAGATTCCTGGTGTTTGTTCTGCTGCCACTAAGAAGCTCCCTTGTCCTTTTCCGGTCATATGCAGGCCACAATTGCCTCGCAGTACGGCAGGTATCCCAGCTGGACCACCGGAAGCTTGCCTTTTGATAGTCGCCCCTGATGTTTCCCTCTTTTATTGTTCCGATTGAGATCCTCACAAGAGCTACCGCTGCGGAGGTATCCAATTCAGAGCCTTTTTTGGCCAACTCATCAGCCATCTCATTGCCTGAGATATCCTTATGGATAGGTACCCAGAATAGGGTTACCTTGTGCCTTGTAGCCAATACCTCAAGGTTAGTATTGCATAACTGCACCAATTTTAATTTTACCAGCATAGCATCCAGCGCCTTGATGGCTACCTGGCTATCAGTGTGTATGCAGATGTGCCGTGCGGGCTCTCTGCTATGGATACCAATATTGCCGGCTGATAAATCGCTGAGAGCTATGCGTGCAAAATACTGCATTTGTCAGGCAGTCTATAAAGCTCGTGGCACTGTAGATATCTGGAGTACACTTCAAGCACTTGTCTTGGAACCATCCGTAAAAAAAGATCGAATGCTACGCCCATATTTTTTTTTTTTTTTTAAAGCTTCATCAAAGATCTGATTACTGAGTTTACAAAAGTATAAACAATGTCATGACAAAAGGTATACATAACAAAATAATAAAAAGAAAAGTAACTCTAACTAAGCTGATGTTTTATTTGACGTTTTGAAAGATGCAATCAAACTGACGGTTAAAGAGACGAGACATTGATGAAATCGGCTCGTGAATGCCATTGTTTGTACTATGCTGGGGAGCATCGAAGAAGTCGTAGTTCCTCAAGGAGCGCACAGGAACAGATATATTAAGAGTATTTAAGAGCTCAGGTGTAAGGTTCAAGTAAAATTTGCCGTAGATGTCTTCATATTTCATTGAATAACAACGCAGGTACCAATTAACTTTTTTTTTTTCACACAAACACAAAAACTTACAGATGAGAAAATGATAAGGGCGGTAGAAGCTGACTCGGACAATGATAGTGATTTGGAGCAAGTGTCGAGAGTGATTTTCATTATCTGGTTAGTGATGATAGTGAGGAAGATGCTGCAGAAACTTGCTGAATTTATAGCTGAAAAATATTTTGGGAAGATGGCCGGGATTAAAATTGTGGAAAGAGGAGCAAAAGAAACACGAAAGAAAGAAGAAAAAAAATGCAAGGTAAAAATGAGCTTACTAACAAGAGGTATACCGGCCGCTAGGTTGAGCAGGTCCTAAGCGGCGCATTGGTAACCTGTAGCTACCAGTTTAGCTGGTTGCATGCCTTCTTAGGGCTATCAGGACTAATCTTTATTTGATCACGATTGGCCAGAGTGGACCAGGGAAGTAATGAAGAAGGCCGTTGGAATTTTAAGTCTTGTGCATGTAAATTTCGCGCAAGAGGGAAAGCTGCAACGTTTGGAAATTTTCTAACATGGACAAACAGGGAGACCGAAGGTGTTACAACGCATTGTTCCAAGCTTCAGTATGCGAATAGGACTAATTAAATTACGCGGCGTTTGTAGCGTTAATTATTTTGCAAGTTATGCACTGCCTGCGGAATATGCTAGATATTAGTTGGGGTTTGTCTAAATTTGTGATAAATGTTGTTGATTCCGTGGAGACATTGAAATAGCCATGCTCTCGAGGCAACTGAAACTATACAGAGCAACAGGGTTGTCGACCGAATAAGAATACTAGGACCTACACATGAAATCACAATTAATGGAATGTTGAGCAGTTTCGTAAAAAAAAAACTGCCAGTTAGTAATAACGTCATAAGATGCCAATTTGACATAGTTGTTTTACCACCTGGAAGGAGTTATTGATGATGTCGAGGTTGTGTCCGAACATTTTTTCGATAGCACAATTATTGACTTTATAGTTGAGTTTACGAATAACCGTGGAGCAGAGAAAGGTGGTCAAAAATATGAAGTTTACTGACAACGTTAAAATTACAGCTTTCATAGTACTGCTTATTTACGCAGGCACGAATAACCAAGAAATATTTGATTTTACCGACTTCAGTTCATGGTCATCCAGTATTCAGGGCAACAATGTCAAAAAATAGATTCGCCAAAATTTCTAGCAATTTGCGTTTTTATGACATATCAACTCTAAACCGAAAAAAGATAGAAAAGCAAATTGGCACCAATAAGAGACTTCTGGAGACCTGTTACGATAAATTTGAGAAAAACGTATGTACCAGATATCAACCTGACAATTGACGTGCAATTGTTTCCGCTCCGAGGAAGAATATCATTCTAGCAGTACATGCCTTCAAAACCAGATAAATATGGCATCAGGATCTGTTGGATATGTGATACCGCTACATACTTTCCATTGTTTGGTATTCCTTAACTTCGAAAAGAAGGAAAAAAAATAGAGTGCAATCTAGGAGATAATTTGGTATTGATGCTCTCCGAGTTTTACTCTGAGACGAAAAGAAACGTAACGTTTGATAATTTTTTAAATCATATAATCTTGGACAGAGGTCTTACCAGTGTTGGAAGTTCGAGGAAAAACAAAGCATACATTCCACAAAAATTTCTACCAAATGAACAGAGATACAGATTTAGACAAAATATATCGCTAGTGAGTAACGTCTCAAAACAAAGCCAATCAGTTTTGTATTTTTATCCACTCACCATCATACGAAACAATCAATACCAACAATAAAAACAAACCAGAAGTTAACCTATATTCAACTAAAGGTGCGGTCGATACTTTGGATCAGATGTGTAATGCATTTTCAGTAAAACGAAAGTCAAATAGGTGGCTCCTTGGTATTTTGCACAACCTTATCCATGTTGCGGGTATCGCTGGGTTAAAACATATCCCGCTTGGAAACGATCTAAAAAGATAATAATAAAATAAAACCAGACCACTGTACGTGAAAGAGTTAGCAGTGGACCTAGTAACTTCGCACATTTTACGCCGAAAATCCGGATATTTATCACGGTCCATAAGAAATATTGTTGCTGATATATTACCAACTGCATTTCAGGATCCTGGGCACAATAATGCAAGCACTTCACGAAAAAGAAAACAATGCTTCATGTGCAATCATGACAAAGGTCGCGCTTTGAAACAAACATGTTGCAAATGCAAAATGAATGTCTGCAACGAACATTCCGAAAAATCAATTCTTTGTAACTTTGTAAATAAAAAATAATAATAATAATAATCAGCTTAAAAAGGTTTTATTTCATGTATTATTATTATAAAAATCCTTTGCGTTCGCAGTCGAGTAATGAATAACAATTTTCTAACATTGTGACTTTGAGTCACCAGCTAGGCAGATTATGGTGAAAATTAACCTGGGCTGATTAAGGTTAACACAAGTTCCTAATTCTATGGCTCTTAGTATTAGCGTTATCGGCCATTTCTAGTCAAAAAATTAATCATAAAGCAATTAAAATGTTTTTCTTTTATGTAAAACTATGACTTCGAGTCGACCTATTCTCTCGATCCAAATTATATCACATCAAAATTTTTCCATTGTCATATCATGTCCTCTGACGGACTTAATATAAGAAACAAGTTTAAAAATATAAATAATTGATACCCAGATTTGAAATTAACTCCAACTACGTAGAAGATAAACTATAAATATTAGACAATTCATGCTGAGATATGGTGGTAGTTAATCTCAGTATTTCTATTGCTAAAAAGTAGAGTAAGCCACACAAAAATTTGGGATTATGAAATGTTTATTTATCTGAGTGAATCAAAGCGTTAATAAATTAGGAAAAATTTGATATAAGCCATAATAGCCTAAGCCAAGATGGAGCTGAAAAGCACATTACCTGGTATATCTACCCCATGCTTTCTTTTCTGATTTATTAATGAATCTGATTTTGAATAATTTAATCCCAGCTGAAAGATTATTTAAATTTTCCTTTTTTCTTCATAAATAAGCAAAGAAAACCACTCACCACTTAAACAAAGATCGATTTAGACATCAAAATACTCTGACGGTACCGTGCCGTACTGTCGAAATTAAAAACTGTTGTTTACAACTTATGGTGACGCATGCATATAATATTAATCATTTCAATTACTTGTTGGGATTTGAAAGTGACAACTGAAGTACTTACTCAAAAATTATAAAAGAATCTCCGGAAAATATTTAACTTTGTAACTGAGGAATTGGATTTAATAGCGGTATTAGTGGATGAATATAGCAGTTCGAAAAAGGATCAAGCATTGAAAAAACGCAGACGAAGGGCGAATATAGATATATTTTTCTTTGTACAAGGAACTATTACAGGACGAAATAAAATACACCCAAATGTTGAAATTTGTTTACATATGTATTTGCTTAGAAAAAATAGTACCAGAAATTCAAAAGCAAAATATTTTCTGGAATGAAAAAAATGTACAAGAAAAATTACGGAGATAAATTCCATAAATTGATCCTATGTAGGTATGTAATTCGTTCTATGGCTCGGTAGAGTAGAACATCTCACGAAAACTGTCCAATTTTTCACGCATCTTTTTTCTTTACTTTCAGATCTAAAAACGTACAAAACGTAAAAAATTATCCAAAACGTTTACAAAAATTACAGCTGAAAATTCTGTGACATATATTTTGATGGAAATTGGTCAATGCGGTTGAATTCAACAATTAGAAACTTGAAGAAATTTTCCAGGAAAGACCTGATGATTTACGAAATATGAAAATAATCTTGTCGTATATACGTCAGCCTCATTATTTTAAGCTTTGACAGCTTTTCTCTGGAATGGTCAGAACTTCGGGCTGAGGTAAAACGGATAGATTCAAGGAACAAAACTCTGAAGATGTTTTCGAGAAATACCGTCACTTTCGGATTATCTAATTTGGTAACATCTTGAGGATATTATTTGAACTTTTTTTTTATGGGTAGGTATTTTTAGAAAAAAAAAAACTAATTCATGGTTGGAAAGTATATGCCAAAGGTGTATGCCCCTGTTAAAAAACATGGAATTCCTACGACATATGTAATCACTAAAAAATCATGTCCTAAAATGCAGAGTCTGAAAATAACTCCCCATTAAGTCCGACTGGAAACTTTTATATTTAAAAAAATAAATTTTAATAATACTTTTAACTTTCATTTTTAAAAGTAAAAGTTAAGAATAAATTTTTATTGCACGAAATAAAAGTTTTAACTCTTTTCAGAAATAAAAAACAAACACAAAAAAACTTTTTGAGAGTATTTCGAGACTTTAAGTTTAAAAAAAGTCTTTTTAAAAGTCTTTTGAGACTTTTATTTTATCTTTTGAGACTTTTACTTTACAAAAATCTTTTTAAAAGTCTTTTGAGACTTTTATTTTATAAAAATCATTTTTAAAGTCTTTTGAGACTTTTATTTTATAAAAATTTTTTTAGAGGTCTTTCTTTATGTTTTTTATTTAAATATATAAAGTTTTTACGGTCTAATGTAAAAAAAAAACCTCTCCCGCTGGTTATAACATTTTAATCGATTTGATCCATATACATAACATAATTCGTTTATATAATATAAACTTAAGAAAAGCCCAGACTCTGTCTGTAACGCGTTCGAATCCCAGAATGGATTTTCTTTTAATTAAAAGGAAATAAAAAAAATAATTAAATAGAAACAAGTAAAAAGGCTAGAATTAGTCTAAAAGACCAATACTTATGATACCCTATATGAATGGACGTATGCATAAAAACGATTGAAATATTATGATAAACAGCGGAAGAGGTTTATTATTTAAATCAGACCACAAATACTGTAAATATTTAAAAAATAAGCATAAAGAAAGACTTTTACAAAGATTTTTATAAAATAAAAGTTAGTTTCAAAAGACTCTTAAAAAGACTTTTATGAAATGAAAGTGTCGAAATACTATCAAAATGTTTTTTTTTGTATACCAGTTAAAAATAACAATTAAAAATAATGGTTATTGCGTGAGTCGTAATACTAAAAATTACGAATTTTTATTATTTAAAAACACTTATTTCTTATAATTTCGTTTAATTGTTATGGGATAAAAGTTTAGAATAACTCGTATTATAGAGACTTTTTGAAAAAAGTCATAAAAGTTTCAAGCTCTAAAAATTTACAGAACTCTGTCATAAAACAAGAAGGAAATAAAGAAGCGAAAAGCATTCTAATATCAGAACCAGCTTAACACAAGATCGCTGCATGGACACGTTTAATAAATAAACGGTCAATAATACATGCGTTTCATCACTTAGTCGGTGTTAGTATTAGTATGTTAAACTAAACATAAACCAAACAGCGAACGAAATGACATGCAATCCGACATAGAGCAAGAAACAAGAAATTAAAAGAAAATTAATTAGAACAAAAACTTGACCATTATATAGATTTTTTTTTTTTAAATATGCTTAGAAACGTCAACTACAAAATGCTCAACGATATTATTAACAGTAATACACATGTGATTAATAGATTAATAGAAAGTTAGGCTTCGAGGAGTGAACATGCAACAGCAGTAGCCTTCCCAAATTGTACCTACTATCATGGAAAGAGATTTTGTTAAGTAACAACGGAGAGTCAATATTCGCGTTTAAGAGTTGATGCACAAAAGTTTCATCGGCAACGTTTCTCAAGCGAGTGCATATTTAATAGCTTCAAGCGATCCTCAAAGGGTGGAAGAATTGATAAGTTATTGCAGGATAGGGGCCTGAGAGCAAATCGTACGAAGTTCCGCTGAACAGACTAGATACGGCCGTTATGTGTATACCATAAAATGGAGAGCAGACGTGGCTAGCGTATTCAAGAAGAGGTCTCCCGAAGCAAGTGTACAATCGAAGGGTAATGGTGGGATTAGCGAGCTCTCGAGATCAACGTTTTATAAAGCCCAGCATAGAACTACGCTTTGATACCATGAAATTTATATGGGAGAGAAATTTGAATCTTTGGTCACATTTGACACCCAAGTCATAGACAGAACTAACACGCGACCCATAATCATAAGCGATAGGTTTCTGATTCCTGTGGAAAGTCATAATCTCACATTTGTCGATATTGAGAGCCAAATTATTGCTTTTACACCAGTCGTAGTATTTTTAAAAGTCACCCTGTACGTGTTAATAATCGTTAGCAGATTTAATCTGAGCGAAAAGTTTAAAGTCATCAGCATAAATCAGGACTTTGCAGTGCTTCACAATAGGGACAATGTCGTCAATAGATAGAATAAATAGCAACAGACCCGAATGACTCCCTTGAGGTACGCCGGACGAAGTTTTCAAGACTTTAGGGATGGAATGGCGGAAATAGACTTGATATGTTCTGTTATCGATATATGACTCCGTGCATTTAAGGAATGTTAGGGGATACCTAAACAATATCACCAAGTGAGAACCAATGGTATCCGAGAAGAATTCCAATAAGTTGGTGATTATAGACTTGCCCATGTTGGTTTGAAGAAAGCAAATTCTTACAGGAAATTGATAGCTGAGAGTAGATGATTGATTCAATTAATTTTGAGCATGCAAGATAATTTCACAATAGGCCGGTAGTTAGAAATATAATTTTTACTACTGCGGACAACTACCACTATCGAACGATTTTTGGAACTATATCTCCATATACGCATGTGGGTGGCTTAAAAAACGCAGATCTCAGTGTTACGCTCCCAAAATACATATGGTGGTAGATTCAATAAATGTTGTATATGTCTTATTTTGAACTCCGTGATACTGCTAGAATTTCGTAATTATTATTGCAGGGCCGTGCATAATGCTACGTTGAGGAGAAGAAAGGAAGCCCGGAAAGAATGTCTGAGACGGTTGGTTAATTACATGTCCGAACTTCGTAAAAGTCAGTACATCATAGAAATAATAGAGCCACAAGCCACTCATGTACATGGGTTACCTTTCACGTACACTTAACTTTGTTAATTTCTACGGAGGACGCAGTTATTATACCCCCACCTAGCTAAGCACTCGTATCTCTGCTATGGACGGAAGACGCAATTTATATGAACTAATGTATTTTTATATATATTTTTTTTTTTTTGCATTGTAAATTAGATAGATTTGTATTCTGGTGACTTGTCAATAGTATCACATTAGTAAGTAGTAATTAGAAGTTATCACTGTTCTTGGATTGTTTTAAAATTTAAAAATCATATGAAACTATGATCGAATATACAATAACTAAATGTATATCCAGCTTGAAGTATGATGTGTAAAAGCATCTGTGAAGAATTGAGGTTCAGTCGTAAGCGTACAGAAATTTTTTTTCAATATATTGTTCGAGCCATTACGCCATCCAAGAAAAATAATCGCGGCGTGTTGTCACTCGAAGAGAACAATTCAAAGTTTCTTCGGCCAATTAATCGGCAATTAAACAAAACGAAATTAATAATTAAACACAAACTATAATAATAAAAGTAAAGCAAAACAAAAGTGCCAAAAGGGCGCAGTGACCTATATAATGGAGATCTTCAAATTTTAGTTAATTCCACTCCATCGATATCCTCACATTTTAATGAAAAAAAAAATAATGAAAAAAAATAAAATTAAAGGTATACCAAAGAACATTCAAGATATGTCAAATATTGTTAGTAATTTATAAAATGAACAACGTGATTATTAATTAGACATATTGTAAACATGCGCTAATCAAGATGAACTATTCTTCGTCATTAGAACACTATTTCGAAAATCATTGAGTGCGAATGTGCGAAAATGATGGTTCTTTTACGAGATCAGTGATCTAAAAATATACAAGAGACCAATCGATCCTTTTCATCGTTGTTGAACAGTGAAGAGGATCGTGGAAAAGTGGAATAAAACCCAACATAAAACAGAACAAATAAAACTTTCTCTTTTCAATAAAGAACTAAATTTACAGGTTTACAGGTTTCAAAATTAATAAGTAGCAGTTAAAATAAAAGAAAAGTGTTAAAGTCAAAAGAAGAGAGGCGATAAGAAAGCATGGACCTCGCGTAAAGCTCGAATTTGTTGATTCGTGCAGGGTGGCAAGAAGAGCCATGGTTTAAAAGATAAGTTGGGGAGATGGGGGATAGTTGCAACAAATTTACCATTTCTGCTAGTAACTCAGAATTTTAGGTCATAAGAAAAAAAAATATTTAAATTTGGAATAAGCTCAATATGTTGGGAAGAAAAAAAAATTAAGAAACTTTAGATCTTATATGTATATCTTTTGCAAAATAGGACATTTTACTGAAGAACTTCCCATGTTGCAAATATCCCCATGTTAGGGGTCATTTGCAACTACCACATATATTGTTATGTAAATCGAGTCAACTTAACACGTTGACGCAAATGTCGTCTATAGCCGGCCACCGCTAGTGCTTACAGATGCATATGACTGCTATAGCCGTCCTATATTCTTAGCGTTCTAAATAAATGATTAAACTGTATATCAGTGTTAAATCCATTTGTTTCATATTTCTTCAATCTTGTTCTAAGAATAAATCGTGAAATATTTCCTAATAATTAATATAGTCGTCTTTTTCAGTTATTCTCAGAATTAGAAAAAGATTGCGAAAACGTTGCTTGTAGAATTTAACTACGTGCATAGCCGCACACATTTCATACATTTTATCTCAGTCTCCTTTCGAGTAAACTGAATTTACGAATAATTAAGTTGGTTTATCAACAGAAACAAAATGAATCACGAAATATTTCTTAAATAATAAATTAATATAGTCGTCTTTTTCAGTTATTCTCAGAATTAGAAAGAGATTGCAAAAAGGGTATATAAGATAATCAAACAAACATTTGGCAGCAACTTACATGAATTTTGTTGATGAGGATCCCTCCCCAAGACGCCTCTGAGAGGTTCCACTGTGACACTGGATTCTAGCTAGCCGGTCTTAAAATATAGGCCTCATCGCTGCAGGCGCCCAATGTGTGACTCGACCCACGACCCATGAAAGCATTTCCTATCAATAAGGCGAATGAAACGGATTGTGCAGGCCGATTTGATCTACTTGAAGTGTGCCGAATCGGAGACACATCCCTGAAGTCCCATCAATCTTTGATCAGACCTCGACATGATTTTCCGTGCCGGAAGTCAGAGGTGTATCCACAAGCTGGTAACCTAAAAAATCCAGTCGGCCAGTACCCCTCTGCCTTCTTTCACCGAGAATAGCCGGGGGAACCCCGCGGTCAGTAACCTAACCAACTGATCGCAAAGCTTTCCCATGCCTAACATCTCACTCTGATCTCCGACCGACGCTTGTTCAAGGGTGTGTCTCCAAGGCAAAATTTGCAAAGGCTTTATGGAAGTGGAATTCCTACGACAAACTATCTACCGTAGGGTACCATGTAGGAGGGGATCAATCTTACTTTGTCTTCAGCATCTACTCTTAGAGGTTCATTAGGAGTTCCAAGGTTCCTAAGGATGTGATAGGAACTCGCATGATCGAAATCTGGATGTATGCCCTAATCCCTGCCAATAGAGACCTGTTCACTCGCTGCTCTGAGGCGTTTGCTTCCGGCGAGTAGACTACCGTTCGCAAGTGTTTGACCCCATACCTATCCAGTAATTTGGCGAAATGAGCCGAGCAAAACTGGGCTCCATTGTCAGAGACTATCGTCTCCGGAACTCCGAGCACATGAAATATTTCTGTCTCGATAAATTGACATACATTAAGAATAGATGCCTTTCTCATTAGTTTGAGAATCGGGAATTTAGAAAAGTGGTCAAGAATTAGTAGTATGCAGACATTTCCTTTCGCTGACCTGGGATATGGACTTAGAAAGACGGCGTACAGCTTTTGCCATGGTCTGTCTGTCACAGACTGTACTCCTATAGGTGGTCTAAAGGTGGGCTTCTTCTTCCTGAATCTGATCGCCTATTCTCGGCACAGTCCAAATATAGACGAAGCCATCCCTGACACAGAAGTTGATTTAACTTTCTGCCGCAACTCCTCGTATTCCAACGAGTTGAAACATAGGGAGCTAAGTTCAACTTCCGGACCAGGATCTTCAGATTGTGAGAAGGTGTCACAGTGAATTCGTGACAGAGCATCCGGGATGACGCTCAAGCTTCCTCTTCTGTGTTCGATGGTGAAGTCGAAACCTTGAAGCTTCAAACTCCACCGAACAAGTCTATCGCTGAGGTCCGTTTGAGATATCAGCCATTTGAAGCTCGCATGATCAGTCACTATATTAAACGGCATAAGTTGTGTGAAGGACCGAAATTTCTGTACACTTAAGATCGCTGCTAAGCATTCCTGCTCTGTGACTGTGTAATTTCGCTGTGCTGAATTTAACTTTTTGGCGAAGTAAGTTTCTGTTTTAACAATTCCAGAGACGTCTGGGCTTCAGGTGTCCATTGGAACTGACTGGGATTTTTCAGAGTGTCTGTAATGGAGGCAGTTAGATCAGCATAGTTCGGAATGAATCGTTGATACCATCCCGCCATACCTTGTAGGCGTCGGATAGTTTTGTGTTTATAAAAATATATATATTTCGTTTTTACTAAATTATTCTCAACAAATATCGTTATGGTTTTTACAGCTACCAAGACGTCTATTGACGTCGTTTGTGTATCAGTGAAATCGAAGCTATTAAAAACAAATGACGGCTATAGACGTCCAAATTTTTTTAGGAATATTTGGTGGAAAATACATTAATTTTATTCTGTTAGTATGATATCTTTATCGAACTCCCCAAGAACCAACTAATTAACAAAAAAAACAAAAAGGCGTTTTTGTCGTCCATAACCGATTTCAAAGTGAGCGTCAACGTGTTTTAACTAAAAATTTATTTTATAAATGAAATTTATTTACAGTTACAGTCACTAGCTATTTAAACAATTCAATTAGTTCTTTTGACTTGCATTGTATTACCTTTCAGGTTAATAATATAACAAAATTTAATCTTGGCACATATGTAGGCACCTAGCCAACTTTATTTGTAATATACACATACATATATTAGAGAAAATAACAGAACAAAAAGTAAAAAATAAATAAAACTAAATCATACTTTAGTACTTTTAGCTGTTTGTTGCAACTTGCCTGACATCACAGTCGAGAAAACAAATATTCATTGTAAAACAATGAATCGCGGCATTCATACACTCTTGCGCAACATTAATCCATGAAATAAATATTAAAATGTAATAATGTCTAGCAAGAACTTGCCAAGAAATAATGTATACTTACTTGCAAAGATAACCTCAACGTTAGCAGACCTGCAAAATTACAAGTACAAGTACCAGTACAGTACCAGTACCTGGACTTGAAATATTTTAAGTACAAGTGCAAGTCCCGGTACTGGTACTTATAAATTTTTCAAACACAATTCCCAGAATTGGTACTTTAAAAATTATCAAGTACAAGTCCAGGTACTGGAACTGGTACTTATAAGTCCCATATATAAGGTTCTAAATACCTTTACTAGCACCTAAGTACGCACGTAATACTGAAATACCTCCGCCACGTACAAATTTAAGTTATTGTTAATTATTTAAGCACATCTTCCAGTAATATAAGTTCAAGGTTTCCATTTTCGAAATATCATTAAATCGTATAAGCTTTTGCTGTTTTAATGTCAAATTTTAGATGTTGTTTATATAGAATTTGAGTTCACCTTTAGCAAAACATGCTTTTCAAATGTTACATCAGATAATGATTGCCTGCGTGGACCATTTACAAGGCCAGCAAATAAAGGATCCACAGGTGTAGAGGAACAGATCGGTGTGTTGCAATTCATTTGCCAACCTTCTCAACAAAGGAAGTGTGGTGAAGACAGATGTAGAAGTGAAGGTAAAGGCCACAATGGATGTGAGCATAGCAATCAGAGACGGAGTGAATAGCTTAACATAAAATAAACCAGATTAACTAATTCTATTATTTGAAGAACTTAAAAATTAAAACTACTGAACAATGACTGTATTTAATTTTTTTGGGAAAAAATCATGACCGTTATTGTCCCAGGTACTAAACCTCTATTATTAGGAGGCGTATTTAAATAATTTACAATAGCTGAAGTATGTACTTCGTACTTTGGTTCTTTTAGTGTATTTATATGTGACTTATGAGTACCAGTACCTGGACTTGTACTTGAAAATTTTTAAAGTACCAGTAGTGGGACTTGTACTTGAACATTTTTTAAGTACAGGTCCTAGTACTGGTACTTTGAGAAATTTGCAAGTACAAGTCCAGGTATTGGTACTGATACTAGTACTTAAGTACCAATAAATAAAAAGATTACTCTTTTGGACTTTTTACCGGGTTAAACTTAATTTTGTTCAAGAAAGAATTTTTTGGGATTCTCCGGTATATAGCAAAAGCTAAAAAATGTTCTAATTTGTAATAAGTTGTGTGATGAAATAACAAATTAGAACATTTTTAGCTTTTGCTATATACCGGAGAATCCCAAAAAATTCTTTCTTGAACAAAATTAAGTACCAATGTACTCTACAGGTCTGAACGTTAGACAATTTTTGTAAAAGCATTCCAAAAACAGGTTGTTCTGTACTGCTCATTTTCACGGTCTTTGAGAGACTGAATAAGCATATTGATTTAAATATCAAGGAGAGACGCTTGACATTAGTGTACGTCTTTTGGTTGAAATTGTTTCCGTGGAGCTAAAATGAAAATCGCACTGTTACAAGCTGCCCCTGTTGCAACAATCCCTCATTTCCCCCCAACAATGTTTGTTTTTTTTTATACAAAATTATTGGTCTCTCTAAGTGAGAGAAAGGATTTTTTTATATATATGTATATCATTTGTAATGCATCTATATATATATATGTATATATATATCCATTGTCCTTAAGTGTGGGTACCTGTAGCAGTGGCGGATCCAGCAAGGGGTGCGGGGGCGCGCGTCCCTCCCTGAAGACCACAAAAAAATTGCAGTAGATCTTCTGAATTCTTCTACTGCACTTTTTGCCAAAGACACAAAAATTTCTGCAAACTTTCAATTTGAAGCAGCACTTATTCAGGTAAAAGCGATTGGAGATTTGTTTTAATTGAAAACACAACGGCAAACAAATCATTGTATATTGATGTAGTGAGTTATTACATTTAAAGCAAGACATTTATTTCGTAAAATGCAATAGTAGAATTTCAATTGAATTCATGACTAGAATTGAAACAAGTCGACAAATCTGCACAGAACACCTAGAAGTCCATTATCTGCAGAGAAAAATTTCCTATTTCCAAGACAGGTGAGGTTAGCGATGCCTCAAATTTTGGACCAATCGCAATCACCTCGATTCTTTCAAAGCTTTTTGAATCTATCATTACCTTCAAATTAATGAAGTATCTAGAAACCAAACAACTCATCAATGATCAGCATTATGGCTTCCGAACTAGACCCCCATCTGGAGACTTGG
This sequence comes from Dioctria linearis, assembly GCA_963930735.1. Lineage (NCBI taxonomy): Eukaryota > Metazoa > Arthropoda > Insecta > Diptera > Asilidae > Dioctria > Dioctria linearis. The sequence continues at coordinate 45,044,271 of OZ005741.1, forward strand.
TGTTTTGTAGCCAAAAAATTCTTGCTCTTGATATTTATATGGACGTTGCTAGAGTTTGGTATCCGGCCATTTTAGTTAAACTTAAAGCACTTGTTCTCTCCCCTCATCTTCCATAATAGATTGAAAGAGTTTTATTTGATCGCACAATACCGGCTGTACTTGATCGGGTTCCACCAGAACCTCACCCTATAAATGCTGAGACGTCCCAGGGCTCTGTTACTTTCCCGTACTTTTAATCCAATCCATAGTTTTGCCTATGACAGTAGCCTTGATTTCGCTTACTCTTTTGACATTCTTGGGAACTCCAGAGAGAATGCCATATCTGTCAAACAAGATGGCTTAATTAGATCATTCAATAACGACCTTGATATAATCAAATTTTGCAGTTGATAGTACCTTTGATACTCTTTTGGACTCCAATGGGAATGTCACACCTGTCAAACGATATTGCGTGATTAGATTAATGAATAACGACCTTGGTCATGTTCTCGCTTGCTGTCTCATATCTTTGAAGCAAAATCATGGCTTTTCACTCCCATTTCTTTTGATGGAGCTCTGATTTGCGATACACCGTCTTTTTACATTCTTGGCTTTAATATTTCTTGTGAGCTAAGCGTGAAAGATCATATCTTTTGTTTTGGCAAAGAAGCAGCGAAATGTCTAGGATTTCTGAAAAGGTGTAGAAATATTTCAACCCATCGAATCTAGAGCTCCTCTACAAATCCTACACCAGACCTAGAATATAATACAATTTCCATATCTGGGCCCGAGGCTGGTAGCAGGATATTGGCCAAAATTGAGCCTGCAATCTCACTGGCGATGAAATGAGCTCAAGGCCAATCGACTGATACCAAGAAGGACCACGCTCAACAAATTATACCCATTTCTAGATAAAGAAGAAATCTTACGTGTCGACGGAAGACTTTGAAATTCAGATTATTGCTTTGACGCTCAGCATCCTATCATCCTACCCAAGGATCACTCCATAACAAAGCTTATTATATTAGATCTTCACAGAACATTTCTGCATCCAGGACCATCCTCACTCATAAGCATCACTCGCCAACGTTATTGGATCCCATCAGTAAGGAATATGGTGAGAAGAATATGTCGAGACTGACTTATCTGCTTTAGAAGACAGGCATCTAGACCACCAACACAGTTGATGGGAAACCTTCCCAGGCCTCGAGTCACAATTTTACGTCCTTTTTCTCAAGTCGGTGTAGATTATGCAGGTCCACTAACTCTGAGCATTAGAATAGGTCGAGGTTCAAGGACGATTAAGGGATATATCGCCCTGTTTGTATGTTTCGCAACCAAAGCTCTGCACCTCGAAGCAGTTACTTCTCTCAGTAGTGAAGCCTTCATTGCAGCACTTCAGCGATTCGTATCTCGTCTTGGTGTGCCTAAAGATATTTACAGTGACAATTGCACAAATTTTGTGGGTGCCAAACGACATCTAAACGACTCAAATAAGTTTGCGATATCAGTAGACAAATATCCACTAATCTCTTCCTTCATGTCACAGGAAAATGTAATCTGGCATTTCATACCTCCTGGAGCTCCAAATTTTGGTAGACTTTGGGAAGCTGGCGTTCGTTCCGTTAAAGGTCATCTGAGAAGAGTTGTTGGGGAAACGCTGTTGGGATTTGAAGAGCTGACCACCATGCTCACACAAATTGAAGATGTTTTAAATTCACGGCCGCTCTGTGCTTCATCAAGTGATCCTGATGATTTCAATGCCTTGACTCCGGCGCATTTCTTAATTGGACAGACCCTGACAAGTCTACCTCAAAGGGAGCAGTCAGAACAACCAATCTCTCAACTACGTCGATGGCAGCTGATACAAGCCATGCTGCAAGGTTTCTGAAAGAGATGGAGACTGGACTATCTATCTACACTTCAAGAGCGTCAAAAGTAGACTACAAAAAATGCGTCTCTGAAACAAAGCGACTTAGTCATACTTCGCGAACACAACATTCCACCTACAAAATGGCAAAAAGACAACTTAGTGCAAGTCGTGTCCGTCAAAACAATCAACAATCAAGCAATCAACCAGGTATGCAAGCTACCAGTCTGTTAAGAAACAAATTTCTTAACGGCGGGGAGAATGTATAGGCCATTTGTACTTTAGTTAACTGAAATCATGTAATCACAATTGCTTTTAGTTTTGTTAATTTTCTCTGTAGACTAGTAAGCTGTGAGGTAGGAAAATAAATTTTTCATTCAGTTGTTAGCAGGTTTTGTTTTTATCAAACGTCCAAAACCAACCTTCTACGTGCTGAAGGCTCAACAAATATACCAGAAAACTAATCGAAGTCTCAAGAGCGAGACACGGGAAAGGAATTCAGTTCAACACAGTTCTAAGGTTGAAATGCGTCAATAAGTAACTATATCATAGTTGAAGGCTCTAGGTCACTAGTCACCAGGGGCTTATTATTAAAAATGCTTCATTCGTTTTAAAAATAATATGTTGAAGCTCCCATTAAATCGCTTCTGTTCATTATTACCGTGAGCTGGTCAATTTTCAACTTTCATATACCCATTTCGATCATATTTTTAAGCCGTAAACTCAATTCATTAAGATTCGGAATCAGCCATACTCATATATGTAATTGCATTTAATATTCTTGAAGTAATGTATCCTACTATAAAACATAATTAAAAAACAAAAACGAAGACGTTTACGTGGACGTGGGACCGCTCGTTTTTATTATCGTTTTGCAAAGATGTACAGCAATATAGCCAAAGGATTATTTGGTGGCTTCACAAAGTCCTAATAGTGTCCTGACTAAATCAGTACCTACCAGTTCTCTCTTGTATCCAAAATAGCATTGTCAGCATTAGTTGCACAAATTCTTCCATTTATAATACATTCTATACATACATGGTCTTTCGAGCCAGATTGAATAAAACATTCTCTATCCCCATTTAACTAATTTTGATAAAGGCGCAACCTCCAGTCAAGATGCATTTTTTTTATTTACTTATATCATAAATTTTTTGAAATTTGAGAGTTTCTATCCTAAATGGTGGGCTTTTATTAACATGTTTGAAGAATTGAAAAATTTCAAATAAGTACTTCGTTTTTATTTTGAAATTCGATCATTGGAATGGACCAAAATAATTTATTTCCAGAGCACTATGCAGATGCAGCAACAATCGATTAATATTCTGTGCGCATATAAATGAATTACCAAACTCGCTACTCGCTACTCATGTGAATAAGGGTTCTGTTCAACAATTGCGAAATTTTGCAGTTTCATAACTGGAGAGATGATGAGAGCACTTTGGAATTTAAATTCAAGGAGCAAATCGCAGAGGTGATTTCAAGCAGCATGATTCCTTTAAATTTCGATTCAACGTACTAAGCAAAATGGAATAGAGTCAGTAGAGTTAAATTAAATACTGAAGGGAGATAAATTCCTAGAATGTCCGTGTGTTGGTTCATGGAATAGAATTTCATCACGATAATATCGGTTCGATAACCAAAATACGGTAACAACACAGGAAAGCTTATCACGTACATTTCCACCAAATGGACGATTCTGCTTTAGGCAAGTTATTGGCAATCTTTGTATAAATGGTCACACTTCACACTACATGAACTTAACTTCAAAGGAAAGATACAAATTGGTTAATCAAATCAAGTTGTATCGCAGCTCAAAAGACTTCAAGTCCTCGTTCTTTTTGAAATGTTTTGAACATCATCACAACACTCTCCCCTTTACTTCTCTCTTCCATTTTCATAGCCACTGCGGACACAATTAAAATTAGCAGACTTTAATTCATCCACATAATACTTTGAAAAGACGAGTCCATTAGCTAAAACCGAACATATCAGTAGGTATAAATGAGAATCTCGGTGAAAGGAGAAACTCGGCCAGATCTGCTGCGAGAAAACGGATTATGGTTTCATGCGGAGTTGGGTAGATACCAAATAAAAAGTACTTAAGTACGAGTATAAGTACGGAAGTATAGCGGACTTCAGTGTAAGTACAAGTATACGGTACAATATAAGGTACTTGTACTTTATAATATAATGTATAATGTATGTGTGATATTTTTTTGTTATGTTTCGTTACATTGTGTATATCCTCTTTAAATTTTCTTTCATTATAAATTCTCTCCATAAAAAATCGACAAATGCTGCTGTGTTAACCAGGAATTGTTTAGAAGCTTACTTAATAAAAATACCTACTGAAATATATACACTTAAGTGGTAGCACTACAAGTAGTAATAATTTATTGCTAATAAACGTACACAAGATTTACAATCTTGTAAAGTACAAGCTAGTAAATTATGATAGAAAACTAAGCTATATAGTAAAAAAGGGACGAAATGTCTGCATTGGATTGAAAGTTCAGAAAAAATAATAAAAGAAAGTTTCAAGACTAAAAGGATACAAACTGATTACCTACTCCATTTTGCAAGTTACTTTAAATTTATTTTAAACTTAGTTTAAATAGTGCTCCTTAGGCTAGAAGAGAATTAAAAAAATTATCCCATGGATTATACGAAGTGAGTTCGAAGTTGCGTTCTAAATGCATTGACACTGTTTGCGATTTGCATAGTAACGGGTAAACTATTCCATAATCTGTTAGTCTGGACGAGGTCAGAAGTTACTAATTTTTATAGTTTTTATTTATTTTGAAACTCATCTCTTGCAGCATTAAAATGCAAAAACGTGAGGCCTAACATATACATTGATTAGATTCCTGCATACATACCTGAAGTATTTTCGTTTTTGTTAACTATTTATATCAATAAAACACTATAAGGAATATTACCATAACTTTTCCCTCCACTTCACTCTTAATTTTACATGTCATTTATGCCCGCTGGTGGGGAGAGTTGAAACAGAGTCACTTGTTTCGTATTTTAACAGCTGGGGTGAATATTACTTTACATTTAAAAGAAACTTTTATGCATTTATGTAGCTAATGTATGAAACTTTCAACTGATTTACATTTCAACGTTGTTACGATACTACCTTTTCTAAAAGTTTAATAAAAAAAAAAGTGTTTCATATCTACCCAACTTCCCCTATAATAAGTATGTCATTCCGTTCGTAACGCACAGAAATATTGATGGTAGAGCAAAATTGATTGAACACCCATGCATAATTGTAAAAGTTATTTTGATTTTTGCATGTTCGTCCGTCTGTTCGTCCGTTTGTTCGTCCGTCTGTCTATCTGTCTGCCTGTGTGCACGTTTACTCCAGAATGTAAATGCTTAGAGAGCTGAAATTGTGTGCACGGACTTTAAAAAAAAAAAGTAAAATTAAGTTCGAAAATAAGACAAATCGGCAACGCCTTTGTGGGGTTGCTATACAAAAATTTCGTGGTGTTTTCTAATAGCAAATAAAATTTTAAAAATGGAATAATCGGGCAAACCCTTTTTGGTGCTGCCATATAAAAATTTAGGTTGTTTACGTATACTCTGAAAACGAACAGTCCTAGGTATTTTTAGTGTACTAAAAACTTCCTCAGAATACGAAATCCTATAAAATTTGTTAACATAATTTCTTCTATTCGACGAACCGTTCTAGAAAAGTCACTACCATCATCTTCTTCTGAACGGGCCACTACGAAGCGCCCGAAAAATTCCTGAAGTAACCGGACGAAAAGTGTAAAGAAAAAATCATATTGAAACAAATACTCCGGAAGAAATATCGATGGTTGCTGCAACAAAATTTCGGGAATTAGTTAAAAAACAATCAGCGTCAATTGTGAAGGAGCTCAGAAGGCCTGGAACTAATGTGAAAAAGGGTAAACTAGCCCTTTCACACAAGCTGAAAATTAATCCTGCCGAAAAGGCAAGGAAGGATCATTGGATATCAAATTTGCTACACACCAATACAATTTATTAGGGCTGTAATCAAATGAATATTCTCCCTTCTATCAGAAAAGATAAAAATGCTGTCAAGCAGAAATAACAGTAACAGAAACTTCAGCTGAAATTAAGTGACAGTCCTTGATTGATCACACTGTTCGAAGGTTGTGTAATGCGGATGAAGAAGTGTTGCAAATCTTAGAAGATCTGCCTAATAAAATCCACATCACAATAAAGCGGGGTATGACGGCTCGCAATAAACCTGCTATAAGCAAAAAGTGAGTGTAGGTGAATCAGAAGAAAATTTATATAGAATCCTAATGTGCTCTATTCAAATGTAATACTGAGAAAATTCATTCTCCGTCATCCATGATGTATTGCTGTACAAAGAGCTTTGATTTTAACAAGTAAAAAGCTAGAATTGATCCAAAACCAAATCTTATTATACTCTAGCTGAATGCTCGTTTGTAATTTCGTATGGTCACCCATCTTCGCTAATTCGATTTCTGACAGATTTTTTTCGCATATCGTTCTAGACGAACCCGAACAGCAAAAATCAATTTCATAGGATTTCCCACTCTAAAAAATGTTTAAGTACATTAAAACCGTATAGGACTTATCGTTTTCACAGTATACGTAAAAATCATAAATATTTGTATGACAAAACCAAGAAGGGGTTGCCTGATTTAGTCCATTTTTGAAACTATATTTACTATTTTTATGAAAACACCGTGCACAAAATTTCAACGCTCTCAGTGGACGTGTTCTCAGGCAATGTCCAAATATGTAGTGAAAAATTAAATTTTTATATGGCAACCCCTCGAAGGCATTAAAAGCGGCTGTTGTATTAAACATACAGAGAACGCTACACAATTCTCTTTTTTCTGTATAGAAATGGAATCAGCTGATTTCTGTCAAACTTTCCAAGAATTGGTAATCATTCCAAAAAATTTGATATCTCACACAGCGAACGCTACTGCCGACAAAAAATTGTCTTAAAACGAATGTATGAGCTTGTGATGCCATCATTTAAATAGTTGATGAAACTATGATGAAAGATATTATTAAAACTTCAATTATGTTCAGAAACATTATGTGGGCAATGTTCATTCTTGGTTCAATTATTATCCTTATTTAGCGTCGTGTCCCTGGGGTATTAGCATTTGGTTTACCTCCTATACATTTAGAAATCGGATTCATGGAATTTCGTCTTCATATATCGTATATGCTAGACCTGAAAGTTTGGCAGGTAAGGTGAAAGGAAAATAAAGGAAAAGTTACCGAAAGAAAGAGAATTACTCGAGAAATTGTTACAGGACTACTTACCTCGCCATCCTTGAAATTCTGCTACGTAATTATAAGCTGTTGAGAATTAAGCCCGTGCGTGGAATATTTTTCAAGCTCAAATTTTCCAAGTTTAAATTTTAGCAAATTCAATTAAGCTCGTCAACGTTGTTGACTATTTGGGGAAAATGCACCATCGCCTGGGCTAAGAAATAACGCTCTATTTCTCGAAATAGAATAAAAGCCTCCCAGATTTTAAATGAGATAGGGATTATATCCATAACACCACACCACATAAATAGACCCACATAATAGACATAAATAGAAAGCCATGCGAGTTACGTCGAGACAAGGACTTGACATTTCAGTCAGTTTATATGTCATTGATAGACTGAACCATAGTGAAATCCCCAAATCTACTCTTACCATTGCGCGGGACACTTTGTTCCTTCCGAATAAACGACGCAAGCCGACTTCACCACGGTTGCGCCCATGGCGCACTACTTAAAAATTAAATTAAATTCGACAAATATGAAAATCAGTCAGCAAATAAGATTTTGCCTGAGCGTACACGTTGCCGTATCCTACACTTTATGTCACTTCTCGCTGAGCAGAGACACTCGCGGAGAACGCAAATTCCTCCCTATTAGTGCCACTCATCATCGAAAAGTGGTAGCACGCTGCCACGTGTACTTCGGCCCTTTTAGCATGATCAATCGAACTTATTAAATTTAAAAATAAAGTAATTTCACAAATGTGGAAAATAAGATTCAAAACGAACTCGAACATTTATTGAGTTCTAAAATTAACCGATCTGACAAATATGAGAAAAAAAAACCAGTAAATCGGTTTGACACTTATTGAATTTTAAGAAATTGACAAAAGTAATAAAGTCGAAAGCAGTAAATCAATTTGGCACCAACTGATCTTTAAAATAAACACTTGTTAACAAATATGGAATATAAATGTTAGGTTAACCAAAAGCTTGAAAAAATTGAAAAGCTATCGGAATAAATTTTTGTAATTAATGTAAGCTAACATAAGATAAACCTAAGCAAATAAATGAAAAGTTGTTAAAACAAATTCTCAATAACGTAATCTTCAAATTAGATGAAACTTACAAGAAGAATAAGAGATGGTTGAAATAAACTTGTGACTAACGTAAACTTAATATTAGATAAGAAACTTCGAAAATTGATAAAATACTGCAATGAACTCCAAACAAATGTAAATTTAGAAATATTGGGTTTTCCAATAAAGGTGGGTCGATGTTGAAGTGGACTAAAAGAAGCTGTGTGAAAGGCCTACATAAGCCGTAATGTATGGAATGTGATTTCGTTGAAATGTCCGCCGCTGCATCTCACGGTGGCAGTGATCCGAGAGGTTCCAATTTTCAATAACTATGCCGCATAGATTCGACTGAATTTGAGAGATGGCATGCGTTATGTTACCTTTGCGGGCATCGGTAGATTGCGGTTTATTGGCACAGACCTGGAACTTCAGAAAACCCCACAAGAAAAAGTCTAGCGGGGTCAATTCGCACGATCATGGTGGCCATTTCACATTACCTTTGCAAGAAATAACCCATATCCGTGAAATCAATCGTGCAGAAGGTCCATCGTGGCTGGGTTATCATCGATGTATACCGCTCGCCGTTGACGTTGATGGCTTCACCAAAGTCGTTTTCGAAAAGTACGAACCAATGACGGCGCCGGCCCGAAGTCCTCACTAGACAGGAACTTTTTTTGGACGCATTAAAACCTGGTGAGCCTCATGTGGGTTGGCGTCGTCCCATATACGACAAATTTGCTTGTTAACAAAACCATTCTCCCAAAAATTCGACTCGTCGCTAAAGATGATTTTTCGGCCAAAATTTATGTTCTCTTCGAAACGCTCATTCAGCGAAAAAACGGCGTTGTCTATGGTCATAAACTTTGAGCTCCGGGGTAAGTTGGATTTTGTACGGGTGCAGGCCCAATTCCTGGAGTAAAATTCGCCAAGCCGAAGCCTGCAAAAAGCCGAGTTCTTGTAAACGACAAGAAATTGACTGCCTCGGGTTCTCCTGCATACTTTCACGGACAGCGACGATGTTCTCTGCCTATCTGGCGTTCCTTTGAAATTCGGATAGTGGCAGATGGTTTATCGAACCGGTCGTCTCGATTTTGGTCACCAAACCAAAAAGTCGACTTTGAAGGGCCACCGCAACTTCCGGAAAATGTGCCAGCACGCGATAATAAAGTTTTATCATGTGGACGCACTGCTCAATCCTGTAACTTGACATAGTGGTTTGGCACCAATGGCTGAATAATACACAACAGATATGACTGACGCCCCCAAAACAACATGGCCGCCACAGCCTGTCAACATCGACCCGTCCCTATTGGATAACAATTTCTGAAAATTAAAAACAATTAGAAGAATTGTGTGACGTAAAGTAAATTTAGCAATAGTTAGAAAGAGTTAAACTAGAGAAAAATAGATGTCGCTAAGTAGATTTCGAAAATGAATTGTAAGCCGTCATGTTGTGTGGATAAGTTTAAGTTGTTTCGTGGGTTGTGTTATGTTGTCTAAGTTCGAACGTATGGCTGACGTATGTAAAAGAAGGCGGCAAGTTTTTTTTTTTTTTACGAATTAACATTAACAAAAATAAAGTTTGAACAAGCTAAAAAAATGGAGGTGTTTTCTTTTTCTTTGTCGCAAATTAAGTCAGGATACGAAAAACTGGAGGACTAAAAGGAAGACGCTGCAAGTGACGACACAAAATCCTACCAACTTTTTCGGTACCATCGTAGTAATCCTGGCAAACTGTATCTGTGCACGAAATATCCAATAATAGGTCATTTGTCAAGCCTGAAGCTGCCTCATTCGTTACACGAACATCTGGATTTGCCCGTTACCACGGTAATCGCTCGGCTAAGTGACGACCACAACGGTTGCAATTATGGAGCCAATTGTGTGACCATGAGGGTAAAGAAAAATTGAATAAAAATTGTTACAATATATTTATTTAGACAGGATTTAAGTTTATTAGTTGATATGCCCACCCAAGAAGCAAGTAACACTAAAGATGGGAATACGGTTCGAAGATTTTTCAGAAATGCTGTGCTCTGTTACCATATTCGTTTGAAAATAAAAATTGTTTAATTGCGTCCGTTTTATCATTTCAACTAAATGGTGATAGTTAAAGCTTATTTACTGCATTGACGCATACACTAAGCCCCAGCCTATAAATATGTGATTTTCGCGAAGAACTTGCTGAATCCTTATATCATTTTCAGTAGCCTGTCGAAAATAAATCAGTGGGAAGACGACCGATGAAAACTTATATAGCAAATCCAAAAAAATCGATGATGGTATTGGACCTACGGTAGACTTCTCCCAGAGAAGTGGAAATTTAACGTGTAATTTAGATGGTTCTAAGTCTGAAACTAAAGTAATTTGTTTTAAATGTCTAGTGGCTACTAAGAAATATTTTCATATATTCCATACGAAATATATTTCATATTATATTTTTTATATTTTCATTTAATTTTTTTTTTTTTTTTTATAAAAGACTCAGACAATTAGTAATATTATTCTTTCACTCTTTCCTCATATCCAGGGAATCCCGCCTATAGGCCGTCTACCCTTTTTCTCACCTGGCCAATAAATTAATTATTAGTCGTAATGAATTTCTGACTTTCGTTGGATTCCACACACTAAATAAACCCCTCTTGATTTAATTTCAAAAAATTAGATGAAATTATTCTTATCTCTATGAGGCCAGAAGTATTGAAGTAATGAGTCCGCACCTAAAATTTTAGTAGTGCATAATGCAAGAACAACAATTATATAATGAAATATCGAAACAACTACTTATCTATATCGATGAGTGTGATAGTCCTTGAAAAACTAAAAAAAGTTTAGAAACTCTACGCATATAAAAATGCATAGAAAAGCTAAAAATTTTTGCATTTGCAGCGACATCTAACAATTCAAATATATAGTTCTTCTGCTAAATCAATTAACTGGTCCATTGACCCGATCGAATAACGTGAAGCCATTTTAAGACAATTTTAAAAGGGAAGTGCAATCACCATCATTTTTTCTCATCATTTAAGCAGTAAGGATAATAGAAAACACTTCACATCGAAAATAACATAATTTATTTGAAGAATAAAAACAAGAATTTCATAGATAAAAATTCAGACAGTGGTTTTTTTTTTTTTTGGTTTGTTTGTTGTTTTTACTTCATTTTATGCATCTTCAATAACGAAGAATTCGGAATCGGATTTCCCAGCACTCGTAACTGCCACACCAATCGACTTTCGATAATTAAATCCACACAGCTATCAGGCTTTTTGAAATCCGCCTCCATATTTCAATAGAATACAATCTCCACAGGCTTTACACTAACAGGATTTTCTATACATTACTGCTTATAACATATATAATATATCTTGATATAAATTTACAATTTTCACCTAGTCTTATCGGCTAACCTTTTTTTCAATATCTTAAGAATAATAATAAGAAAAAACAAAAATCAAAATAAAAAAATTCATTCCCAAAAGAAATAACAAAAGGACAGCGTACCTCTTCAAATTTACATTCAACACTCAATTTACGATTAATATTTACACAATTCCTTAAAATGCTATCTATCACGCAAATCGGGTTCGACAGCCAAAATATTTTCGAAAATGTTGAAATCTATGGTGAGCACTGCCAAGGCTCGCATGATATAAAAAAAGGAAACAGCAGCCAACAGAAATTGTGGAACAAGTAGAGTGGCAGCAGCTTCATGTTGCATCGCAGCTCGATGTTCGCTCTTAATGACGTGCACGTAGACACTATCAGAATCTGAAATCGAAAAAAAAAGAAAAAATATCCAATTAGTTCCTTGCAAATTATACGCTATACAAGTCCATGCATAGTAATTAGATTGAGCTGCTAGACAAAAATCTACAATATGCGGCAACGGCAATCCTTGGCATCAATTCACATGCCTGTATCACGTAGGAGCAATACTAGACATTCCTATCATGGATGGGGATAGATGGATCAATTTTTTCCCAGAATAGTAGGTATCCTGTACCGGATAGAAATAGCGGTCATGTCTATGGTTTTGTTAGTATGGTATGAATCTGTATCTTGAACCTTGTTTTGTTCGGACTATAAGGACTTTCTGTCTTGTCACATTGATAAGGGATTTTTAATCAGGAGAATGATTTCGTTTCCTAACTAGCCTCAAAACCCAGAAAATGTCAATAGGCAAATTAAGTATAGGAGAGATTATTGGTATGGAGTGCGCGGGGAAGTGAACACTCATATCCAACTATTGTAAATTTGTTTTGTTGTTTCCATCGTTTAATTCATTTCTAAATTGACTCAATCTCCTTTGAAACAAGGAGGTAGATAATGGAATTGCATTTGTCGGCCATTGTTCTTCCTTTCTATGACGTAATTCCTACTTATTTTCGTTCTTAAATTTACATAGAAAATGTAATTTGAATACAGCCAAGATTGAGGAGGAAGATATCTAGGACGTATTTTCTTAATAAAATTTCTGTGCTTTTCCTTTCACTTTAGAATCAGGGCAAGTATTACTTTGGAGATAATGAAAAATGTTGCTACTTGCTAGTAAGAAAATTTGCTAGATAACAAGAGGTAAAATTCATGATTTTTTTTATTTTAATTTTTTATAGAGGTTGTTCAAATTTTCGTCAAAAGAATATGCATACCAACGAACTATTAGACTAGAAACCTAGTAGACATAAAAACGGCCCAATACTATGTTGATCTGCAATCATCAACAAAGTAGGCGAACAAAACGGCCCAATGACAACTACCATGCGCAGTGACTATATGATTGGATTTGCATAAAGATACTAACAGTGACCCCAAAGATAAAGCTGATATAATCCTACCCCTACCTGTTATAAGTATTATAAAACTAATTACAATCATGGCCATCAACCAAAGAAGTAGTTTACCATAGTGGCCAAAAAAGATGACGTTTCAATCCGAACCGAAGCTGAATTCAACAAAACTGCGAATGTTTACTGCAATTTCAACTCAAACCGAATGCCATTCGAAGAGGACGAAGGTCTTTAGTCAAATGCAAGTAAAAAAAATAAAGGTACAAAGACGATATCAACTAAGACGATGGAAATATCAAGTAAGACAATATTCGAGAGCATTAAGAGCAGTCGTAATCCTAAGATTAAGAAACAGAAGGATAACAACAGCAACTTCGGACTTGAGTACGTCATTGGGAAATAAATCAAGCCATCATAACCATAAAAACCAGCAGAAATGGTCACCCTGTTTTGGTGGTATCATTTTTGAACAGTGAAGATCGTATACAAAAGATACACAAATGAGCTGATTATCACCGGATAGAAGAATTAGAAATCAAATCGATCATGTTGTAGTAGTCATCTGTCATCAATGGGGAAACATTTTGAAGGACGCCCAAAGTTTCAGGAGATTTGAAGATTCCTGTAGCAATGAAGCACATTATCTGTAGAAGGCTTGATGTATGTAGATTACTTGCATGATAGTACTAAATAAGTCATTTTTATGGAATATTTTGAAAAAATGCAAATCAAGATGGATTTTTCTGAAAATCCCAATATCAAGACAATAAAATAAAGCTGTCATTTTTTTTAGCTATAAACAGACAACAAATATCAGGTGGAGTCTAAAAATTAGACCAGATGGAGATTGAGGAATAACATAAATTAATCAACGATCTACTACAGAGTGCTGTGAACTTAAAAAAATATATATCCTTGTATCCTTGCGTGGAGGAGATAAATGAAAGCAGATTGCTGAACCTTCAGGTAAACCAAAAAACGCTGCAATCAGTGATATCAGTGAAATTCTGCATCAACAAACAACTCTTGGGGAAGCATTTTGTTAAAAACTATAAACAGCCAGAATTCATTTAGGAACAGCTCAGTAGAAGAAAGGAGCATTTCCACAGCACTCTAAAAAGTAAATAGCACATATACATACATGGTTTCCGGTATATGTATAAGTAGAATGGATTTTACCAATGTATTCCTTAGATTTGAGTCTATTGACCGTTTTTCATTTAATTTTCGTGAATTTGAATATTTTGGGTTAGGCGGTCAGGAGGAAAACACTTCTTTTATTTTACGAGAATTTTATTATTTCTCCAACGTTTCGGCGGATATCGCGAACCGTTCTCAAGGACGCAGTCTATTACAAACATTCGTGTATTATTTGAAATAAAAATAAAAATTGAAAAACCAAAATCTACTTACGGATTGAAAACATTAGAAAACCATTAACAAAATAATAAATAAATAAAGAACATAGCTCATCGGACAGTTCGTGTTAGGAATCTTGCACACAACAACAGAACGTAGTTCATTTGGAGTAGGATCTTTTAATTTGGTGAAACATTTCTTCAATGTTTTGAGCTGTTTTGAAGCCTTGTTTTGTTTGGTGATGCTGTGGTTTAAGGATATTTTGAAACCTCTCAGAAAACCCCGGAATATTTGTTGAACCTTTGAATTTCAACAAACCTCCCGTATCTATTCCTATCCCCAACATTGTGCATACTATGTTGAAACAACAACCTCCCTATTACTGATTTCGGAGAACCATTCTCGCCCAATATATTCCGAATCTGTATTTATTTTTTGGTGCTTAGGATGTCAAGATTTGTACTGCAAAATCCTACCTGAGAACGTCGGTTTTTGGTACCAGTCAGTTATTATTGAATTATTTTCTCTTATGACTTTAATGTCTAAGTACGGTAGATATCCCATACTCTCTTTTTCTACATTGAACTGTAGTTTAGGGCGGTAATCATTAAGAGTCCTTAGAGTGTTCTGATCACATTTTTGCTCGAGACCTGCCTTACCATTAAAATCAGTTCTACCCGTCGAATATCCAACATTTAACGTTTTATGGTCAAATGCTTTAGTTATTGAGCCTTAATGTTGAATTCTTGAAAATTGTACACAAGTTTCCGTGATCCCGTACAATTTCTACACCAAGGACATAACTTTTTTTTTTTAAATGTGAATAGTCCTGTAAATAAAAAAATCTAACAATTTGCCGGAAGAATTTGCTCTGCTCAAACCAACATGGCTTTATTTCGGGTAGGTCTACAATCACTAACTTGTTGGAATTCGTTTTGGATACCATTGGTGGGTTCGCAAATGGCTACCAGACAGATTGTACTTACACATACTTTAGTAAAGCTTTCTACAAATTAGCTAAATCAGTGATACTGTTTGAAATGGTAAAGTAGGGGCTTCCCCCTTCATTTCGAAAACGAACGGAGTCTTATTTAGATAGTAGAACAACCGAAGTCTATATCTACTATGCCATCTCTAGAGTCTTGAAAACTGCATCCGGCGAATTTCAATGGAGTCAATTCGGCCTGTTGTTCTTTACTACATCTATTGACGACATTGTCTCTGTTGTGAGGCACACCAAAGCCTTGATATAACCTAACGACAGTAAGCTTTTCGCTCATATTAAATCTGTTAACAATTTTGAATAGGTACACGGTGATCTTCGAAATTTTACAATTGTCGCAAAAGCAATAATTTGGTACTCAATTCCATAGGAAGCAGACATTAATCTCTTATGATTATGAGTTCTCGGATTCCTCGATTTGCCGTGTGGGTCTTTCTGTAACTTGGGTGTCAAATGTGACCACAAATTTAATTTTATGTCCCATACAAAGTACATGGACTATGTTGCTACCGAGAGCTTTCAAATCCTACTATAACATTGTGTTTGTAAGCTTGCTTTGTAAAGGCTAAAACACAATGTTAGCGATACGACAAAACGCCATAAAAAACGCTGTCAATTTGGTTCTAATATGCCATGTGGCAGTGTATGGTATAAAATAAAATGCTGACGACATCGTTCGACGTTGTCGTCTAACTTAAATATAAATTGAAATTTGTCGCACGTTTAGGGTGCGTTCGGTCATATTATGATTTTGTGTTGCGTTCATATATATTGTTATACGTTCATTGCAATCATATTTATGACTTTATATATTAAAAATATCAGTAAATAACAATGCCGTGGAAAATATCAAAGTTGGTTGAATAAAAATACAAGGCTTGCTCAACTGCATAAATACACAAATCAGTTGAAAGTTCATTTCATTTAGGCGTATATTTTATCGAACTTGAATATCAAAATATACGAGTAAATGAAATGAACTTTTCTACTGAATTTTTTTGTGTTTTTATTCCGGTCAACAACCCTTGAATGACATAGAATGAACTGAAAATGACACTTCACATTACAAATTCAAATAAAATTTTTGAATTTAAGCACTTGTATTGCTCTAATTAGGTGTAGAATTTCCATTTACCAGTGTAAAATTTTTGTCACAACCTCTGGGAGCAGTTGACTAATTTGTCATATATTTAGGCGTGTTTTTTTATGTTTGTTCACCGAAAATTCATTATAGCTCATTTTGTGGTATATAATAGTGAAGACACAAAATGAACTGTGTTAAAAGAAAAAACTCGACAAAATATGTCAAAATTCACGACTAAATAGAACGACAAAGAGCACAGAATCACCCTCCAGGTCTGATCTCCATTTTACGTTACACATTTCGACCGTATCGAGTTTGCTCAGCGGAGGTTCCTATGATTTGCTGTTTTTTGTTCTATCTAATTTAATTTTAATTTTTTTCCTCTATGTTGCATTGCATGTCACTTTATCCGGTGGTCGGTTTATGTTTAGTTTAACATACTAATACTAACACCGACTAAGTTATGAAAAGCATGTATTGTTTACCGTTTATTTATTAAACGTGTCACTACAGAGAGATTGTTTTCAGCTCGTTCTGATAGCCAAATAATAATTTACTAACATACACTTTCTGGCGGGTTTTGACTAAAGTTAACATAAGACTTAAAGTGGGGCTCGACTGACCTAAATCATTTTATCAAGGGGGTTTGGCTAAATAACAATTAACACTTTAGTTCTGGTCTTGACGGAAATAATGAATTGTTCTAAACAGAGGGTACTAACATTAGCTTAATGCCAATTTCACAAGTGCCAAGTATTAGTTCGGTGGTTAGTACCAGCCAATTGTAACATTTTATTTTATTTAAATCTCGCATGCTTATATGCCATATATCTTATTTTAACATTAGTCCATATATTTATTCCACATATAATCAAATATATTTATATCACATTCTTGACAATTCTACATTACCATTTTCTGCCAATAATTTGTCCTTTTAAGTACGTTTTGAACCTCTGCTGACCTAACAACTGCGATAATCACACCCTGATACAACAATTGGGCAATTTTAAATATAACTGCGACAGTTCTAGTAATAGTTATAAGATAGTGGACAGTGTGTTGTATTAAGAAGATAGACCATTGATCTTGAATCCTAAATGACATGTGCATTTAGTTTTCATTTAATTGAAATTGGGGTGTACGTTTTAACAGCGAGCCATACACGTCTAAAATTTGGAGTTGTAGAGATGTTTAGATAAAGAAAATGTAGTAATAAACTAAATCGAAACAATTACGTGAAGTAACATCAATTATGGGAAATAGTAGATTGAATTGAAAACCAAAAACAACTTTGTCCAATGAACTTTTGCCTCCGATATGTGTTTCCAATGTATACGCATTCAGAGATGCTAACTTTTTGTTAAATTTAGGATAAATTTTCCTTAAGTCTAAAAATAAATGCCTATTATTTGGACGCATTCCCCATAAATGAAGTGCATTTTGGCATATTCTTGTGTGGTGTCACACGATATCAGGATTAGAATTAGATTTCGAACAAAAATTAAATTTTTCTCATTTTTAACTAAAAAAATAGTACAGATAAAAAATATAAAATCAGTAATATAAACGTAACAATTTCACAGCAATTTTATAACAATACAATGTATACATTTAAAAATTTAGTCTGATTGAGCAGAATTATTTTTTATATGATCATAAATATGTGTGTTTTTTAAGTAACGGGAACATAAAACTATTATCACCTTTTCTTAATGAACATACCTTGCGCCAAAACTCACTTATGTCTAAGACAGTAGATATTTCACGTAAATTTGTTAAAGTGCGAAATTCAATATCAACTAAGATATATTCCGATTTTGAAACAACGTTAGGGAAATGCAAAACAAGCGGTATTATTGAATCCATAACCTTTTGTGGACTAATTATCTCGAGGGTCTTTAAGATGGTTAATGAACAAAATGGAAAACGAAGAAGTGTTTTTGTTTTGTCGCCTCTATGAGAAAATTCTTACAATTAATGCGAAATAATGTTAACAACTCATTTTTATTTAAATTTTTGGCATCCTGTAATAAAAGAGGTTGACATGTACCACCGTGATAATTTTTTTCTGGAGGTAACATACATATGTGTTTCATTTAATGGGTCTATAAAAGTGACATCAGTTTCTCTGACATATTTTGAATCCATGTAATTTTGAACAGTCGTTTTGTAAAATATTTCCATTCTATTATAAATGACGCGGATTTTAATAGCCTCACATTGCATTTCAATATTAACATTCATGAAAAATTCCAGAATATATTTCAAAATTTCAAGATATACTATTGTAACTATTTTATCCAATTCAGAAGATATTCTTTTTCCAACCAAATTGAACTGAAACTGGTCTTGTCCTTTAAAAAATCCTTGTAACGGCAAGTAATTCTTAAGAATCACATCTATGCATTGATGTAGTGTTAACCACCTCGTACATGATGGGTGTGGAATTTTAGTGGGTTTGAGCTCCCAAACTTCCTGATATGCTTAAAATTCAAATGTCCTCTTTGGGCTGCTATGACAAAAATTGAAATTATCGCGAAGTAATTTCTCTAAAGATAGAGGCAACTTTGAACAAGCATAGGATGCTATTAGATGAAATGAGTGCAGCACACATTTAATAAAAAATAAGTTAGGACAATTCATTTGCAATTAAGAACAAACAGAATTATGCTTCCCCATCATGACATTTGCACCATCCGACGCAAATCCGATTAAGTTCTCATGGAAAGGTATTTTATAATGCGAAAAGAAGTTTTCAATAAGAGTGTAAAGTCCTTCTGCAGACGAGTTTTCAACTTCAATTAAACATAAAAAAGCATCTTCCACTCCTAAATTATCGTGGACAATGCGAGCAACGCATGATAATAATTTGACGCAAGATTTATCGGTTGATTCATCAATAATTAATGAAAAGGGATTTTCAATTAAATGTGAAATTAGATTTTGTTTATTTTCTAAGCCAAGCACATTTTTCACTATCATAGTAGCCTTCCCACGTCCACATTTTATTTTCTGAATAGATTGAACTTGAATATTTAAAAATCCGCCTTATTAAGAAGCATAAGTGAGACATGATAGAAAACGGCAGATTATGTTCACATAAAAATGCACATATGAGCATTTAAATTTCTTTCACTTTTTTATCTTGTATATAAGAAGATTTTACAATATTAGAAATCTTTATTTGCCCTTTTAGACTATTTGATTTAATTAGATGTTTCTGTGAAACAGAGTGTGATTTCACTTCAGAAATTCCATGTCTTCCATGCACATTACAAATTTGACAACAATAATGAAAAGCACCTTTACTACTTTTTCCCGAGTAATCCTAATTTTGTTCCCATTTCTCACAGTATTTTTGCTGATGTCGTATACGATTCCTTGGATTGGATATTATTTTTTCTGAGACTGCCTCTGAGACTGCAGTACAGAATCTGCTACATGAGGACATTTTATCTAAAAATTTCCCCAAAATTTAATTATCCCCAAGATATTTATAAAAAAAATTTACCAGGATTTCCGATGATGCAGAAAAAATTATTTTTTTTACGAGGAAACTAAACTCAATTTTAGTGTCAAGAATAGCACGCTACACATAATATTTTTCGTGATCAAAACTTATCAATAATAACAACGGAAACGAAACACATTTATGTACAATAATTGCATTTGCATTGCAACAAAATGAATATGTGAATAGCGAGGGTAGCCATATTGCCAAATAAATATTTACTACATACACATGTGCAAGAATAATCTATTTTCGAGGTTCGAAACGAATATGCTTAATAGACTAGATTTAAAAGGAAAAGGGGAATAGGTTTTGGTGCGTTCGTAAATTTTGGATCAACCAAATTATTAGAGTTGTCAGTTGTCACTCTTAAAATGTGAATTAACTCTAATTGCATTTTACTTGGCTTTTTTTTCCAAAATACTGTTTTACGTGACCAAACTAAAAAAAATGGTGAAACACCGTAAAAATAGTGCACTTACCATCCCTGGGTCTTAGGCAAGCTTTGGGTACACTAGAATAATTTTTAGTAGGTAAAAAGACATTTTCGAAACTGGGTTTCTTAAAGAAAAGATTTTTTTTCCCGTAATCTAAGAAATAATGCAGCAAGTGTTATA
This sequence comes from Dioctria linearis, assembly GCA_963930735.1. Lineage (NCBI taxonomy): Eukaryota > Metazoa > Arthropoda > Insecta > Diptera > Asilidae > Dioctria > Dioctria linearis. Next base: position 45,064,829 of record OZ005741.1, read on the forward strand.
CCATTTTAGAGTTCTTATTGAATGTTTGAAATTTTAAAGTTTCTTGCCAAACTGGCGAAGTACATTTTCTTTTGTCAGTGCAGTGAGTTAAAGTTCTTGGTTCGGCAAAATGTAAAAAGTAAAGACTAGTAGCAACAGGAGCTTAAAAACCATCACAGGGTGTACATTTTCTCGAAAAAACAAGAAATGCATATAATTTAAAAAAATACATGGCTTAGATCCTTTTTTATATTTTTCTGGTAACTATTATGATTTGGCCTATCACGCGATTTTGGCTTGACGTCGTCTTACGGGACACCCTGTATATCCAATTCAATTTTAAGGCAAACTTATTATCATAAACATCAACCTTCCATTTTTGCCTTCTAAGTTTGCCTTATAATAGAATCCCTCATTTCTTATCATCTAGAATGCGCCTTATTTTCTGGGACAAGTTCAATTTTGGAACTGATTGGTAACTAATTAACTACTTAATACCAAGGATAACATAATATTTGCCTTAATAGTTACCCGATTGAAAGTTGTGAGTAGATAGGTATTTAAAATGCTCATGCTAATGACATAAAAAAAAGAATTAAAAAACAAACAAAAAACTAAAATTAATAAGAGTAAAAAGTTAACGCAAAAATAAAAATCTTCAGAGTAGGTATGGATAGATGTACTTACTTGAGTTGCTCGGTGAACATGTATAGTTCCCAGAATCGGACGGTATTACTCTGGCTATAACGAGCTTACTAGTCTTTGTTTGCTGTTCTGTTAAAACATTAATGCCACCTCGTTGGGAGTAATTAATTAAGCCGCCATCTTTATACCAATAAATGTATGATGGTGGTGCAGGAGCTTCAAGTGCAACACACGTCAAATTTATATCGCTTCCACTTTTGAAAAAAAGTTCTGGATTAGCTAGAATTTTTGCTTTCGAAACTGGAATGAAAAATAAAAAAAACAGATGAAAATATATGAGAACTAATGGAAATTATATTTTTTTTTGTAGAGTTTACATATGTAGTCGTATACCTTCTATACACCGTATATAAAATAAGGAATAAGAAGTTTAGCCTGATTATCCCCTTGTTAGTACAGAAATATACATAATTAACAGGAAAAGAGGACTGTGTGTCCGTTTTTATGAGAGTTGGTAAATGAAAAGGTTTTTAATGGGTTTTATAGGATTACTCATAACCATCTTGTTATTAAAGAATTCACAGAACTTGTTGGTTCGGTAGTGCACTCCAATGACTTTTTACAGCAATTTGTTCATGGTCCTATTCCGATGAAAGGTATACTTATTTACATACATACATCTACGGAGCATTTATTCATATCAAGCTTTTCAATAAACCAATCCCACATGAACCGTGTATAGAAATATGATATGTAAAAGGTTTTTGCTTGGTTGGGCGAAGCTGTTCCCTGCATTAGATTGTTACCTTTTGAATTCACACGCCTGAAGCTTACTAAAGTTAGACCAGAACAATGAAAATTTTCTGAACTAAATAATTCCGTAATTGCTGAAAGACTAGATGCAGCCCTATGTATTCATTGTCCTCTGATACCTAGCATTCAGTTTATGTTTTATACTGGTGCACACATATTAAATCCCGCCCGCGGCGGTATCTGACAACGGAAGTACACATACACAGACACAAATACACAGATTTAGACTCATTGTTCACTTTCCAATAGGGAATGTCTTTTCTAGCAATATCTTTCCACTTGTCAAGTATTCTAATTGTTTTGCTATCCTAATGGAACTGGGTTAAATCCTAATAGCAGATAGGACTCAATGCATACACCTACATAAATATAATAAAAAAAAATCTGTGCCTTGCTGGCCAGTGCCCTTATAAACTTTCCAGAATCAACCCACTCGCCATTATTCCTGAATGAACATATTTTCTTATTTATGGTGCATCAAAATTTAATACATAAAATTTGGCACAGCCAAGTAGAAGAGCGACTTCCTCCTTCAGCCGAAATTAGTTCTTCCATATTTGCTGACGCGCTTTTGTATACAGGAAGGAGATTGCAGCATTTATCCTATTCCATCACAAAAACAAAAGGGTGGGGTTTGAGTAACCCAAAAAGGGAAGCAGAGCTTGCAGCGTAAAAGGAAAATAAATCTCATCGTTGCGCTCCCTGTTTGTACTATTCAAAGCACAGACCGCCTTATTCGGAACGCCCGCTTAAAGAAAATTGCCTTTCTTTGTTCTATAGTTAGTCAGGAGTTTGTTTACAGCGCCAAGTATTAATCACTTTCTTTAGTATATATACTATAATATAGCTAGTTGACTATACCGAGAAGGATTTTCCATCCGGGATAAATATACAGATGAGTATATTTCTCGGTTAAAATAATCAAAACAAAAATTTAGATTTAGCGGTCTCGTGGAAAAAGATTGCACAATTGATGTTGAATGGTTGCAGAACTGAACTGGAATGCAATCATTTTTCAATTGTTTTTACAATAGGACAGCGATTCTTTACAACATCAAACGAATTCCATTGACTTTTGTTTTAATTTTCTGAAAAAAAAACTGGTGAATTGTTCGGAATGAAAATCGAATAAAATAGAAATAAATTATCTTGTACCTACTTGAAATTAATAAAAATGTCCCGCTGTCTATTCAGAAATGTACAGCTGGGTGAACAAACGAAATCTCTTTGTTAGCTTGTTTTGCTTTTTATGGTAAATGGGAATTGCCATTTTTTTTTATCTGTCAAAGCTGTCAAAACATAAAGAAAACCTTTGTAATAATTGTAAATCAGCTAGGTTAAGGGGAACACAAAAATGAGCGTACATACAATTTATCCCCGAACTTCGTGTTGTCCTGTTATGTATGTATATGTTTATTGTTTTGGAAATATACTCCTCCGGACTTTGATTGGTTTTGTAGGTCACAACCAGATCAGGGCCGGATTCTGTAGTATGCAGAGTTGGGGAGTTTAGGAGATGAGACTTTTCGTTTTCCCTGATTACACTTAACTCCCTAACTCTCCATTCGCGATTTTCTAACATACTCGGGGAGTTAGGAAAATCGTGGGAAGTATGAAAATGTGCGAATCGCCTGGGACGATGAAGGGTATCAGTTTTTGTTCTAGAGGGTTGGACTTATTTTTTTTTATATTGGAGGTACTTGTGTATATTACCTTTCATGGGTGAGATAGTTAGTTTTTCAGGGATATAGAAGGGTAAGTCTTTTTTTGAGTTTTTCCCGCGGTATTACGGGAGAATGAAGAAAAAGAGTAGAGGAATATAGGTGGTATCAAGAAATATGGGAGCTCTGGGCGAACATGGTAGGTAGAGAAAAGGGCCTGGAGGCGATAAATGGGAGCGGATTAACGGATATTTAAAAAAAAATTAATAAAAACAATTCAGTTGTTACAATAAGTCATAGGTATGCATGGGTGTTATAGGGCTATATTTTATTTCAATTGAAGGTAATTGGCAGATTTGAAAGGCCCCGGCGGTAGATTATTTTTTTCGTCACTATATTCACGGGCGCTTGAGTCTGTGTGGGATGACTGTAGAGCATTGGGGTTTTTTCTTATTGATGTCGGGTTTAGAGTACAAGAATATTGGTGAACAATTTTGGGGGGGAGAGAGTTTTTAGAGTGAGGGTCATAAGATGCGATTTTGTCATACATTCGTTAATTTTTCGTGCATATCTAAGAGTTTTATAGCATCCCTTCTGTATTCAAAGACGACCAAATTGACTATTTTCACGTAATTTAAAATTGTTAGAAGGTACCTTGGGCGTTTACACTAGAGCTGAAAGTATCCGGATAAGTTACTATCCGGATTATCAGAGAAAATTGGGATCCAATACCTCAAATTTGGGTTCCAGATAATCCAGATCTTAGTGTCCGGATCCAAACTATCCGGATCTGGATCTAGACTAAGCAAAAAAAGTTTAAAACTTCCTCCAGATTGCATTGTTTCATTGTGGGGGGGGATGCAATTTTGAAGCTTTTTTTCTTAGTCTGGATCCGGAAAATATGGATCCGGATCCAGATGGTTCGGAAATGGATCTGGATAGTTCGGGTCTGGAGCCGGATAGTTCGGGTTTGGATCCGGATAGTTCGCAGATTCCGGTATCTAGATGTCCAGATATTAGCAAATCTGGATCCAATTATCAACACTAATTGAGACATTGAAATTCATGTTTCTCTGCAAGTATTCCATTCAAAACATAACAAAATTATACTATACTTGCAGTTGAGAACTCATCTTCTTTTTTCTCTGCAACTAAAATAGCCAAGAGTTTGAAAACTCTTAATTTAAATGCCCCGAGTAATAGAATTTCCAGTGGAGAGATTAATGACAAAAGAATTCTCATCTTCCCAACTTCAAAATTCTCCATGTTAAGGAATCCGGAGTATTTTATTGGCCGTGTGTAAGGAGATCATGAAAATAAATTATGGATGACAAAAGAACGCTTTCAATAGGAGCTGAATCAAGCTACGTACGCTTCATTGATTCAAAAAGCAGTTCATTTCTCTTCTTAGCCCTAAATATTCTGCTGCCAGAAATGTTTAAATGGCGGAGGGAGCATTAGATTACAATGTTACCTTTGATCGGACAATAACCGGACAATAAATCGCCATCGTGCAGAGCTAGGCAAGTACCAAAGAAAAGTACTAAGTACAAGTACCGAAGGGCTGAGTACTTCAGCGTAAGTACAAGTATCGCATGAATGAAAAGTACTTATAACTTAAAACTAAGTCTATAAAAAGTACTGAGAACTTTTTAAAGTACTTTTTTAGAATCTTTGTACGTTGGCAGTAATATAGTGAGGTTTATAGAGTACAGTTAAAAGATATTAATAAATAAATAACTTTTGAAAACTATAATATGTATAGTAATCAGTGGCTACCATTTATAATTTTTTTATAGTTTTTGACGCTGCACCTCTCATTGCTACACTCCTAAAAACTATTAAAGGTCCGCGCAAGTACCAATTGTCGCGCCAATAATGCATAAAAATTCTAAGGAAGAAATTTGCAGTAAATTTCTAAGAAAAAATTGAGGCCTTCACTACATTGGGTCGAGGTATCGTTGATTTTATGTTGGAGTGAGGCATTGCTTACTTACCTTTGGTTATTGCATCAAGTCGAAGCATCGTCGATTTTATATTCGCGCGAGACGTTACTGGTTTTTGTTCTACTTGCCCAGTCCTGTTCGTATGTTTTTTAGTTTGTCTAAGGCTCTGCCTTGATGCCTGATTGCGGCACAAGTTTTGAGAGTGCGTGCTTTCAAACTGAACAAAAAAGAGTTGTGCAAGAACTTGTATTTGCTTTTGTACGAAGAGTTAGATAATTGCAGGTACTTAATAGACTCAGAAATACTTAAGTACAAAACAAGACTTAGAGAAGAAGAAGAAAGTACTCATGTTCAAGGACTAATTGATGTATATCAAAAGTATTGAGTAATAAGTCTTAAGTAACAAAAATTTACTTTAAGTAATACTTAAGTCTTTTTTTACTTTATTATTGCCCAGCTCTGCCATCGTGGCAGTACTTTTTTTTCCTTAAAATATCTATTACTGAATAAGTTGAAAAAGAAGATAAGGAGCGGAACGCATGAATCGGCTGAACATTTTGGGCAGGTGTATTTTTTATTTTATTTTTTATTTTTTTGTAAAGCCAGTATATTTATATGTCATAAAATCAGAACTATTCTAAAAAGTTTCCTGGTTAAGCTCAGAAAGGCAAGTGACGGCAAGTGGCCTATGCCTTTTCCACTGAGCGAAATTGTCATAACACCCTTTGCAGGAATTAAGAATTAATTTGAAGTGGAAGAAAGCATACGCGCGCCGATTGATAACTTTTGTTAATAGTTGTTTGCATCGGTTTCTTAGAATTCGTTAAAGTAGCCGTGTTTTCCAGATCAGAACATCAAGGTAGGATCTAAAATTGCATATAAAAGAAGGCCCGAACTCGTAGATCTGAAAGCAGAGGCCGTAGAGTGGAACTGGAAATGAATACGTCATACGGGAAAACATACATATGAGACATTTGACCTGTTTGTTTAGTTATCACAAAAAAAAAACAAAAACACCTGGATATACTTCCTCCAGCATATAGGAGTACAGTCCCTTTTTACATGCACTTTCATGGATTAGAGTCAAGCAGTTCTCAGGTTATTTTCAACTTTTTTTCTTCTCCCGAATCTCAGTGTACATTTTTACCTAATAATTCATACATGCTCTTGTGGGAAATATGTGGTCGACGTTATGCATAATGCGCTCCACCGCATTCTATTCTAGGTATCTGCCTGCAGAGTTTTGTCTTACTCAAAACGAAAGTTCAAAATCTAATTTTTAGTTATACATCATGAAGTATGCGATGCATATGAACAGATGTTTTTAGTGATGGAATATGGCTCTGAATAATAGATGCTCGTACCCGTTTGAGATCGGAACATATTGCGGCCGCCCACATTAATGGATCAGGAATTACCAGTAGATTACTCGCCTTGAAACAATTGAAATATTGCGTGTATAATATGTAACAAAAAATTAACTTGGTGGTTTGGAGCTCGCCTATAATTTTTTAGTTACATTTACAGAATTTGTCAAGAAAGAGATGATTTTCATTCCCCATTTGATCATGTATTAGAGAGAATTTAAATGAGCTTTTATGAGAAAGAAAATTCGTCAACTAGCACGGCTTAGTCATCCCAATGTTGTGCCGATGCGATGTTGGAAACCAGCAATTTGAGCAATGCTTTTAGGGTCGTCTCAATCATAGCTGACCGAACACTGACAGCTATTCCACTCAGAATCGACTAGATCAAAAAGTTGTTAATTGGTTATTTATACAACTTTTAAACCACTTTATGACCAAATAGTTATTTTACTTAATTTTTTTTTAATTAGTTATAAATTTAGTCGCCTAAATAACTATTATAACCAGAAAGTTTCCCAAATAGTTTCAAAGTCACACATTTGTAATAGGAAAGTTGCCAAAATTACTTTATAGTCATATTTATAACCATCCGTTCATATTTATAACTAAATTTTTGGAAATAGTTTGAAGAAGTACTATGAACGTAAATATTATTTAATTTTGTATTACCTGTGTAAATACGGTTATTAAACGTATTGAAAACGAGTTCATACGTAGTCTGTTCGATAAATATGCGAACTGAGCTGCTATATGGTGGCTTTGAAATGATGTTTTTCCATGGGCAATGGCTAATCTGTTGTGGGGAGATCCACTGAAGCGACAGTGGTCATCAGATCGTCGAGGAAAGTTAAAGAGTTTTTTTTTGTTCCTTTCTTTGTCCACGATGGAGAAGGATGAGCAGATGGAACAACGAGTCAACATCAAATATTTAATGAAACTTGTTAAAATCTCAAAGCATATTCATGAAATGTTAAGAGCTGTTTATGGAGAAAAAGAACTGAATAAAACAGCTCCTTTTCTGAAATGGATCAAGTGTTTTGGTGAGGGCCATGAAGACTGCAAGGATTATGCCAGGATACCACGATCGTCGCCCAGCAGGACCAGACAGACAGACATCGAAAGTTTGAAGTCTATTGTGTTTTCCGATAGCCGATTTACTGTCCAGATGACTGCTGCAGAGCTGAATTTGGGAAAATCGCCCATACACTCTAGTCTAATAGAACATATGGGGTTGAGAAAATTGTGTGCAAGAATCGTCTCAAAGTTGTTGACACCTGACCAAAAGCTGAGAATGGTCAAATACTGCACCGACTGGAAAACTCCGCTCAAACCTCCGGTTTCTTCGAAAATGTCATCAAACGTTGATAAAAATGCAAAAATGTCACGCGGGGTGGCACTTGGACAACGTGAAACGATGAGGCAGCTGAAAATCTTGTCTTCTGAAGACTTCCAGGGATGCTTTGAACAATGCAACAAATCGTCGCCTGAATACTCTTTTGGCCCATAGGCAAAAATGTAGTTTTGTTTTGACATAAATGTAGTTAAAGTTGAGGCCTTAGTTTAAAAATAAAACTGTTCGATACATTTTTTTTTTAATTTGCATACAAACTCAGTTGTTTACCGTCTATTTATTTCTTGAATTAATTTTGTTTAAATAGAAGAAAATCTCCGTCACAATTCCATTTAGATTGCTTGTATGATAGGGGGCAAAGAAATTTACTAATAAAGTTAAAAGAATTATTTATTTACTTCAACATCTTCATTTAGCCTTGAAGAAAAGGGAAGTTTTTTGTTTATTCTATCACACAATCATTTGATTTAGGGCGGCAAAGTTTCTAGTTTTGGCTCGACTCATTAACAGATTCCAAACAACAGAACCGAGTTCCTCGAAAAAAAACGAATGAAATTAGGAGAATGCGAGTAAAATCGTCCATTGAAATTTTGCTGCCCTAAATAAAATAATTCTTTGATAAAATAAATTAAAAAAAATCCTTTTTTTGCTTTTCGTTTGTACTGGAGAGTACCTATAAGGAAAGTTAAAAATAACAGAAACAAAATGAAGTACGCAATAGCTCAATAACAATCATTATTTGAGCATTAAAACTGTTTCTATTCGCATCTGGAAGGTAAACTAAAAGAAATTTTATATATTTTGCCTTATCTTTAAATCCAGCTTGGTTGATTGTAACCGGTACATTGTTTTGAGATACGGACTGTTTCAAAAAACAACCGACCACCTATCCATGCTTCCATTACTTATCACCAGGTATAGGAAATTAGGGACCCCTGGTATGATTGCATTGCAAAAAGGTTTGCACTTATAATTGCAGCTATTTACTGCAAAATTCTTATGCAGTAAAAACGGTGGTCAGCCAAGAGGAATGCCGCAAATTAGATCTTTCCACCCATACGGAAAAGACGCGTCAGAAAGGAAATCAGGTCCGACAGACCAAAAGTGGTCGACAACTTTAAACGAAATGCCAACATGTCGTTGAGAGATATGGCTAATAAGGCTGGAATGTCCTACGCTACGGTCCATTCAATTAAAAGAAGAGAAGGCCTAAGAAGTCCCAATATTCAGAAAACACTGAATGGAACACGAGAAAAGAACCAAGTTGCAAAATCCAGGAGCCGAATTTTGTATGAAAATTTTCTAACGAAATTCGGGTTACGCTAAATCAAACTTCAACCAGTTTCTAGGACAGGAATTTTTTGTGGCATAAATGAGGGGTGACGCAGATCCCAAGTTTAAGAATTGTCGGTGCACAAAATTTCCCGCTAAATACTTAATTTGGTAAGCAATATGTATATGTGGCCAAAATTCATCACCTTTCGTGACAATAGGCGCAATCAACATTGATGTGTACGTTAAGGAATGTCTGCAGAAACGCTTTATTTTATTCTTTAGAAAGGATAATCCATCAGCTTTAATTTGGCCGGACTTGCCACTGTGGCAGACATTTTGTAATATACCTTAAAAGGCTCCATTTTTTTTTAAAATACAAGAATTCTATTTATGTAAGGCAATATCGCTGAAACTACATGGAGCAAACCAAGATTTTGGCAAAATTGATTTTGATTTATTCTACGCAGTGGTAGTGTTCTTAGTCACATGGAGCAATTCAATTTTAAATATAGTTTTAAATTTCCGCACGTGTATCACAACAATAGCCAAAAAAAAAAAATATTTTAAAGTATTTTATGTAATTCATGACCCATGTATAAACAAATTTGATTTGGGGTAAACCAATACTAGCTTTTGTGGCAAAAATATAACAATGACATGATTTATCTCGATACATACAAAGCTATGAAAAAAGCTGAATAAAGCATTTAATTCGATTTCAGTAATAATCTGAAAAACCGTACGTAACACAAAATATCAAATTTGGCGGATGGGGCAAACCAATATTCAGGCGACGAAGTGCATTGCTACAAATAGGAAATAGTTTGAGGGAGATCTATCCTAAATCTTGTAAAATAAAGTTTTTATGATCTAAGTTCGCGTATTTATTGGACAAACCAGACTTCGTATTTATTAACCACAATATTATTTTCTAATTATTTACATACACATACTAAAAAGTTATTAAATAGTAAAGAAATCACTGCAAAGCACCAATTTAGTCATTTAATGACCAACAGTTATTTATGGTCAATTAAAGGTTAAATCCACGAACATAAAAACAAAATTATATCTCAAAAAAAATCATTTGGAACTTTCTAAGTAGGATGTCCTCGCGTCGTCGTTCCGTTTTCGTATTTGGATAATTAATTAAACCGAATAAAAAGTTATACTTATTTGGGTTCACGACTTTTGTCGTCGGCATTGGTTATTATAACTTGAAAGTTATGTAACATGTCATGTTGGGTCAGATGGTCCTTCAGGTATTGTATAGTACTGATTCATATAGGATGTGAAGGGAATTGCATAACAAATGGACAACCTTAAACGTTGTTATACATACATAAAAAAATTAATTTATGATGTTATCTAATTTTTATCTTATTTGACGTCAATTGATTTTTCCAGGAAACTTTATTTTTGTAGAAAGATAGAGAGTAAATTAACATTTTGATAAAAGTGCTAGAAAAAGTTCCTGAAGCAGCAACATCATTACTATGTAGGAGTATGTGTCACGATTGACAAGAAAAAACCGACAGGACTATTATTTATGAAAAATTACATACCTCCCAAAAGTTATGACTTATTCAATACTACTGTGAAATGCTCTTTTCTTCTTTTTTTTCTTATCGACTATTTTGACGGATTATGAGCTCATCTATGTACGTATGAGGGGACAATATTCGATATTTTGTTGAATCAAATATCAGGAAATGAGTTCATATCTTCACTAAAGGTACTATATGAAGTTCAATATCCGATCAATATCAACCATAAATTTTATTCAAATCGAAAATAGTTCCAGATATATTAAAGGGAGGACATCTTTGGCAGCTGTTCGCAAAAATATGAAGAACAAGTTCTGGAAATATATTTCGTTTTTTTTTCTTTCTTTTTGCTAACATATATCTGCCAAAACATTCCAAGACATCAAAAATATTTATACGTTTCCTTTAAATGACGACCTAGAATCTCTCTGCGAAACATATAGTTCATAAGGATTCGTAGACCAGCAGCATTGCATATATGAATAAAATATTACATTACGATACCATACATAATTCAGAACCCATCCTACCACCAGCGCCTGTCCTATTCCACCATCGAAAGAAATATGAACGTTTTAAATTCAGATTATTGCCATGAGATATTTGAAAAAATATAATTTTCTCGAAGGCGCACTTTGGTAACTGTGACTTGGTTCTTTAAAAAAAAAAACGGAAGGAAAAAATGGAAAAAAGGTAAGCATTTGGGATATGGGACACAAAAGGTAGGTCGCATAGGTAGCATTCTTGTACTACTTACCAACAACGGTGAGGCGATATGCCTGGCTGATTTTTGGTTCCGTAGATACCTGGCACTCGTATATTCCTGAATCACGCGGCTGAACGGAAACAATTTTCAGGATCCATTCATCAGTGTCGTCAAGATGCATGGCTTGGAATCGCTGATCATTTGTATACGTCATTATGCCAATGGTGAGAATGTGCAAATCACGTTTTCGTATCCAGGAAACCTAGTTAGTTAGAATGGAATATTTCGATGGAAATTAAATTTATTTAATTTGAGGTGAACAAAAAGAAAAAAAATAAACATTTTCTTTTAAGACTTACCGCTCTGTCACCTAAATTTCGCACTTTACAATGAAGTTGAGCTGTTCTACCCACTGCGGCTATAATGTCCCTCTGGGTGTTGTTTTCAAAAAATGGATGTGCATTCTGTGCCTCTAGAAGGACAGATGGATCACTTGTTGTTTCCCAGGATTCTGTAGCTAAAAAGATAAAAAAAATTAAGATACAAATTTAAAAAAAAAAAATTGAATAGTTTAGAATTTTGTTTGTTTGTTTATTTATTGCAAAGAAGATATAAATCGGGCAGCCTATACAGATGCTTTATTGTAAACAAAAACAAATTATTTTGTGTGACCAGTAAGACAAAAAAAAAAAAGAGTAATTACAAATAAAGTCATGTTAGCCTTTTCACTTTTGAGGTAAAAAAGAAAAGAAAATTCTTTTCATGTCAAAGATAAAATCAGGTCGTGTAGCATGTGTAAATATGACAAAGAGCTACCATTTTCATACACCGAAATTCATATCCTTTTTCAATTTCCATTTAAACATAATTAAATTCATGTTGTCGCAAACCATTCTTTATGGAATAGACCTTTCTTCAGCATGCATAGCAATTATCCTCTATCCAGTTTTGCTCTTTTACTTGAAGATAGTTTCTGTCAAAATAAATATGTAGTTATTACGAAGCATCTCTAGGGTTCATCGTTTTTGTCCCCTTTAATTTGAATTTATTCAAGCCCGTACATCAACTCTACTTTATGTATATTACTACATACTTTATGTATGTACATATATCCTTAAACTCATATATATCTCTAGATTTCAACGTTAAGCAGCTCAACGTTTTCTGCTAGATATATAAACTCTTACAGAGACGACAAGGATGTCTAATAAATTTTGAAGGCTTTTTGCTAATATCTGACAAGCGATTATTTGTCCTTTTTTTTGTCGGAACGTTCATAGTAGAGTTTTTGTTATGTCGCGAGTAGATAAGGATATTATTTAACACATGCTATCAGCAAATTCTGTCAAAAGCCTGAGATAAGTTTTATGACAATGAATATTTTGCTTTGCAATTATCTTTCCATGATCAGCATTTCGAAATTAATATAAAGGATGCGTATGGGCTCAAAGATGAAATTATATATATATATATATATTTTTTTTTTTTAATAAAGGAGAAGATTTCATACAGAGATTTTTCGTATATTATATATTTGTTTTAATGCACTATGTTGAACAATAAATGAATTACCGAAAAATTTGTCAAAAATTTTCCAGGTATCGTGGAACAATTATAAAAATTTATTTATTCATTATTTCGTCTGGAACTAGGGCTAGGAGAAGAGCCAAAACTTACTTTAAAATAATTTAGATTGGTTAAGTATTTGAAATGAAGGCCGCCGCAACAACTACTTTCAAAAGTTCAAAATTAGCGTCATTTTATGATATTATTATTTGCAGGATATAAGTTCGACAAATTAAAAAGAATATTTACGTTAGAGCTGTTTTCGCATCTTATTCATAAAAATAAGGAATGGACCTAAATGTGAATAGTTTGTCCAAGAGTAAAATAAAATATTTCGCGTAGGTCTAATAATATTTATACATAAAATCGTTATATTACACACTGTTTTGAATTCTATGTGTGAGTAAAACTGGAGAGAAATGAAAAAAAATAAAAATAAAATGCGATAAGTGCACCCCGCCTTCAATGTGATTGCTCTGCTTGCGCATGGCAGCCATTTTCGTAATCAACTATAAATAAAACTTTTTAAATAAATAACTTTTGTAAATGAAATGAAATAAATAAAAAATGCTAGACCTGTGATTACATCTTAAAGGTTTTGGCATAATCATAATTGTATTACTGCAACTCAAGTCCAAACTTTTAAGATTTTATCTAAGTTGTAGAATTTCTTATTTTATCACGAAAAGTCATTTTTTACATTTTAGTGCAATTTATTTACGAAACTTATTTATTTTAAAAGCTATTTTAATATGTTTTATATTCTGCGTTTTAGTCATAAATTCTATACACTATCTCCATTCTCGACTCTCGAATCTTGAATTCCGACTCTCGAATCTCGACTCTCAAATCTCGTATCTTGAATCCCGACTTTTGTATCTCGAATCCCGGCTCTCAAATCGCGATTCTCGACTCTCGGAGATCGACTCTCGAATCCCGGATCTCAATCCTCGAATTCCGAATCTCCACTAATAACACACGCCCCAAATTGGACAACCCTAAAGGTGTTAGTTATCACCCTCACCCTAAAACCTCTCAAAACGTAAGAAAAATTTTCCCCATCGTAAAGTTCCCCAGTCACTCATACTAAAAACAAAAAACCATATGAATCCATTCACATTTACTACCCTAAAATCTCTCGTCATGAACGGCACTCTCAGCTCGGCTTAGACACAAAGTTTTTTAGTCAGGGGTTTGTGAGTTCAGAAAAGTTATGTAAAAGTTGATGGAATGACAAAACTCATTTACGCGAGAATGGTGGGCGTATGTCACAACTATAAAATCCAATTAAAGATTGTAAGCCCTAGCATAGCTGCATATGTATATGTTGTAGACACTTTTTGTAACTCAGCACTTTACGAAAAGTCTAGGCATTTCATGAAATGTCGGAAGATAGTGTAATGGTTTGTGCTTAATGACTGTTCACATGATGTGTCTGAAGCTTTTAGTCACTTCAAGAAATACTACAAACCTTTGTGCCGAAAGTGTAATACGAATCGACATAACCGAATGAAGGATGAGGTCGCGCCTAGACAAACCTCTCTAAAAGCCATAAAATAGAAACCTATATATGTGCGTTGGGAATCCGTTCTCTAAAATGTTTAATATTGATACATATATCAAAGTACCAAACATTGACTTTATAGCTGTGTTATTTTGTGTCAGCAGAACAGAGCAGAACAAGAGATACTCAAAAGAACGCCTCATACATTTTCATAGAAAGATTTAAGTGAAGCGAAAAGTACAAATAGTTCGCTTCAATCGACAGAACAATTTGTTCTCTCCAGTATATGGGAGTTCTAGAACACAGCTTATATATGCTATGGAGCCTAAATTTCTATCCATAGAGGAAAATAGTCTTCTAGTAATTTACAGCTTGGTTCCCTACCTTCCCAAAGGCTAAACTTACTATATACCGTACTTAACAGAATAAGAAAATAGTTTTGATTACAAAGTGACCATACAATTAGACGGCCATTAACTCTCAGCTGAGTATTATTTGCATGTATGTATGTGCAGCTGGAGTCCCAACCTGTAACTAGCTACATTCGATATCATCAGCCCACGGTTGCCCACTGTTGCCACTTGGAGCCAATTGGATCCAAATGGATACAATTTTTTCTTTAAACTTAATTTGGATAATTTGATCCTTTTTTTTTCTAAATTTGTCTAAATGGATCCATTTTCATACACCTAACAAATTTCTTACTTAAGGGCGGTATGCTAGAGCCAAAGAATTAGGTCAATCAATTTCTACACTTATTTCTTGAAGAAAAATTGACATGACATCAAGAAATTTTTGACAATTGTGTTTAAGTATTTCAAAATAACTATAGAAATAATAAAGAATAATTATGAGAAGAATTCCCAATTGTATATAATTTGCTTATTGCGGAATGAATTATAACGGAAAACACCAATTTGTAATAAGTGCATCAAGGCCAGTGCAAAATCGCCGTTGATTCCTTCAATTTTCCAATTATGCCACCAACGTCAAAATTCCTTACCGAAATAAGTGTATCGGTACTTATTTCTTCCAGAAATTTTAATGTAAATGGAAAAAGAACGACACATTTTTGTCAATCGAGAACTAGAGTTTTTCTGTTCGAATTTAATATTTCTAGGATACTACTTCAAGAAATCGGCAAAGAAAAAAAATTACTTGCGCATTCCTAGACTTTTTTTTACATAGGTCTGTTTATAGAAACAAAAATTCCTTGGCTGAAGAGAACCGAAAAAGCGAGGAAGCTAACTCAAGTAATTTGATTGGCGTCAAATCTTTGAGTGAAGACCTTCTCTTATCCGAAGGGATACTTAAAAAAATACTCTGTTCATCCAATTAATAAGAAGCGGTAGAAATTGGGTGAATATCAGCTTATCTATACAATGTGCTTATTAAAAACATTGCAAAACAAGTGCAAGGTGGGTGTCATTCATGTCCAGTAGACGCTTGTGGATATGGATGACGAAACTTTGTACAGCAAATGGGACACCACATTCCAGCGTTGCGGTATTAGTTTAGCACTTTAGTACGGCACTAACAGGTTTCAGTATAAAGCGGTGAGTAACTCCATCCTTAAATGAAGTGTATTAAATTATTATAGAAAATTTAAAGTACTTCATCTTGTAAGCATAACAGGTGATTGCAGTGAATTTTTGGCGAAGTTATAGTCTGTATGAGTCTGTCAGTTGTATATGTCAGAAAAGAGAGATAAGGACCAGTCGTTTAGACTTAGCTTTGGCTCACTGGACCAGGTTTCGTCCCTGCCAAAGGACTCATCAGGAATGTTAGTTCTTGGCTTCAGATAGCCGGAGTGCACTTAAGTGCAGTATTCGATGAGTATTGTTCTAGTTCGTCAGGTCAAGTAAGTACTTATGTATGTTCATCCCACATTTATACCTACTATCCTATTGTCTACACTTTCTCTTTACTGATCAACACAGTGCTGGGTGTTGGCTAGTATCGTTGTGTTTACTCTCCCGAGCACACTATCATTGTTCAGCACGGTCTTGGGAGCTCCAGGTTTTACATACAGTGTGGCCAATAGACACTGTATATTGTCTAGATCTCCTACATTTGTACCGGAACTCTAATACTGCTCTTTTTGTTCTTTCTAGTATATGGGAGTTCAAGAACAAGGTACACAAAAGAACAGAGCTGCTGAATTCAACATATTTCGTTAATCGAAAAGAAAAGTATGTATTAAACACGTATGCCAAGTTAACGAAGCCCTCAAAATTTCTTGGAGATTGAGCGGAAATTTTTTTTAAGAATTTTTTGAAATATTGCAAGCCAACACTGAATGAAATTATTGTCCCTGAAAATACCTGCTGTAGGCCACGAAGAGTGAATAAAAATTCTCTGTAAACTTCTAAAAATACAAGAACTTAAGTTAATAAAATTGTGTTAATAAGCCATAACTTAAAACCCTAAGCGGATAGAAGCAGGTCTAACTCTGCAAAACCTCCAAAAAGACACGTATAACATTCCTTCATCACCACCAAAATATGCGGAATAGCAGATCAATTGTCCTTATTTATAACAATTATGAAACCCATAACAATAAAAAAAAAAGAAAATAAGGAATTTTCCAATAATTCAAGAATTCTCCTACACTCGTAATCTGTCTCTATATCCTTCTATAATCTTTTCAGTTTAAGAAGGAGCATCTTTGCCTCTAACCTTACAGCCATACAACCAAAAGAGAAAAGGACGAGAAAATGTCACTGACTTAATATTAAAATCGATTATTCGGATGAACGTGAGAGTGGCTCATCACATCATTCACATTGGTTGGGTAAAGTGCAAATTTCCATTATCTAAGCTATGAAAAACTTTTGCGCCGAAAGGGCGCGTTAATGAAATGTCGTAAAGTAACCGAAGATAAGGGAGTACTCGATAATACGTGAGACTAGGTAGGTACCTATACGTGAGGATGTATGATCCGACCACTGACTTTTAAGCTACATTTTACGAATTTACACCATCACGCCGCAATATCGTACCGCACAATATTTTAGCTACTGGGGAACGACATCCGCATAATTTCTCCCTATAAATAACCACGTAAATATTTAAGATAAGTGTTTCTCTATACTGCTGTGAGGGCGTGGGAAATAATCTGAATTTTTTTCCATTATAATTTCACATTTTCTGCTCAGAATAATTCACATATAGACGAAAATATGAACAGAGACATGTCGTCAAAATTTGTTATGAATTTGTCAAATATTGTCAAGGTGTGTTTGTGTGATTTTATTGATTTTGAACATGAAAAATTTCTTACCAGATTTTGTGGAGGATTAGACGATTTTTCGGTTATACTGTACTAAGTGCCTTTATGCGATGCAATCTTATACATCTTAGTATAAATGATGAAATTTTGGAATATGTTAGATACCATGTCGTATGTATGTACATTCCCGATTAGTATAAGTAACTAAATATTTTAGTTAGAGTGTAATTCTTAATTTTGAATTTGGAATTATGATTTTCATCCACCGGCTATATAAATTCTGTAATCAGATTGATTCCCATACATGAAGACTTGCCTTTTCAAGCTGTTGGACTCAAGCCGGTTTCTGTCGTCATTAATTGCTACGCACGCATCTGCATTTGGAATACCAAATATCAACACAAACACTTCATCTTTTCGTTGGTGGGTTTTTGTTTGCTCTGCTGAAACTCTTTTGCAATTCTCTCCAATCTTGGTAAAGATCTTCTTCCACCTTGATGATCCAGTTATTATTTCTTTTTCCTAAAGCACTACAGTTTCAAGCACATGCTTTACACTTCTACGTGAATCTAACTTCACTTGCCTTAATACTTAGATGATTCAAGTGCGGTTTGCTTGGCCGTGATGTCCAGAAAGACAACTTCTGTCAGCAGCACGTAAAGCAACTCCAGCAATTTTGAAATTGATCATTATCGGAGTTTCATTGATTACTCAATTAACTGCTGAATTTAATCAATTTACAGTGCGATACGAAATATTTTTGTTTGCAAAGATTAGGGGGGGGGGGGGGGGGGGTATATGTGGAAATCACTTCATTTAATATAATGCAGAGATCAGAATTTTGGAGGTACGTTTTTAGATCACCCTAATTTAGTACAAATTTTGCATATGCTTTTTTCCATCTTCCTTCCTCTTGGTAGTATAAAGCTTCTACATAGCTCCTACCACTTAACATTTTTATCAGTCCTTATCCGAGGATATGCTTCAGTTTATTGAAATCACTTCTATTTGCTATGCTACAGTACCTATCCAAATGACGGGATTGCCTTCTGTCACTGGATTCTGTCGCATGCCACTATCGTAATGATGCAGAGTGGAGCATAGTCGAGCAAAGTAAGTTTTGAGTACAGAACGAAGTTGTTCACAATATAGCGTAGAGTAAAATTCGAACTTTGATATTAACATAAGTTAAGTTAAGTTAAGACTCTTTCGCTTTAACTTATAACTGGTCTAGATACTTGAATCTAGACCGCTGTAGAGTAGAGTACTGATACTTGTATCGATATTCCAAAAAAAAAAACTTATTGGTCGATAGCTGGGCACTCCACGATGATTGTAACTATTGGTACTGAATGATTAATCGGGTCAGCATAATTTCTAACTTACTAGTTATGATTTGGATCACAACAATAACAAATCGCCATAGCATCGCCAAATCAACAAACAAGCAAACAACTGTCGTTATGAAAATAATAAATTCGAAAAAGCAAACACCATCCACCATCAGATTGCTTCAAAATTAGCTAAAAATTAACGTATTTTTTGGATTTTAAATCATGAAGTTTGCAAAAAAATATCACTTGTTAGTTATGATAGAAACAAGCATGGAGCTTTTTCCGCGCCATCTATATGCTAGTATTTCGGAATTCCAGTTTATAAGCTCTTTCGGAAATGGTAGCGTGAAAATTGAATAATACCTATTTTAATGCAGCTCCACTCTGAGCTTCTCTGACCTATACACAGATGGCCGTATGGACTACAATGCAAAAAAAAGGTTTCCAGTTTTCACTCCACGCTACTCTATTCCACTTTGCATTGTGAATGCGGCATTAAGTTTGTATATTTTTTAATGTTTTTTTATTTTATTTTTAGTTTTTTTTCTTTTAATGTTTTTCATTGAGAAAAAGGACTTGGGATTTGAGCCCGTTACAGAACCCGTTATTTTATTTTTATTAATATTATTTTGTGTTTTTTTTTTTTTCATAAAAAAAAAAGCATTCTGTGATTCGTTCACGTGACAGAGTATGGGCTTTTCTGTATATTTGTTATTCACGCCTCTGCTCACATTGAAAGCCTTGCAAACCTCGCAAATTGTCCTCCGTTTTCCTGTACTACAAATTATGGATCTGCTGGAATGGAGAGATGAATGAATTCTAAAAAAATAAATGTAGAAGGAAACAAGTCAAAAGGAAAATTGTAGGACATTATCGAGATGAAATTTAAGTCCATGACCCTTGGTAGTCAACATATCTAACAACTGACCTATATACACTGTCAATAAACTATTTTGAGTTTTAATATACAAAGGAAAGAAAAAACAACAAACTGCCTCGTCTGCATTTCGATGTCGAGAACTTTCGTTTAATAAGAGACAGATCTTACTACTAAACTCAGAGCTAATGTAGGCTTTAATCTTTAATTGCTCAATACCCATAGAAAGTATTGTGTGTGCATCGATATTAACAGAAGAAAATATATATACATATTTGTTTAAACATTTTATCAGTTATTCTACAGCTCTAGTGAGATTTCAATTAATACAAAACTGCACATTTTAAACGTTTGCTGCTATTATCATTCAGTACAAACACCTGGAGTACTCAGTTCATATAATGAATGAAAAAACCTTTACGCCCTAAGCCTAAAAAAGAAAAAAAAACAAAAAATCACTGGAGTGACAGAGGAATACTTTATAAAAAGCTTTAATTTCAAATATTTTTTCTCGAAAATAAAATGGAAATCGAAAAGCCACCAAAGTTCATTTTTGTCCCATGTGTTGGAATTGAAGCTTTGTTAACTATTTTTGAATAACTTGAAAATTGTTCATATCCTGCCCCCCGCCCTCCACAAACCATTAAAACAACATTTAAATTTGCTTCGTTTGTCCGGTTTTGTTAGTAGGTAACAGTGTCTCGTAAATGATACACTACAAAACTGTGGTGGCACAAGCGGGAATTTCGTCAGAATATAAATATCCACAAAACTCGAGAAAAAAGAGATTTATGAGAGATAATGAAGATTATAATTTTGAAAAAAGAATTTCTTGAATAGGCTTCACTTTTATCAGAGAAAATACCTCGAAGCGATCCAATAACGCAAATATGAAAGAAACCGTGGGTTGGGAGTCATAGTGCGTATATGTAACACGAATGCATGGAATACTAATATATATATGTACTTACATAAGTACTTTCCTTAAAAATTGTGGCCATATTTTATGTACGCTCGATAGGTCACGCAATAAAATGAAAATACCATACACGTACGTTACTACGTGCTTCATTCTATACTCGATATGCTGAGTTTTAGCGGATAAAAGCAAGCTTTTATTGGATTTCTTGGTCTTGAAAAGTAATCAGCCATATAAGAAATCTTAAATCGTACATATAGAAGGGTAAACCACTTTTATTATAGAAACAGTTGCAAATAAAATGCAGCAATCATCTTGGACAATATTATTATGAAACGATTTGAGTACCAGTCATAACGCTAGATTATAGTTATCATTCATAAAAACCCAGCAGACTCCAATTATTGTTACACTGCTGTATAACTACGACATAAATTGCATAGAAAGGAGCTATATAAAAAGACAATCAGGATGACTCCTTGTTGTTTATTACTGGCCTTCCGTTGAATGGCAGAGAAACAAATTTCTATGAAAAATAAACAACAATTCCACGAATAGCACTGATTTTGAACTAAATGGAGTTATGCAAATAAAATGTAATCTTCGTTAAAAAAAAAACACAGTGCAGTATAATGGAGACTTACCGTCTGTTGTTTTTTGATGGATTTTAAGTGGCGGGGCGGGGAACCAACTAAATAACCAGCATCCAACTAAACTAAAAAAAATGAGTTTGCGAAAATTTTCGGTTTTATCTAGGACAGTCTTGCGTGAGGAAAGCTTATTGCTGTAAAATTATTTCTAAGTATTTCTAACCTTCCTTCTTCCAATAACATTTTATTTTTCATTCCAAACTCTTTCTGCAATCAAGTTCAAGTTCGATTTTCAAAGACATATAGCGCGAAAAAAACTCGACAGCCATAAATGTGCACGTGATCTTAAAACTACCTTGATTTGTTTAAAAATCAAGCGACGTCAATTATGAAAGAGTCGATAAAACTAAGAATCAGGCCAAGTGCGAGTTGGACTTGCACACGAACCCTGCAAACAAAATACGTCGAAAACTATTTGCTAGCAAATCGTAATCTCTGGCTTAAACTTACTTAAACGAACTCGATATCTTAGTAAAAAGGCATGGTGTTTGTGTTAGTGGTGCTATATATGGAGAAACGAGCTATTCTCGTGTCGTAAGCGATTCTCGCAAAGCGAGCTTTTATCGGCATTTAATTAGGGCCATGGAAATGGACACTTATTCATTATAAGTGGGAAATAATGTCCGTGGACATTATTGTTTTGGTCACTTATATCACTTTTCCTTGGAATCTCGGGGGAAATTTGAAATTACTTCGAGGAAGCGAGTTCTTCGTTAAAATGTTTACAGGTGAGGGTTTCGTAACATCGTAAGTATTCATACTCAATAGTGTATGCACAAAGTTCAGACCAAGTTTGACGCCCCTCTATGGCGCATGCACAATTTCTTGTTGTTTTACTTAAGAGTATATTGAGTCTGAAGTAAGTATATTTTGTTAGTTTGACATTTGTATTTATTGCCATAATGATTGACTATTATAGCAGATATAGCATAACTCCCTTTGAAAATTCATGTGTCTACCTATTACGGTTCAAGAGATACAGCACGCTGATAGACAGCGGACTCAAGCAACATTTCTCCTCTACTTCAGATTTAATTTATGTCTATTCGACGTAAAGTAGGGCAGCGATTTATTGTTATTAAATTGAGATTACCAAATATTTACGTCCGATTTACGTAAATGGACAGAGGACACATTTCCATGATTTGGTAAATTTAACGCATTTTCGAGTTTACGTAATTTTACCTTAATCTCGACCTATTTTCTACCTAGCTTAACTCATGTTAACTTGTGTGTCAATGTACACGGAATGTAAATTTATATATTTTCGGCACTATGTAATAAAAATATTATGAACGAGACACATAACACTAGCTTAAATGATTATGAGAAGTATTGCATGAGTATTATGAAAATATATAGAAATTATGGGCTTATTCAATACCAATTCTCCTAGCTTCGAAGCATTAAATTAGGACGACAAACATTTTATTGATTGTATGTATGTATATGGAAATAACTTTTCGAAGACACCAACACGTTTTAAGAATATTCCAAGTTTAAAAAATAATAATTATAAAGCATTTTAAATTATTTTTTTGGTTTGCTACTTAGGAGCTTCATATTAATTTAAATTATTTTTAATTAGAGTTACCACAAAAAAAAGCTCATGATTTCTGTTCTCAAAAGCACCGTCACCATTGATTATTTATATATAGATGTGCTCAGAGTCATTGACGTCTTAGAAATGATATGTCGCTACTTGCAAAAAATGTGATAGAAATTTTTATTTAATGGTACAAATAAAACTTTTCCAACATAAAAAGTGAAAATGATCAAAAACTAAATAAAACATAATATCTAGTCATTGAACATTTTTTAATTAAAAATTTAAAAGCTGGAAATAACAAGCAAAAGACAAGTAGCGACATCTCCTTTGTAAGACGTCAATGATTCCTGTCACATCTATAAATAAATAATCAATGACAGGCACAGTGAACGCATAAAAGTATGCAATCTGAAAACCAAAACAACTAGAGTTATAAAAGGTTTTCCAATAAGAGTTGTTATTTTGATATTCAAAGAAAAATGCCATTTTTTGAGACAAATGATCGGATCTTTATTTCATTATAAAGAAGAAGGTATGCCGTTAATAATGGAAAATAACATCAGCCAAGTGACCACCACGATCACGCCTACAGGACCAAATCCATTTGATGAAATTTTCCATAACCAAATCGCAAAGTGGCTGCCCTATGTCTTCGATAGCCTCACGAATTCCATCTTTGAGGTCTTGAATCACGTGGCCCCAAAGGATGAAGTCGCAAGGTGTTAAGTCACAAGATCTCGGTGGCCAATTATGATCACCTCTTCGAGAGATAACACGGTCCGGAAACTTTTCCCGTAAAAGATCAATGGTTTCGTTGCTTGTATGGCACGTAGCGCCGTCTTGTTGAAAGTAAACGTTGTCCAGATCAATTCCATCCAATTCCGGCCAGAAAAAATCATTAACCATCTGTCGATAGCGCAATCCATTCACCGTAACTGTTGCTCCAGCCTCATTTTCGAAAAAGTAAGGTCCAATGACCCCGCGGGACCATAAACCGCACCAAGCAGTCACACGTTGAGGAGAGAGAGGCTTTTCAACAATAACTCTTGGGTTTTCCGTGCCCCAGTTGCCGCAATTTTGCTTGTTGACGAAGCCATCGAGGTGGAAATGGGCCTCATCACTCAAGATGAGTTTTCGATGGAATTCCGGATCATTTTCATGCATTTCAAGGACCCAAACAGGTTGTTGATGATCGGCCGGCTTGAGTTCTTGTGTTAACTGAACTTTATAAGCCTTAAGACCCAAATCTTTATGCAAAATACGGTGTAATGACGTTTGTGGAATGCCTAATTCCAAAGAACGACGAGGAATGGACAAACCTGGGTTTTTTTCAACACTTTCGGCTACAGCAGCAATATTCTCGGCTGTTCTTGAGCGACGCGCACGGGTTTTATTCTTCATATCACTAACTTGTCCCGACAGCTCGAATTTTTCTACCAATTTCTGTATTGCGGTCCGACAAGGTGCTTCACGACGACCCAAAAATGTTCGAGTTTTACGAACCGTCTCTGCCACATTTTCACCATTTTTATAGTGAGTTGTAATAATTTCAATGCGTTGTTGAATCGTGTATCGTTCCATTTTTATTAATGGCGTGGTTTCTACTTGTAATATATCAAAAAATGACAACTCCAAAAGTGACATCTAACGAAATAGCGGGCTAATTAAAATAACACCTCTTATTGGAAAACCCTTTATGTTCCTTCAAAACTATATAATGCTGTGGTATTCGTGTGCATTTACCCCAAAGAATAACCGGCATCTTCACACCAGTAGAATTGCATAGATTTTTCAGAATTGTTTTTTTTTTTGAACTTATAAAACGTTTTGCGTGAGGAGCAGGCATAAGGCGAACGAAATGTATGCGTTCTGTGCTGCTGGCTGGAGCCATTTATTGCTTGGTAAAATTTTATTTTACTGAAGCCGGTCATAAAATAAAACTCTTCCGAGAATTATTAGTTGTAACGTACCATATAATTTTGGCAATGGTCACACATTGTCAGTTTTACCATTTTATTAACAAGGTAACCAAAGGACTCTTTTAGACAGTTAAATTTGAATTTACCAACAACACAATTTTCAGGTTGAGCTATGTCTGGTAGATTTTCCAATTCAATTTAAGTGTATATTTATCTCAATCTAATTCCTCAATTTTGTTCGTATAAAATTCTGCATTTATCAAGGAATGTAATTCAACAAGATTAGCACAGTCGGAAAATGCTGAGGGTGACACATTATGTTTGTGTAACCTAAGGGTGTGTACCGATTTCTCGTATGTCAACAACTAAAGTAGTGCTAGAACTTGAAACAATTAGTATGAAATATTGTTTAATTATATAATTTCGCAAAGAATAAAAAACTGAACAATAAAAGTAAAACAGTAGCAGTTCTAAAAAGATTTAAATAAATGAAGAAACATATACATGTATCTAAGTCTATATTTAAACTCACTGCTTAGATTCCAGTTAAGTGTTTTACTATTCTATAGACAAATAATAGTTTTGCAATGAACTCAATTAAAACATTTATAAAAAATAAGTTGCCTTTGACTGAAATATATATAAAATCGCGTAAATATTCGTCAGCAAATTCCCTCATATATAAAATGTCAAAAGAAAGGTATCATTAGCACAAAGTTGATACTTTCATGATTTGGCACAAAATCTTTGTAATTTTTAAAAATGCATCAGATTCGAAAAGCACATTTTGAGAACAATTCACACACTATTTAAGTTATAGTCGCTCAAACGACAATTGATTCCAGACTACGTTATAGTAGGAAATATATACATATAAAAATTAGATATTCTAAAACGCCTTTCACAGCATTAAGACATAACTAAAGTCCCTTGGAAAAAAGAATCAGGAATAAATATTGTCAAGTTAAACACCTACGAAAGAAAATATTGAAACAGTTTTCCTGAAAGTCCAAAACAGTCAAAAAATCACTATTGGAAATCCATACATTTTTGGGCCACCCTAATTTTCATATATCTATTTGTATATATCAAATTGAAAAACCGTTTCACTTGTAACCTGTACCAATTTTAGTTATTGTTATAAAGGTTAAGGGGTCCTCCTTGGAATCAGTGCTCAAGTCTGATCCGATATCTTAAATTTGAGAGGGAAGCAGTGTTATATTGGCACTCCAAGGAATATATTGGCATACTTCAACCTACTTACTTACCGAACACACTGTATATAATCTGACGACTCACCACACCTCATCAATTTTCTTTCATAGTTTTCTAAATTATATACATATATTCAAGAAATAACTTCATCAATAGTATACGAGGTTCTATTTGCTCCTTTCTACAGTTTAACTAAAACCCATTAGGGATTAAAATACAAAAACTAAGAAATATCGGAACTTCACATTTTTAGATATTCAAACGTAACCGAAATATCCATTATCCTTGAATGAACATTTTCAGAAAAATGACTTGATTAATTTTTCTCGGAAACCTCAAGGATTTCCAAAATAAATAATGTTTATTTCATGGAGATGCGATGAGTACACTCTGAGATATAATTTTACATCTTAGCTAAATTTGCCACATTTTTTCAAATTTCAAAAGGCCGCATTTCGGTCATAAGCGGAGGAAAAAGTTACTATTTTCAATATTTCCAACCTTCCTGTAAAATTTAAGTAAAATCAAAGATAGTCCATTCACATATTTACACAAAATTGGTCGATTTTCTGTGTAAGGACTTATAAGCCTTATATACATATCATAAATTTGCATACACAGTAAAAAATAATTCCCTAAAGTGAGTGGCAACAATTTGTGGCACAAAGGTTAGGTTTTTGTAGATAAGATTAGGGAAAGCTCCTCCTTGGAAAATGTAATTATGTTTTTACCCCTAAAATGTAGGTAGGCTTTTCTCCCTCAAATGTACGGAATTTTTGTTTTTTTCCGTAAAACTTTTGGAATATTCACTAAAATGTTGGGAATTTTCAATTTGTTTTCATTTTTTCCTCTAAAATGTAGGGAATATTCCCTAAAATGTAGGGGATTCTTTAATTTTTGTTTTGTTTTATTCCCTAAAATGTAGGGATTTAGTGATAGCACCACACTCCACTATGATAGAACACCACCCCCTTTAAAAACATAAAATGAGCTAAAGAGCTAATTTCTTATGGACCATACTACTAAGAAGTACGGAGCTTATGTTGGTGTGTTGTGCACGCTCAAACAATATATGACCTTTTTTCAGAAACAATGTGTGAATTATGTAAACGAAAATATATTTCCATAAAATATGTAGCATAATACCTAATTCGTTGAATGTTCTCCTCCTGGACTTCTGGGACTAAATACT
Organism: Dioctria linearis; assembly: GCA_963930735.1. NCBI lineage: Eukaryota > Metazoa > Arthropoda > Insecta > Diptera > Asilidae > Dioctria > Dioctria linearis. The sequence continues at coordinate 45,092,076 of OZ005741.1, forward strand.
CAAATTCATTTAATGTTCCATTGATTTGGGCAAATTAAACTGATTTTCCTTTTATATTAGAGAAAATTACATTTATTTTTAGGGAAAACGTGTCGAAAAGTTAGGCAATACTCCTATTATTATTTATTTATTTATTTTTATTTTATTTATTTACAATGTACTTAGCAATGTACAGGCTATGACGTAAATAGTAGCTAAGAAATGTTGCTATTAACAGAAAATGTTCCTAATTTTCAGGCACACACCCAACTTAATATCTTTCACCAGAGTAATGCAATGCCTCGATGCTGATGTAGGGAAGCACAAAATTGCTTCTTAGAAATTTACTGGAATTTTTTTCTTAGAATTTATAAGCATTCTTAAAGACCGGCAACAATTTTTATGAGCGTAGACGCGTAAATATGCAATAAGATTTTTCTTTTTAGAAATTTACAGAAAATGTTTCGGTAGAATTTTCATTCGTTTTGGTGGCCAATTGCAGTTATTTTCAGATACAATACTATCATTTGTGTCTCCAATTGCTAATAAGCATTAATTTCTTCTGCCGTTGTCAGCCTCCAATAATGCATATAATTTCCAAGAAATAATTTCCATTAAATTTCTACAAGCTCAACTACATTTGAAGTAAGTAACTTTACCAATTTGAAGAAGACTGAGATTTACTTACAAAAATGAAAATTTTTTCCGTAGGGCTTAAAAGGGGTAAAAAGGAACATAACAAATGGAAGTTGATTTAATTGAAGATTTGTGCTTTCTGTTAATTCCCAGAACCATTTTAATTTTTACATTGCACTTTTAATCATTTAGAAATAATTTAATTGTTCGACATATCGTTTTCTTATGCAATGACTACACACTTTTACTGACTGCAATTCGACATTTATACCTAAAGGAAGTCCCCGTCTGACACCTTAAGGATAGATTGTGTATGTCCGTTAAATTCAAAGCACGCGTTCGCTTTACGTAAATAACATTATTTACGTATACGTAAATTGTCATTGAGCCTTAAGGGTAATCAGTACTCAGCAAAAGTTGCAATATAGATACCAGCGAGCCTGTAGGCTATAAAATTTAATATACGTAGGTTTGTATCCTGAAAGTGAGAAAATTCATATAAAATTAGCCTAGACCTAGCCCACAGACCACATTAGAGACATCTGGCGTAGAGGACAGAACCCAACATGCGACAATTTAAGACGAAAAATGAATATTTGCAGTTCAAATAAATTGAAAATTTTTATCGAGAATTAACTTTCCTAAATTTTTTTTGCACATAATTGTAAAATATACTATTTTGCTTTGTATTTTAATATCTTTCAACGATAATAAGGGTGGGGGGGTGGGGGGGGTTAGGAATATTCAACTGATATAAAATTCAGCGTATTTTTATCATAATGAATTAAACATAAGGTGCTCTGATTTCATTCAAATTGGTAGAATCATAAGCATCGAACCCTAGCCCACTTATTTAACAATAGATTACTAACCTTCCCTGAGGTGTCGCTCTTACCATGGATTATAAAGTATACAGATATGCCAGTTTGTTGATGGCTCACCTCACTAGATGGACATAGTTGTACCATATTGATTGTGAATTCAGTGCTCAAGCGAAGGGGTGCCGGTTGTAAAAGCTAACTAAACTTTTAAAAATTCAAATACAACATTTTTATTCAAAGATTGCTAATACTAATATCACAAGACAGTATTCAATAATAATAATTCAATTCTTAAAAATAACCTAGCTTATTCTAATATTTCAAAAACTTAAAAAAATACAATAACTCAACAAAATTGAATAACAAATTCATAATAAAAACTTCAGTGTCGCTACAGTGATTCTGCTCGAATTATTTCTGTAAAGAAGAAGAAAATTCACTATTAAATTCACGCATGGATAAACTTAATACAATCTGATTGTTCAAAGTATACTGCAACGTGTGGGCCTTCCTATAGACCGTGCCAGCAAGTAGCTATAATGAATGCTGCAACGCGTAAGGCTGCAATGTGTGCAGAATTGGCTTTATGTTTGTGTGGAAACAGAACTGAAGTGTAGTGCAAACAAAATAGAAGTTTCTGTCTATACTGCACGTGTAACCACGGTAGCAGTAGTTGAATTAAAGAATTAGGCAGAAGCACATTTCTGCAGCAGGAGTAAATACTTGCTTGGGTGAAGAATAGAGGTTTCACAGAATTAAATTTCAATGATTATAGAATTAAATTCTATATAATGGAATCAAAAATTAAATTTTTTGCAAAGGATAGGAAACAGATTAAACTCTGTTCAGTGTAAATGCTGAACGAAGCCTTTTCATAGCCGGATGATGGGTTGCCCTGGCAACGCTCGACCTCAAAATTGCATTTCATTGAACTTTGACTGTTGCGACACGAACTGACGTAATATCGTGAAAATGTCATTTGATGACATTACGAAAAGGTACGTATATTTTGGTTCATATTATCTTATTTTACTGATAATTCTCTATTTATTTTTAGATAAAACCGTCTTTAATACAGCGAAGAAGAGCCAGCTGCAAATTTGTGTATAGGATATTGTAAGTTTTTTCTTTCTTTCAGATAAGTATTCTATGGTTTATTATTTTACTTTTTAGGAATATTTATTGGGGAGAAATTTTAATCAGGAGATAATCGAGATATATTAGTGTGGCCCCAACATTCAGAATATTGACTAATACTTATACATATATTATACGTAGAACAAATTTATTCCTTTTAAAGTTTTTTATTACAAATTAATATTTTTATGCCATATACATATACTTCATCGGCATCGGGCATACTTGGGCTGGCGGACTCGTCACTTTATACTTTATAATGAATGGTTGTGGTGAGTATACTTTAGGAAGTTGGATAGGAGTAGGTAACCCAAGGTTGAGAGAATAGCTCTGGTTTCATTTCATGCTTATTTTCATCTAGCGACATTCACTTATTTTCTGAGACATTATTCTTAGAACTGGGATTGCTTGGGGGCTGCCTGTCTACTGCATGGCCTGGTAAGGCAAAGCGAGAATGTTTTCTTTAGAATTCTTTGTTTTTAGTATATTATGTTACCAGTTTTGCACATTCGATGTGGGTTTTATGGTTTTTCAATTACAATTCAAAATTTCTAAAGCTGCATACATAAATTTGATGACATATGTATGTAGTTACATCGTCGGTATACTCGGTAGGCTCGCCCTTTGACAACTAACGATTAGGAATTCATGTGAATTATTTTCATATTTGGATAATTCATACTAAAGTGTTTCCAGCTTGCAACTTCAATTTTTAATCGATGTATTTTTTTAAGCTCGCGTATAATATCGTCACGCGTTCACGGATTTCGATCAATCTTTTTTTTTCTGGAGTACATTTTGGGTTACGGAGTGTAACCCGCAACGGGATGGGTGTTGAAATATGGCATGTTTGAGAGTCTACTGTCGTTTGGTGTACAGATTTTTTTCAATGTGATAAACTTATAGGAATTTGGGGTTTGGGCCAATTTATTTTCTAATTTCTTTTCAACATTTAGATTTATTTTTCAAGATTCAAAATTTTGAGACTGTGGATAGATTTGATTTCAAGGTTAAAATGATTTTCATTTATACATTATATTTCTAAATTTGAAAAGCAACTCATACGTCAATCGAAAATATGCTCCCAAATATACTTTTCCCATGGCTCAACTCTTTATCGAGTTGGGTGGACTCAACAAATCTTTAGTTAGTGTTGTTGCATTTTGATGCGCCAGGAAAATTATGCATGATTGTGATTTCCGTCTTGACTCTTCATTACTTTATTTATAAAACTAATGACTAATATAAAGAAAACTTATACCGAGATCCGTATGGCTAAGCTGACATTTTGCAAGTGACCAATTTGTACTAAATTACCTTTAACAGTCGAATTCGAGTTCGAACTTAAGTGTACGTTTACAAATTACTTCAGTTTGCTATTATTGCTAACTTCATGATGAATATATCAAATGCCACAAATATAAATGTCATGGCTCTGTTGAAACCATAGATGGTTCTAGTTAGAGATCTTTGGAAAAAAATTAGTAAGGAGCTGGCTAGATGTACTGGTAGCTATCCCTAAATAGGGCTTAGCATCAATCATATATTTTGCTCCTACATCGTTTAACAACCTTTATCCCGTATTTCGAGTGTTTGTTTGCTCGTTTACTATGGCGTGACTGCGTAGCCTGTAAATAATTCCACTAAACTTGTTACATATTTCCCAATTTGTTTTATTATAAAGTCATTGAAAGCACTGAAAATGTTTCTATGGGTGATGGTCTTAATATGGTCCACGTAGGGGCGGATCCAGAATTCTTGTGAGGGTGTGGCGCAACTTTGGTTTAAAATCTTCTTTAATGCGGATTAAATTATAGATTCAAAAAACTTTGAAAGAATCGAAGTGATTGCAATTGCTCGCTAATTTGAGGTATCGATACCATCTCCTTTGTTGGAAATAGGCTGCACGTCAGCTAGTTTCCAAGCAACTAGAAATTTTCCTGTCGAATAAAATAAGTAGAACAGTTTGCACAGAATGAGGCATAGCTTTATTTAACCGGGGCTAGAAGCCATCAGAATGTGTGACTTTTGAGACTTTGGTCTCCTTGATCAATCTTGAATACATCTCCCGTACGGATATGTATTGGCGCTTGTATAAATCCTCATGGGAGATACAAAAGAGGTGTCTGTGAAGTGCTTGGAAAACGGGAATATGAAGCGAATCTAGTAGCCAAAATATTAGCTTTATGCAGGGAGTCAACAAACATTTCTCCATTGTTAAGTAGTGAAGATATAGTGGAACTAATGAAGTTGTTCCTGATGGTTTTGACCAGGGACCAGGAACCTTTACTACCTTTACGATTTGCCAAGATTTTTTGTCTAATTTTCTGGTCAAAAAGAAAGTTTTCGTAAGATAATGGACTTTCAGGTGTTCTGTGCAGTCTTCTAGACTTGGTTGCATTTATCCCTGAATCAGGAGTGATTTTGTTGATGTTGAGATCTGCTGTATGAATGAAGATCTACTAGAATTATTTTTCAGTGGTCTTAAGGGAAGGGCGAGCTCCCCTCCTCGCATGACCTAGCTGGATCTGCCCCTAGGTCTACGCGGTTATAAGTGTGATAATATTTTTAGGAATCGCTGATCATTTGTGCTTAAATTTTCCCATGTGGTTAGTATTTTTCTGGTAGTACTAGGATTTCTGTGAAATTTGTCATTATTTCAAACAGACGAAGCGCGGTCATTATCAGAAATATTATATTCATCTTCATATATATCATAAACAATGTCTTAATCGAAACAATGTCATCATTAGAAACAATATCGTCATCAGAATTGATTGGAGCAGCTCTACGACAACATTTTCTCACAGGTTCATCTAAATCATCCGAAGAACATTGCGGTTATAATAGAACTCAAATTCATAACCCAATTCATCAAAACCCTGAACGTTAAATCTGTTCTCTGGTCTCGTATTCGTCAACTTCTACTATCGAATTTGAGTTGTCTCTTTCATATTTTGAGCCATCTGAAATATATAACATTTTGCACTTACGAACAGCCATTTGAGCTTTCTTGTAAATATTTCAAACTAAACGAATCGCAAAACAATAACCGTAAATGGCTTCACAAACTCTGGAGAGATACCGATAAAAGTACTGAGACATAAAGCAATAAAAGAATAAATTGGAATGATCATGTCACTATATGTAGGAGAGTAGTCCAGCAAACGATTGGTTAAGGATCTAAGGTTATTAATTTAAATTTTGATTCAGAGTTTTTGTTAAATTTTTATGCAAAATATCTTCTATGGCGCGTTTTTGTTTATTAGAAACAGAAACTTTTAAAATTTCGGTTTATAGATTTTAATATTAATCAGAACATTTTTTTCGACAGTCTTTGTTAAGCAGTTCCTTTAGAAATTCCAGTCATAATATGTATTTCTAAGACCCTTGAAATTATTTAGTAATTCTGAATTGTTTTTTTCTTTTTTTCGTCATAAACATAGATAATATATTTGAAAAGTAACTTTCTTTTGTCATCGTGTAATTACTTAGAATTGAAAAATCAATTGAAATCGATCCTTTATTGAATTTTCATCGTAAAACGTATATTTTCTTCTCTTCATAAGATTTCAAAATAACAAAGCATGAAAGAATTGACTTCTACATATGTACATACCTACATTCATACGATACTAGTGATTACTTCCAACAAAAGGTTTCTTTTTTTCCTCAACAGGCTTTTACGCTATTGATATCGCTAAGCAATGGTAGCAGCTTAGAAGCAACATTTTTCAAATAAATTGAAATGTCTTCCTCCTTTTATACTATGAATCCCACATAATAATTTCTGTGAAAAAGAATCGATTCGCTCATTGAATTCTAGCCTCTTCCACTCCTCCTATAATATTGAGGCTATTAAAAAGTTGATAAATTACGAAAAAAAAAATAATGTTTTTCAATATGCTCCCCAACCCTACAGGGAGGAGTAGAAATGAAATTGAACCAAATTAAGGATGTACGAGTACGTAGCCATATGAAATAGTTGCGAGAATTTGTTATAAAATCAATTATTTTGGAAAGTGGAAGGATTTTGTTCGAATTGTTTTTACTTGAATCTCTTTTAGTTATACCTACTACGATGAAAGGGGTAAATTAAAAAATCAGCCTTATATTTTCATAATCTATGTTAAAATTTTTATTTTTCGTTTCTCATCCGCTTTATTAAAATTGATCTTTTTACAAACGAATCTATCTAGAATTAGTCATACATACGGATGAACGTCCTAGATCCAAATGATCATTTCATTTCAAGACACTGAACCAGAATTCATAAATAATTGCATAAAAAGAGCAAAAACATAGTTATTTTCATACATGATTAAGGAATGAGGTAATTTAAAATTTGAAAACATAAAAATATTCGTCATGATCAACCTGTATGCAGAAATTCAGCACACAACATTTTCTGTCAGCTAAGAACTGGCCTGTCAAAGAGTTTTGAACGGAAATACTGACGAACACGTGATACATAATTAACAATTTGTGTGGGAAAAATTTAGGATATTTCAAAATCACCTGACAGGAATGTAAATTGATTTTTTTTTTCAATATTAAAGTAAGTGTGGATAACTTCATTATATTAACTTCATTATATTCATATTATACCATGAAACTATCACAATCAGAATCCTACTAAAATTAATGGTGATATAAATGAATACGTGAAATATTAATCATGAAGCTAAGTTATTTCATAGCAGTTTAGGGCGGTGTCCCATACGTGGTATGAAAGCCGAAGAATATGGGTAAGGTCACACTTCGACAAGTAAAAAAATTGCATTGGTGGTGTGGTAGAGGCGATCTTAACGGTTTCCCAGATAACGGTACTTAAAGATATTTGGGTATGTTTACATTGATTACCTGTAACTTAACACTCTATGATGTTGATTTCAAATTTTTGTTGAGAGCTAATCGATGGACCTTTCTAAATGTGTATAAATGTTGGCCCTCTTTAAATCTGTTATGAAGTTAAAATTTCGGAAACCAAAAAACAGTCGACCAACGATTGAGAGGGAACACTAAGGCAAATAAAGAAACCTTCCTCTCAATCACATCAGGGGGACCTACCTAAGCAGGCAAGAGCTTCCCTTTTCTCCAGCCGACAATCCTGCGCAGCCACAGCACAGCACAGCAAACTGAAGCAGCATTGAGTAAAAATCTTGCACCTTTAGCCGAAGCGGGATAAGCCCGAGGTGTAAACTGAGCACCTCCAGGAAAGTACATCATCTGCTTCAGGACAGCAATCTCTACAGCTGAATCTAGCAGGATCTCGACTCCGGGTCCCAAAACTTGAGCATTATGGATTAAGCTTGTCGTAAATAGTTTTATGATTCGAATATTTCGGGTTCGAATATATATTGTTATGTAAGTACTTGCATTTCTTCCACAATTAAAAAGTGGACGTTTTTTTTTTGCTTTTGCTGCATGAGCTATGTCAAAATGATCATCAACTTCGTTCATAAAAAATTTGTTCCTTTTCTTTTACAGGCTGATTTTTTTCTTCTTTCTTTTGTTAAGTTATATCTAGATCCGGTAAAACACGCATAGAAAACTTGTTTAATTGATGATAATTTACTTCAAGCAAATTGGGGCATATATAGTGATGGATCATATCAACCAGGATGTAATACTCTATTAACACAACTGAATTTGGTATGACCTTAAAAAAATATGAACGCAAACACACCGCAGATTTGCAGGTCCTGGTTTTAAATAATATTGTACAATTTTTGCTCCATGGATCTGATAATTTTAGCAGTAAATTTTATTATACCCTAGATGAAATCTATAGGATATACTAAGTTTGTCATTCCGTTTGTAACACCTAGAAATAATGCTAGTAGAGAAAATTGGGTTGGACACCCATGCGTAATATTAAAACTGTCCATCCGCCTGTCTGTCTCTCTGTCTGTCTGTCGGTCCGTCTATCTGTCTATCTGCGTATTCGAGAAAGCGTATACTTCAAGAGCTGAAATTTTGTACAGGGAATTTCGAAAAAAAGAAAAATTAACATCGAATATGACACAAATCGGGCAACTCCTTCGTAGGGTTGCCATACAAAAATTTCTTTTTCTACTATATATTTGGGCACTGCCTGAGAACGCGTCGACATAGAGAGCTGAAATTTGGCGCATGGTGTTTTCATAGTAATAGCAAATAAAATTTGACTAAATCGGACAACCTCTTTTTTGTGTTGCCATATAACAATTTTGGATTTTTACATATACAGTGAAAACGATCAGTCTTAGACATGAAATCCTATGAAATTGGTTATAACAATTTTTATTGTCCGACGAACGGTTTTATAAATATATACGAAAACCACCTCAAAAATCACACAGAAGTGATAGTGAAGTGACCATATATAATTACGTACGCGATTCATGTAGAGATCGTAAGAATTTGTCTTTTAGACCAATTCTAGCGTTTTTACTTGTTGATTTATTATTATTAGATTTTCATCTCATATATACATAATTGTTTTAATATTATCTACAGAAATAAAAATTAATTCCGCATGTATGTTATGTTATCACTTGAGAACAGTACTACTGATTTTGTTAATTTTTTTTTGTTGTGTTCGTACATACAGCAGAGTATAGCGAGAAAGGAAAACGATGTTGTTGTTACTTTGAAATCGCCGGGCGAGTGTGGCTACCGAGTAATCAAATTGAATGTTTACGATTTCGGGAAGATCTCAGGAGTACCGAAGGAACAATGGTGGAAACATGCAAAGTATCGGAGTACTTTCTTAACTTCATCTCCTGTGGATTACAAGGAAACCTTGGTGTCGAAGCTTCTGAGCGTAGCAGTGCAAGACCTGAAGAAAATTCCGAAAGTGGAAAAAAAGGAAAAGGTGATGAAATCGTTTGGTTTTTACAAAAACGACCGACATCACCAGTAAACCAAATTTTCAATACCTCTGCCTGGCTTCGCAGTAAATAAAAGTTTTATGATATTAATTCGGTGTTAATAAAAAATTGTATTCGAATAGTTAACAATTTTCATAACGGGATGTCAATGGTTGAAATTTTTACTTTTTTTAAATAATGTGAACCACAACATTTATTTTTTAATGCTCCGCTAAGTAATATTAATAGTTATTATTATAATGTGGAAGAATCTGTTGAATTTTAAATAAATTACTTAAATTTCAATTTAATAATAATCAAATACAAATAAGACAATTTTTATATAATTTGTATTGTGTACTAGATAAGGTTATACCAAAACAAAAAATACAATTTTTGTATTATCTCCGCCGAATGCAGGTAAAACTTCGTTTTTGATTGTTTTTTACATTTTTTTATAAATTTTGGACTGATGGGAAACTTTAAGAGATACTGCAATTTTCCGATGATGGAATGTGTCGACAGGAGGATTGTGTTGTGGAATGAACCAATGATGGAACCATGTGCTGCAGAAACAATTCAAATGATATTAGGAGGCGATACTGTGAACGCGAAAGTAAAATATCAAGGAGATGCAGTAATTACTAGAACACCAGTAATTATTTTTTCCAACAACGACATTTTTCCCAAAGACGATGCATTTCGTACAAGAATGTTTAGCTACGAGTGGAGGAGATGCATCCAACTAAAAATGTATAACAAAAAACATCATCCGTTGTCTTCTTATTACTTATTAAAAAATACAAAATTTTTAACGAAAAATGTAATATTTAATAAAAATAAATTTAATTTACAATTTCAATCCAATTGCACTTTTATTCATACCATAAAATTCATTATCACTATCGCTATCATTATCATTATACTTTCTTGCAGTGACAGTTTCACTTTTTGTATCTGTGTAACAAGGTTTGTCCGTCTATATATAACTGCGTTGCATTATCTATGAAGGTCACTTCTAATGCCAACTAATTGCGTTGTTTTAAGAGAATGCTGAATTAACATCATATTGAACTCGACACTGATATTCTATTTTCCAATAACATGCACTCTTGAGATAAGAAACTTGTGCAGTTGCAGTAATTGTGGTTGTGCTTCAAAACTTGTTGATCCACGTGCTGGATGAAATGCGCCGTAATTTTCTATTTTTCTCGCGTATTCTTCTATGCATTGATTAATTAATATATAACCTTCCTTATCTTTTCCTAAACCAACGTCATTGTAACATCATTGATCTTGGACAAGTAAAGGTAGTTTTACTGCATTTGTATTTCTATTCCAGGGTACAATATGATTTTTTGCAGCTTTTATAAGACCATTTCTAGGTTTATAGGTGTAATGTACGTTTTCCTGGCATACAGCTGGATTTATTAAAAATTGATGAACCTTCTCATCCATACGTGCTACACCATAATTATGAACCATGTATTTGGGTAATGCGCTTCTATCTGGATTTTCAGAACGGTTCCATTCGTGCACATAATATTGTTCGATTGTTTGTGGTACACATAATGCATTGCTACTTATATGTGTGTAATATTTATTAGCAATTTCTTGGCATTTATAGGTTTAACATCGGTTGGTTTCATAGCATTTGTACAATCAACTGTATATTCTTTATTTTTTCCATAAAATTGTTTATTTAAACCTTCACAAATTAAACCAATTGCGGTACATATTCTGATGTTGCGGTTCAACTTAATGTTGTACCCGTATGAAATGCAGTTCTTGTTCCTAACGGTGTAACTGTACAAGATACTTCTGTAATTGATGCTCCAAAAGGAAGTGCTGCAAATTCTGCATGACTTAAATAAAATGGTAAAAGATCAACTGGTATTAATGCCAATGGTGTAGTAATATTTTCCAAATAATCTGGACTGTCTAATTGAATATTTTCAGTACTATATCCATATGAAATTAATATACTACTCTTTTTAAATGTAACCGTTGTCCCAGATGATGGTTCACTAGGTCTAGTCCATGTTATATTTGGTAAAGTTGATGACGCTCTTCCAGTTCCACGTAATCCGCTCGCATCGGATCTCACCCTCGTATTAGGCCCATGCGCGTAGCTATGTAGGGGCACGGGTGGGCTCAGCCCACCCCACTGAGCCCGACACAGCACCGGTGCCCCCCCCGTCCCACAGAAGCTTTAGCCAGAATAAAAAATTTACAGCATAGAAAATATTTTAAGAAATCATATTTATTAGATTTATTTGTACTCTTTAATATGGTATAAAAAAAAGAACAATTCAAAAATTGAAAAAAATAAACATTGCCAATTATATACATAAAATATAGCATACAAAAATATCCGAAATTGTACAACAAAATTTGTTTGTTATGTCTTGACTTGAAGATGTTGTTTTAACATACTTTTGCTGGAAATGTAATGTTTAATTCTGCTCATGAATGCTCTATGGGATTCATACTCGGCGACCGAGCAGATGTTCCTAGCTGTTTACGTACATTATAAAGTAGCCATTCCTTCGTTTTTCTGGCACAATGTTTAGGATCGTTGTCTTGTTGGAAGACCAAATTATTTCCTAATCCCAACTTTTCTGCAGTGGATTTTAAATTATGCCTTAAAATATTGACATAAACATATTGATCCATTATTCCATCAATGAAATGAAGACTTCCAACTCCATACCATAATAGCACCACCTCCATGTTTAACTGTTGGTTGCAGGTTTTCTTTGTTGAACTCAGTTCCTGGCGTTCTCCAGACAAATTGTTTCCGAAATGAGTTAGGTATTGCAAATTTACACTCATCGCTAAAAATGACAGTATCCCAAAAGCTTTGAGCCTCATGAACAAATTTTTTAGCGAACTCGATTCTCTTTTTCCTATTTGTTTTATTTATCCACGGTTTGTTCTTGCAATCCGTTACGGTATCCGCTTTTTCTTATCGTTCAACTCACTGTTTCAACACTTATATTTTTGTCAGTTTTTTTCGCGAACTTCTGCGCATATATCTTTAGCACTAGTATGAGGATTCACTTTCGCTAGCGTCAGAATTTTTCTTTCTTCTCTTTCATTTAGTATCCTTGGTTATTTATTAATATACCGTCACTTTTATACTTATTAATATTGTCTTTTGCTGTACTTCGCGGTATTCCAATCTGCTTTGAAATTTTTCGTTGCGAATACCCTTTTTCAGAAAAAGATATAACCAATTTTCTCTCTGGTAAACTCGTTTCATGCTTTTTTGGCATTTTGGAAATTTAAATGTTTAAAAGAAAATTTACTTAAACATTCGATAAACTAATCATTATGCTGGGAAAATACTCTCCATGCTCATATTTATCTAAATTTCTTGGAAATTTACCCTATTCCGTACATGATCACTTCATGGGCGGATACTTTTGTGCGTTTGTTTTGTGAGTTGATTCATCATTACTTTACTTTTTCCCTGGAATTGATTTATTATATATTGTTGTTGAATGTGAGAAGACATAGTACATATGTTGGAGTTTATAAATGTATATTTATTAAATTATTAGTATATGAACAATCTTATAAATTACATGGAGTTTGTCTGGAAGATCAAATGGGCGGATACTTTTGTGACCAATTGTATATACAAGTCAAAAACGTAACTATACCGTAACTATGCCGATACAAATTCAGATACTTGTATCTAAGTGTAAACTCACCTTAACAATGATTTGACTTTCTCCATTTCGACCTGCTGATAATAAATCCATCAGAATTAATGTCAACTCAACATTTTTCCAAAGCCTTAGTTTCCAACACAATGCGGCGGCGCAATTGCAATTGCGCCTCATTCTCTTCAAAACCAAGGCTTTAGCATTATGCGACAAGGCACTACACTGTTTACGTAGAAACTTACCCCTCAACACACCGATTCTGGCCATGTAGTGGCACTGGGCTGTCCCTGACTTCCCATACAGCCAGTGTATGCTTGTTTTAATCATATGTGAAGAAAATTGGCGCAATATGCCTCATGTTTGACCTACAAATTGAGCTCTGTATATTTATGATGCTTGACCCACATACTGGCACCACACGATTTTTTGGTTATTGGCCATGCTAGCAATAGCCTGCGTTTAATTTTCTTATGCGTAGGGGAAAATGTTCCATTTCGCTTGTATAAGCGAATTAGACTATTTCCAATATTCAATTAATATATAAATCGAAAGACGTACCCAAAATTATACACTTAAGTACGTTAATTTATAAATATTCGCCCTTTTACTAAATCTTGCTGGATCACCAATTATCGAAGAAAATCGATCGATGATCCTAAGAAAAAAGCCGGTGTGTCGCTGTAACTTAAGCAGTGGTTTTTAAAACTAAATCAAAAACGAACCAAGAGACCCCGACCCACGGTAAGATCCCTTGTTCCACTAATAAAGAACAAAAAGGAAAATTAAGAAATAACTAAACAATAAGTCAAAAATAAAAAAATGTAATAGAAAAAACTTAAGTTCTGAGTTTAGACAGTCAAATTGTCAAGAAAGAGGTCTAAATCGAGACTGGTGAACTTCTTGCATCTTTACCAACTGGATAAAATTAGCAGAGGTAGGGTAATTCCTTGAAAATTTCTTAATTTTCTTGTAAATATGATGACAAATTTCTTAAATTCATCAATAATTATAAAAAATCTTAAGAATTGATACAGCCTTGGAAGCCGAAGCTGCTTAAATTAAACATTTTTGAGATAAATGCTCAAAATTTGAGAAAAAATTTTAAAGAAGAGTATAAACTTTCTAAAGCGGCAATAAAGTGCAGTGACCTCCGCCGGCTGTGAGAGAAGTTTTTCTGCTATGAGATGTATAAAAAACTTGCTAAGGCACAATGCTTCAAGAACGATTCCCTCTCATCTCACGCATGTTACTTCTCAACACAGAGTATGCCATTGCTAAAAAATATTACATATGAAAAGGTATTGAGCCGATTTGCAGAAAAAAATAGTAAACTAATGCGTATTTAATTGGTTCTTGGCGATTTCTGTTATGATTATGACGATCTTACTTTAGATGGTAGTGATGGATGGTGACGAATCCAAATTAAACGGTTATGCACTGAGAATAAGCTCTGTTCCATGTGTATCAAGGACAGTCAGGTGCAATTTTGAGCTTAGCAGACATTTCCTGGATGTAAGAAAACAAATTGCTCCTTCTTATTCAAATGAATATGGAAAAATTAGATTATTAGTAGTAAATATATATTCTAAATAATCTCTGATTGTGATAATAGCAGAAAATTTTATTATAGGATATGAGAAAAGGTTATATATCCTCAGAATAGAATTGCTTAAATGTAGTTTACTTTCTAGAAAAAGATTTATTTTATATGTTCCAAATTGGATAATTTTTAGTATTTATTTATTATGTTGACTTCATGTAAAATGTTCTTTGTTGAAGCAAGTCAGTTTCGTTGTATAAGCGATGATTTTCTTATAATAAGAAGCATTTTTCTCGTGTTTCTACGCATATTAATTAAATTTGGTTTCTACGGTTTTATTGCCGTTAAAAGGAGTTTTCTTCTTTCTATGAAAGTTTTCTCACTCCAGTAGAAATCGTAATACTAGTATAAATTTGAAAAAATCATATGTATTTTGTATTCGATCTAAAAAATAACGGTAATCAAAAAATAGTTTGTTTGATGTAACGAAACTTGGTGTTAACACTAATTAACGTATTAGAAACTTTTACACATTTTTGAAAAACAATAATTGATTGAAGAATATTATTTTTAATTTTTGTGTCAAACTGGCCCCTACTATGCCCACCCCACAACAAAACCCTGGCTACGCCCATGATTAGGCCCACGGCCCAACCCACTCTGTATATTTTCTGTCGTATCCATTGGTGTATGTGCGGATGCTTCTGCAGAACCACTACGAGCAGCTTCAGAAGTATCACCAGTATCAATATTACTAAGAATATCTTCAAGAGCTCTAGCTGTACCAGGTGTAAGCGGAGGAGAGATTTCGCCTATATCTGTACCTCCACTAAGGTCTTCAGGTCTAAGTTGTTTGGCGGTTGTTGCGTTCTCGTCGGCTAATCCGGTATCGGCAGGTCGCTTGCTTGGTCCAGGTTGAGGTTGATTGCCACTCTGCTAATATTTGTTTGTAATATTGTCCTTCTTTTCTGTAAACTGTATAAATTTGCTTTCCAACGTCTGATTTTTTAAAATCTTTATAATTAATATACCTTTCTTTGTTTTGTTGAAAAATTTGAGATAAATGTTTTTCCCGTAATCCAAATAAATGCTGAGAAAAAGTCAGTTTTTGTTTACTCATATTAGGATATTGTACACCGAACACACTTTCAACGCCATATTTAACCCTAAGACCGAAGATTCCCGCTAAATCACTAACACGTCCGTTTTGTTTAAAGTCATCGACAAAACTGTAAAGAAAGAAAACTTGAAATCGGCAACCCTTTCTCATGTTGCCATACAAAAATTCGGTTTTCACTATATATTTTTCGACACTACCTGAGATCGCGTCAACGTAGAAGGCTAATATTTGGTATGTATTGCTACAGATAAGTAATTAGGGATCTATATTATCGCCGGGCAACGCCCCGGTGCGTACCCATAGTACAAAATGATATTTTAATTTGAAAGATTTACAATATCTACGAGTGTTTAACCCTTGTGTCAATGGATAAAATAAATGACGTAAACGAACCCATAACATACCTGGGTATGTAACCATATTTATGTATATTTCTGTGGAACTGTTTCATTTTTTTGCTTTATATATAAGGAGAATATTTAGTCAAACAGTTCCTAAGAACTTATTTTTATGATTAGGCCTGTTTGAAAAGGTGGGTATGCTGCATATGGCGTACAAAACTTGGAGGTAGGATAATTGTTGATGGCAGGAATGCAGTTTTCGAGTATATCAAGGAAAATTTGTGTATGTGTTCATATTAAGTGTAAATTTTCATTCCTGAGACCGGCTTTTACTTTTTCCACTGACCGACAAGGGTAGCAAAAGGACTGATTTGATCATAAATCGCATTTGGAGGTATCGACCGCAAAGCATACCTCATACTGGAACTCTCTGATCATAGTCATTATAAGCAATATCGGTACCACTCAGGTAATATATTCCTTTCGGACCGTCACTAATTCCCTCGTACTTGCGGTAATATTGTAGTTGTAATATAAGTGAGTAGGCGTGGTTTATGCTTTTATCAGTTGTGAACTGCAGAAATGTTCAAAAGATCATTTCACTGCAGTTTTATTCACAGTTCAGTTAAAACCTACAGCGAAGTAAATAATTCAAACTTATTAGTGATTTTTTCGATATATTATTTTCTTCCGCAACATTGTTTGAAATGGAATTGGATGCATTAACTCATCGTACGCGATTTGGACTGTAATTATACCAGAAAAATAATGTCAAACGTTTTCTTGATATTCATTTATATTTTTTAGTATGAGTGCTGAGGAACAGAGTGCTTCTGTTGAGCGTTTACTAGATCAAATAGAACAGGAAGATGAATCAGATCATGAAGCGGTTCTGGATTCTGAACACGAGTTGGTTCATGACAATATATTTTCGGACGCGGAAAATGAAATTATTCCACCAGAAGTAAATAGCGATACCGACGATAGTGATTACGATGAGCAAGCAGAGAATGTAGCAAGAGAATGCTCTGAGGAATACTTCGTTGCACACGATGAAACACATTGGTACAAGGACGCTCCTGTATCCAGCCGAATAAGAAGTCACAATATTGCTCGCCAATTAGGTGGGCCTACAAAGGAAACGGCATTACTATCGACACTTGAAACATTCCAGAATATTATAACAGCAGAAATGTGCGATGTAATTATCAGAGAAAGCACAGAAAAGCTCAAAGGAGCTATGCTAAGTGGAATGAAGAGCATTCGTCAAGTATACCGAAGGTTTGGAAACCGATTACTCCTTTAGAATTTGAAGCATATTTGGGAATTTTAATCACGAGTGGTGTTCATCATTCAAATTCTGAAAATACCTCAGATTTATGGAAAATGAGTTCATACCCTCTGTATCGAGCGAGTATGTCGTTAAATCGCTTCTGGAGCATTTCAAGGTTTATACGTTTTGACAACGAATTGTCACGGGCCAGCAGAGCGTTGACTGATAAAGCGGCCGCTATTCGAGATATATGGGAAATGCTTAACGGAAATTTGCGGAAAATCTACATACCTCATGATTGTATAACCTTTGATGAGCAGCTGTTCCCATACAGAGGAAGGACAAAGTTCACTCAATATATACCATCAAAACCTGCAAGATACGGTATAAAAGTTTGGTGGGCCTGTGTTTCGAAGACATCGTACCCGCTGACAGGTCAAATTTATACTAGCAAAATAAATAATCAGCGCGATGTAAACCAAGGAGAACGAGTAGTAAAAGATTTAGTGCAGCGATACAAGAACTCTGGGAGAACTATTATTGCTGATAATTTTTTCACAACATTACCGCTTGCTCGTTTATTGATATCGTGAAATCTTGGACTGGTCGGAACTTTGAAAAAAAATAAACCATAGATTCCTACAGAAATGCAAGCTATACCTTCGCGTATACCGCTTTCTACAAAGTTTGGATTTTGTGACAAAACCACGATTTGCTCTTACGTACCAAAAAAGAGAAAATCTGTAATTTTGCTTTCAACAGTCCATTACGATAAAATTGTTAGTGGTGTCCTCCAAAAGCCCGAAATCATATCCTTTTACAACAAATGCAAGGGGGGCGTAGATAATATGGATAAGATGGTAGGACATTATACCGCCAAGAGACGTACGTTGCGCTGGACCCTAGCATTTTTTTATAATATTTTGGATGTGGCTGCTCTGGCAGCCTTCATTATATACGATACGCACAATCCTAACCAAAAAACAAATAAGAGGCGTACGTTTCTGCAAGATCTTGGTGAAGCCCTCACCATGCCAGCTGTGCAGATCAGAGCAGCGAATTCGAACATTATGAGGAACTTCGGGACCAGATCTGCTATCGAATGCATGACGGGACACCCAATACCAATCCCATCTACATCCACGTCAAGTGAACCAGCAGCACGGGATCAAACAGGCAGACTGAAAGTAAAAGGTAACTGCGGTATTTGCAGGCGACCCACTCGAAAATCTTGCAAAATGTGCACTAAGCCTGTATGTGCAGAGCATTCTACAGAATTCCCCAAATGTAAAAAATGTTTATCATAATAAATTCTGTTTTTTAAAAATAAATCTATTCTTTTATTCCTTTCAATCCCCATTCCTAAAAAATGTATTACATACCTGGGTATGCTTTTGAGCTTGGTAACGTATATTTATAATTCAGGTCTATTTTCTGAGGAACCACAGAATTTGTTTCGTAATTTTATAGCATATATTAGCTACAAATAGAGCCCTTAAGGATAACTAAAGTGATGGATGAAAAATTTCAATGATTAGATAAAGTTTTTTCATTCTCAAAATTGCAAACATACCCAGGTATGTAGGTATTGACACAAGGGTTAATCTGAGAGCGGACCTAAATCATCATCATCAAGCTCATCGGCATAAATTCTAAAATTCATTGTATATATATATGTACATAATTACGTATATATTATTCAAAATTGTCTGGCTCTATTGAATCATTTGTAAATTCAGTTACATTCCAATTTATTGTTCTCTTATCTAAAATTCATTAACACTTGTGCAAAATATTTCTTCTGAAGCAGTGATACTTCTCCAAGTCAAGAACTCGGCTTCGAGCAATAAATTTAATTTGTTCGATTCATAAACTCACAGTTTTCATTTGAAAATCCTTGTAATCCTTTATCCAGTCTATTTCTAACAACGAGTACACTTAAATTTATTTTCCAGTTGATATTCACTAATTTATTATTATTTAGCAAGTTTTTCCTTTATCGTTTAGCTCTTGAACTGGTTATTCTTACATGATTTCTTGTTCTGGTATTATTTCTATGCACTTCAGATATTGTGATATAAATGTTATGCCAGCCTTCGTTAATTTGTGGAGAATTTTTCTCCATATATACGAGTATGATTTGCATGATGTTAAAAGGCCTTGTTATCTCAAATGCTTGTATCGGTGGTGTTCTCAAGTTATACAGGGTTTTTAGTGATTTCCTCATGGTTCTCTCCTTATTTTGATCAGGTTTTCTATTCGATGTAGGCGACCGCGCAAGTATTCCATATCTGATCTGTGACATTATATATACATCACAAATTAGGTTCGAAGTGTGTTTTGGGAGTTTACTTATTTTTCTCAAAGATCCTATAATGGTATGGTCTTGGCTAATATTTGTGGATATTTTTTGGCCTCAGTTAAGCTTGCTATCAATAAATCGTAAGGTATTTGACATTATCAGTCCCTTCGAGTGGCATGCCACCACTTGCTACGTCAAGCTGTATCTAAATTTTTTGTTTTTTTTTACAACACTATATATTTTGTTTTATTTGTATTTACAATAAGTTTATTTTCAGTTACCCAATTATCATTGAGTTTATTTTGAAAAGAATTAATCAATTCTTACAATGAAATTACATTACT
The DNA here is from genome assembly GCA_963930735.1 of Dioctria linearis. Classification (NCBI taxonomy): domain Eukaryota; kingdom Metazoa; phylum Arthropoda; class Insecta; order Diptera; family Asilidae; genus Dioctria; species Dioctria linearis. The sequence continues at coordinate 45,112,097 of OZ005741.1, forward strand.
TGCTTTGTATGACACGTTGGTGTAATTCGCAACTATTCTACATTCTGCTTCCAGTTGTGCATTATTTATGTTTGTTTTATATAATACATACAGGATGTTTCCGCCTAGGAGGTCAATAGAGCAGGAGGTGATAATACTCACCTAGGCAAACAAAAATTATATGGGAGGGGAGGAGAGACATACAAACCGTTTAGATGTTACAGGGTGATTAAGAAAAAAAATAGTTTTTCACCAAATACCCTGTATCTTAAAAACTACATACCATACAGTCACAGTTAAGAGCTCCTTGTATGCAGAACTTTATGGCCTTTCCAGCAACGGCTCAATTAGCACGGTAACCCTCTTCCCTCAAGAGTTACGATTGTATAAATTAAAAAATTCAGATTTTCATACACTTTTTTCTAATTTGACCTCTAATTTTATTGGAAAAAGGTCATTAATATATTTTTATGAAAACTATAAACTAAGGACTCTACTCTTTAAATTGATATATTACATCCTATGCGATGTCTGTAACCATTACAGAGTTATCTCTTAACCTATTCTCAAAGCTATTCTCAAACCTATTTTCAATCATAATTTGTTCCCTTGGTGACTGCAAACTCGTCATTTAAAAAAAATATCGGCCAATTTCGGTATAACATGAATAAGTTGTGAGCTAATAACACTTTAACGCATATAAATAGCACATAAGGTGTGAACGTCAAATTAAAGAGGAGATTCTTAAGTTTACAGTTTTTATACAAAAAAAATATGTTAATGACCTTTTTGCAAAAAAAACTTAAGGTCAAAGTAAAAAAAAAGGTAAGAAAATCCGAAATTTTTAGTATAGGCAACCATAACTTTTGAGAGGAGAAAGGTACCGGTCTGGTTGATCAGATGCTGAAAAGGCCTTGGAGCTCTGCCTGCAATGAGCTCTTAACTGAGACCGTGACTGGCATGTACTTTTTAAGATACAGGATGTTCTGTGAAAACAAGTTATTTTTAATCAATCTTCCTAAACGGTTGAAATGTCCCCCCCCCCCATGCCACACAATTTTTTGGTAATATAGGTGAGTACTATCACCTCCTGCTCCATTGACCTCATAGGCGAAAACACCCTGTATATCAGATATCGAACAGGCACTACTAGAGGCGAACTATACTCCACCTGGAGTTTAAATCCTGCAATTCTGTTGGTTAAGTATATCCGAAATGAATCACTGATGACGCCACCTATTCACATCTCCTCCAAAAACTGTAACTGAAAACTATGATTTACCATATCAAATGTTTTACGAAGATCTACAAACACAAGAACCAGGTCAAGAGATGTGTTGATTTCTTTCAGTACCTATTTTTTTATTTTTTAAATCCCAACTGATTCCTATCAAATCCTCTGGAACAGAGTTAGAATTATTTAAGTCGTTTATCATTAATTTTTCCATTATATTGCTATATACGTTATACTAGTTAAGGCAATTGCCCTGCAGTTTTCAGAGTTGGTCCTATCACAATTTTATATATTGGAATAGTAGTGATGGATAATTCTGGATAATTCCGTGTTTCAAAGATTTTATTGATTTAATCTACAGGATGTTTCCTCCATTGTCGTCCGTAGAACGAGAAGTGATAGTACGCACATAGACAGAACAAATAGGAAACCAGGGGGGGGGGGGGGCATATCAACCTTTTTGGAGTTACAGGGTGATTAAGAATATATGCTAGGTTTTCACATAAGACCCTATATCTGAAAAAGTGTAGGCTGTATGGTCACTGTCAAGGATTTATTGCATGCCGAACTTCATTCCCTTTTCAAAGATTGTTCAACAAGTCACAGACTCCTCTCCCCTCAGGAGTTATGGTGATGTAAACTTAAAAATTCGGATTTTCGTTCAGATTTTCGGTTAACATATATTTTTTTATATAAAAGTTCTACACTGTGGACTCCTCTTTTTAAATTGACGTATTACACCCTATGTTCTAACTGTAGCAGTTAAACAGTTATTACCTTATGACCTAATCAGGTTATACTCAAATTACATGATATTTTTATTAAATGATGGCTTTTCAGTTACTAAGGAAACAAATTATCTTGGAGAATAGGTTTGAGAATAGCTTTCAGAATAGGTTAAGAGCTAATAACACTTCAACGGATAATACAGATAACACATAGGTTGTAATAGGTCAAATTCAAGGGGATAGCTCACAGCTTATAGTTTTTATAATTGATAGTTAGATTCAGAACGTTTTTGTACAAACAAACAAAATTACATGGAGTCAAACTACAAAAAAAAACAGTTAGAAATCCGAAATTTGTAGATAGACCACCATAACTCGTTAGAGGAGACTAGTATGCAGCTAGTTGAGGAGTCCTTGGAAAACTTTTGCCGATGACCGCACACTCTGTACTCTGTCAGATACAGATTGATTTTTGAAAACCTATCACATTTTCTTAATCACCCTGTAACTCCGAAACGGTTGATATATAGCTCCCCCCCCCCCCGAACAACAATTTTTTTTTGTTTAGCTGAGTACTATCACCGTACTAGTACTATGGACCAGCATGGAGGAAAGACCTAATATAATTGGGTTCATAATTGAATCCGATACCATTAGAAGATCCTCAGCTGTTTTGCTGTTTTCTCTATCTTCACCAGAAGCTGAATTTCTTGTACGTTCCACTTGTCTTATATAACATGGAGATAACATTATTCGTATTCCTAACAGGTTGGATATATGGTATCCTTGAGGATAATATCGGAATAATTTCGTTGTAAAATATATTTAAAATATCAGCATTGCTGTGATACTAAATACATCAAGATATCCTTGCGCGCTAAAATTCAGTAGAACAGTTAAATTATATTAAAAATTCCTAGGGCTGTAGAAAATGATCAAATTTATTACTCGTTGATTGTGTAACCAGACGACTTTCCTTACTATTTGATTGCCTTTAAATTTTACAGTTTTTTTCTTTCTTCTTTTAATTACAACAATCATAAGGGTGCACCAAAATTTACACAACAACAAATGTATAAATATATGGCACAATAAATCTAGGAAAACGTTTGCTATAATTAGGGGTAAAATTTCCTTACTTTTCTGCACTGTTTTAATGATATAAGATTTTAGTTCTGGTCTGCACGTTTCCACCAGAAATATTCAAGCATTAAACTGCCGTCACAAATTCATTTAATCTAACTACAGTCGTTCTGTGAATTTCATAATTCGTACTTTATAATTGACTGGAATTGTGTGGGCGTGGAACAAATCTGCCTCTACTGTTCTCCTTCATTTTAAAGCTGTGGTTGGTTGGGTGAAGCTTTCACTAATACCCATTTCAATCTCCTACATCTAAAAATTCTTTTTACCTAATTACCTTTCGTGCAAGTTTGTAGAACACACAACAATGCACCGAATAATAAGGTCTCTCTCTAGAATAAATGCGAAACATTTTTAGGAATGGTAGCATAGATCGAAATCCATATAAATTTTATGGGCATTGGTGCTGCGAAATGCGTCATTTTGGGCAGTTGAATAATTTTGTACTTTTTTTTTCCTTTAACCAATGCAATGCAATGCTCTTCTTATAGATCTTATAAGGATAGTTTTAGTGCGAAACAATAATAATCGTTTAAGATTTTCAAGAAATACACATCCAGATATCTACTTTTCATATATTTTGTATAAATAAAAAAATTTGAAAAAAAGAACAAAAACGAAAAATCTTTGAAACAGGAATATCTTTTGCAAAAAAAGGGCGTTTCGTAACAACACGAACCATATACTCATCAGTATGGTTTGGTTTACCCTGCCGTATACGCAAATATTCGCTTAGAATAATTTTTTAATGTAAATTATATTTGAAGCGAAATACTAAGTATTTACTTAAATGCCTAGCAAGATTACCCCTATGCTGGACTAGCATTTCATTCAGAGTTTCGCTATGAAAAAAATTCATACAGAATTAAGTCAATATGAATATGGAAGGAGCTGGCTGCCAAATCCGCAGCTCGAGAATTGAGTGGAAAAAAAATCTTTAAAAACGAAAAATATTTTGAAAAAGAAAAATGCCAGTTTCGTACTAATACGTAACGCCCTCTTTTGTAAAAGAAATTTCTTTTTCAAACATATTTCGTTTATAAGGATTTTTTTCACTCAATTCTTGAGCTGCAGATTTGGCAGAAAACTTGGTCAATTTTCATATTGACTAAATTAGTTGTGAATTTATTTTATACCAAAACTCTCTAAATAAAAAAACTTAGACGTATGCAAATACTTAATTTGTTTGAAAAAGATTAGTACTGTATCAAAAGATAGCGATACACAGTAAAAAATTTGAACAATTGTTGCCATAATGCTTATGTATTTTTCCATAAAACGTAGGGAATATTCCTTAGATTATAAAGAATATTCCTCTAAATTCTAGGGAATATTCCCTAAATTTTAGGGAAATATTCATAAGCTTTGTGGCAACAATTTGTGTATTTTTACAGACACTCGGCTGTGTAACAGTGAATCAGCAAACTAATAAGTAACTTGTTGTAAGCCAATATTGCCCGATCTGTTATATCAACAATTACATCTAAATTAACTACATTTCCATAATTTGAGCTGCTCTAACTAAAATAATGTACTAACAAAGTCCTTAGGTTTTGAAAATTTTATTCCTTTTCTCTCCAAAATGCATTATAAACAAGATTTTTTTTTTTTCAAGACTTCGAAAATGGAAACTTCATAGCAAATTACGTGTTGATTGACTATTACCTATATTTAACCGTACTTGAGATAAGTCTAACCTTCTAACCATTATAAAATATGTTGATATTATAAAATGTAAAATATCTAACATACTTGTATTTTACAGACTACTTTGCACCAGCGAATCTAGAAAAGTATGCTCTCACTAACTAATCTAAATGGACTTCGAAGTATTCGTGGCCCCATATTCCCGATATACATAGAATGCATAATATTCGTATTACAGATTGCTAAGGAAAAAAGTACTAAAATCATAAACCCAATTTTACGACCTAAGCGACAACATCCACATAATTTTTTTATACCTTTCGACCCGTACTAGCACCCCAAAAAATATTTCCATTTCTTCCGAATCACCCTATATGTACATCTTTGGAATAATGGCATACACGAAACCTTCTTTACATTTCCCAACAAAAAAAAAAAACTTCAACAATATTTCACAATTTACCCCATTCATTATTAATCGATAAAGAAAATATCATTTTTCGAAATAATCTCTACACAAATCACACATGCCCTCATTGTTATTGTTATTGAACTAATCACGCTTGTGTATAATACTAGTTAGTTTACTCAGTATCCTTGCTGTCAATTAGATTCAAGTTTCTTCCGTAAATCTCTTGTTTATGAGAGCGGAGAACAGAGAGCGGTTTATTTGTAAGTGATCTGCTTATATAGCATATAGCTTACAACCAGCAAAGAGAAAAGGGTCTATAAATCCTGTCTTAACGTCTCTCTAATCATCATAATGTAACCATGAGCCCCATTACCAAGTTACCGAGGCGCAGTGATGACAGCAATGAATCAAATTTATCGCCTATTCGGAGTGAATTTATTATGCTAAGGAGCATTGTTTACTTCACAACTTGTCTAATATTTAGCGTTACCGGGGAATCACAGCATAATTAAAGCAGCAGCAATAAAAACCACCGTCTACTTATATTGCTATGAAAAGGCGAATGTCATAAACAAGCGGAACTCCTGCAGAGGAGTTATCTTCCCTCCTTTTTCGGAGCAAACAATTCAAAATAACTGGCCACTCATGCATAAAATAGAATTACCCTGGAATATATAGGAAGGAATATATAGGAGCTGATAGCCTTGCACATCGCACTTGCTAAGAACAAAAGATGACTTGTGTTCGTGGTACAAATAACATTTTCTCTAGACTCCATTTCAACTGACATTACAGGGATGGATGTAATTTATCTTTATCTTGTCGTACCCTCGTCATAATTAGAGAATATTAAATCCTTTAAGGCTCCTCATGTGTGAGCCTAGTGAACATCATCACGTTCTGACATCGTGTTGAGTGGGCTCTTTTAAGGTGGAGAAGTGGCGTCCTTACTCTTTGCCATTGAAATGGTTATTCCATTTGCATTATGTAATGGAGATGCTGCTTGATGCGTTTCATGGTTTACAGACTAGAAACTTATTAGAACAGACCAGCTTAGCTTGTGTATGTACTTTTATCTTTTACTGTGAAAAAAATTGGTCAGGTGAAATTATCGCTTGTGCTGACCAAAATTGTCAGCAAAATTGAATTAAGTATGTGTGTGTGTAATTTAGATAAATTACGTAGGATTAAATTATAACATGATTTTAAAAACAATTTTTTATGCTTAGAATGTTTTACTTTTTACATTCATGTACGGATATTATGTCACAACTCATATCTTTGCAGTGTCCTATTGACCATTACTAAATCTGTTCACTGATTTCTTTATTACAGGCTATGAGCTAAAAATTGCATATGTTTGAGAAACGTGTCTTTTGAAAGCTCTTTAGCATTGCATATTATGAGGAATCAAGCACATTTTATGTTTACAACTTTATACAGCATTAAACCACGCTTTTGATGACAATAATTCTAAAGCCTCGTTTCCACTTATACAAATTTTCTTACCCGACAAATTTTGAAACTAGTTGGCAACATTCTGTGAAAACGCTATATGAAAATTCAGACACATGTTGGCAACTTGTTCGATGTCGGCTGTAAAAACTAGCAGAATTTGTTGGGTAGATTTGTTCATTTAAGTGGAAATGCTCATTTGTTGTGTTGGCTAAACTAGTGGAAGGCAATGGAGTTGAATGTAAGAAGTTAAGCCAACAAGTTCGCGAGAATTTATTTAAATGGAAACACTTGTAAGTTTAAGCTAACATGTCGGCTTCTAACAAATACCCAACATGTTGCCGAACAAGTTGGCATAATTTGTATAAGTGGAAACGAGGCTTAACGAATATTAATTTATAGATTTAAATGTTTAGTGTTAGGAAAGTGAAAGTGATTTTGAGTATTTAAATAAAATTGTGAATTTTGTCTGCATCTTCCTCGACTCTACCTAGTTCTCTTAGACGTGAGAGTACAGCCTTCGCTCAATGCAATAAAAAGGTGGCAGTGGCTGGACATGATTTGCATCACAATTGGCTATGCACTTAAGCATAATAACTAAAGCAGAGTACACTTTAAATTGCAGCGAAAGCTTTTCGATCTTTCTCTCTTCGCTTCCAAGGGACTGTTGAAAATTTTTAGAATGACAAATTCAGGTGAAAATTGGAAACTTGACGTTTGCATGATCTCATGACCTGCAGCGAAAAGAGCCTATTAATTAAAGCTTAAACACGAAAAAAAACGTTTTTTATAGAACTACTCGAAATTGCTTCACTTTCATAAAAGTAACCATTTAGACCTATAAATAATCATTAGAATTATTGCCACCAGAACGTGAGTTATCCAATATAAAGTTGTAAACATGAAACCTGCGTGACTCCCCATAAGGAGCAATGTTAGAAAGCTTTAAAACGTCACGTTTCTCATACATATGCAAACAAAGAAAAGTCTTACTACCATGGCGTGTACGAAAGAAGGCAGTGTTCGCTTCCATTTATACCTTTTTATTATTTTTACGCGAAGATATCGAATATTTATTTCTGTATTGTGGTGGCACTGAAGTAAATGTCTGTCAAATTTGTATATAATTATTTGACATTTGCGTTACTATTTACTGTACGATATTGGCTACTCTTTATGTCATTCTATCTGTCGTAGTTTCATTTATAAGATTTTGTATTTTGGTATAATTTTTTCCTTATAATTACACCATTCAATTGTTGGTAGAGTAGGCTTTTATCAATACCTTTGCAAAATCTATAAAGGAGTATAATTTATTTTTACTCAATTATTTCATTTCTTTTGATGTAGATTGGCGGTAAATGACGTTATTTCACATTTGGAAGAAGAATGGCGATTTACTAGCTGCTGGAACTTATGTAATACATACGCAACAGCACCGGTTAATCATGATAAAACTAATGAAGTTAGTAGTTATGAATAATCTCCTAATATAATTAATAATTTGTGAAGGCTCCAACTCTTAGCAGAGGCTGAATTTCACACTACGGTATCAACTCAGGCAGTATTATAGCTAGTAGATGACATTCTGGATCATATCCTTGGAGATGAACCAGCTGAACTAAAACCTAGAACGTAATCATATCAGTAAATCATGCCTCTTCCTTCTCACCCTCAGCAAAAAGGTATATCATCACAATAAAATAGGGATCTGTAGATACCCCTGAGAACCCACCTAAGTTTGTAGAAATTCTGGATGATTCTGTTCAATTTTATTTTTTAACTCCTTTTCTTTTAGTTTTAATTTTCGATTTAATTCAATTTATTTATCTTAGGCCATAGCACAAGAAGATATAAATAACGTTTTATCTGTGCCAAACAAAATAGCGGGAAAAGAAGAAAAAAAATATAGTACAATAAGTATTAGGAAAATGTAATTCCGGAAAGCTGTGAATTTTAAAACCTAGGTAAAATATATACTAAATAGTGAAAAAGATAGTAAACACGCATGAGGTCAATGACAGCTGTATTCCGCTTTTCCATATATTATGAAGAGCTATATAATAGTATTTAAGTACTGTAAGTGAATTGACAGCAAACAGCTTCCTTTAAGTGTGGATATTACGATTCTGGCACGAGTTTTCAAAATTGTAGATTTGTGCTATATTTGCGATGCCTGATCCACTTTCATCTCGAATAACTGGGCCTCACAAAATATGCAAATGTAAATTTAAAACTTTTCAAAACTTCAAACCTAAGTTTGAAATCGGATTGCAATTCTTCAATATTTTTTCCTTATATTTATATTGCTTTTGTCCTATGTTAATCGATATTGATTAACTAGCTTGGACTTAAAACCATACACAAATCGCCGAAGTTTAGCTTCAAAACTAAAAACAGTTTTTGACATAGCAGTAATCATTTTTCGGGTAAAATGTTCCATAATGTCTTGTAAGGAACATGAAGTCAAGTTCCCTGTCCTAATTCTGGGTAGTTTTTCTCTTTCTTTTGCGATCGTTATGATAGGATTTTGGAGCTCCACAAAATGCAAAAAGCAAACATTGTAAGATCAATATAAGGAGAGATCACTGGACACTTCACCTGTTTTATAATTTAACCGTAACTCTTCTAAAAAGATCGTAAGTTGACAAAGCAATCTGCAAAGCAATCCTCCACACATTTTCGTATTTTAAGTAAACTTAGCTATAAGTTACTCGCGGTGAATTATGCAGTGAAAAGATAGAAAATGTGGAATTTCAGGATAGTCCAATGGGATTCTCCCTATCATTGTAGGCGCTTCATCTATGACAACATTTATGAATTTGTCACGAGGCAATTCAATGCTGTAACTTATTTCGTTAAGTGCATATTTCTGACATATACACCGCGCGTTGTATCGATAAGAGCTACTACCCATAAGTCTAAGATTTCTTCCTTCATATTGACGTCTGTAGACGCACACAATTGTGGAGGCTCCTGAATGTCTGTAGGCTCGTCGAGAGCTAAAATCTAAATGCTATACAATTTTTTAAATCACACACCAACAACCTATGTATTTTAAAAATTTTTACTAATCACACCAATACATCGTTCAGATGTACGGCGTGGTATAGGTAGGAACCTGAACGATCAACTTATGCCGTTTTGTATTATTGGGATGCAAAACTGTAAGCACTTTTTAAGTTTCTGATAATAAATATTCCTTCACCGTGGAAGTCCGGCACAAACATTATGCCAAGTTATTAAAAATTTGCTACGTTGTTTTTGTCGGTTCCGGGAAAAAACGCCCAATGAAATAACGCCCAAAACCGATAAGTGAAATAACACCCAAAAAGTTTGAGTCTTATTTCCTAATGAACATAGGGCCCGAAAAGAGATATGAAATAAAATCTGAAGTAGATGAAAAAAAGGCTAAACAAAAGTGAACCAAAGTTTAAAATTCAGATCAAAAGAACAATCCAAATGAAATAAAGCCCAAAATATTGATAATGATGTGTGTAAAGTAAGAATGGTTCGCGCGGGTAGGGGAGGAGCGTTTTAGCGGCGCTTTCTTGCTTTGGAGTGGCGCGTTCTCGCATTGATATTTGATTTAAAGTAAGAACGCGTCGAGCGCGGCGGACGGGGAAGGGCGGCGGCATGGGATGCAGGGTGCCCGCGAATTGATATTTGATTTAAAATCAGAATGCGTCGCACCGGGTGGGCGGAATGGGCTTCGGGAAGAGGTGCTGATACCCCTTGGCCGCCCCTCCCCCTCGTGTCAGGCAATCTTACTTTAAATCAAATATCAATACGAAAACACGTTGCCCCAACGCGAGGAAGGCCCCTCCAATGTTCCTACCTTACCCCCGCGGCCCGTTTTTACTTTACACACATCGTTGGGAACGATTTTCTGCATTTTCTGAAATGATTTTTCGGCATTATTTCATCAGGATACATCTTGTTTCTGGGCCTTTATTTCATTTACGAATTTTGGATTTTATATCATTATGAAATAACGCACAAAACCGATTGATGAATTAAAACCCGAAAATGTGAAATAACACACAAAAATATTGGACATTATTCCATATTTGTTCCGTTGAAATTTATATATAGCATTCTCAGATTTATTTAAGCCATTAACAAATGAGTTTAAACTTTAAGCAAATAAATTTAAACCTTGAACAAATGATTTTAAACCCTTAACAAATAAATTTAAACCTTGAACAAATGATTTTAAACTCTTAAGAAATATATTTAAACCCTTAACGAATGAGCTTCAATTGTTAACAAAAAAACTTAAATTTGTAGGAAATATATTTAAACTTTTAACAAAGTTATATTAAAAAAATATTTTATTTCAACTTAATACAATTTTGCTCAAATTTTGCGTGCATAAATAATCTACACTACTTCTGATTTTTCAGTGCAACGGTTGACCATCCATTGCCTCAGGAATAAGTAAAACCAAATCAAAAATATATTTGGAATAGTCATCGATCACTGAGAGAAGATTATGTATGTTCTGTACTCATGTCACCTAAAATAATTAAAAATGAGTCACTAAGCGATGGATTTGTTTCCAATTGTTTAACAAGTTCGCGCAGAAATAGAGAAAGCCTATCGGAATTGCAAGTTGAATTTGCAAATCCTTGGTTACTTATCGCAGCAATAAGTGAATCGTTTCTGCCATGTACTACTGGAACTATAGTTCGATCGCGGGTGCCTTCTTGAGCGGGCTTGAAATTTTCTAAGACGACGATTATAACCACGAATTTAACACTATAATTTTTGCCTCCTTTCTCGCCTATGTTAATCCTTATCGAAATCGTTTTCTAAAATTAAGGCACATGCACGTTCAGTTTTAGGTGACATGAGTAGAGAACATAATCTTTTCTCAGTGATCGAAGATAGCCTGCAACAAATGACACATGATGACTGTTCAACTATATAACGGATTTAGTTTTACTTACTCCTAAAGCAGTGGATGGTCAACCGATGTACTGAAAATTCAGAAGTATTGCAGATAATGTATGCACCCAAAATTTGAGAAAAAATTGAATGAAATGCTTACTTAACTTGAAATATAATATTTTAAATATAAATTTGTTAAAAGATTAAATATATTTGCTAACGGTTTAAGTCTTTTTGTTAACAGTTGAAACTCATTCGTTAAGGGTTTAAATATATTTGTTAAGGGTTTGAAATCATTTGTTCAAGGTTTAAATTTATTTTTTAAGGATTTATTTGTTACGGGTTTAAAATCATTTGTTCAAGGTTTAAATTTAATTGTTAAGGGTTTAAAATCAATTTTTCAAGGTTTAAATTTATTTGCTCAAAGCTTGAACTCATTTGTTAATGGTTTAAATAAATCTGAGAATGCTATATATATGAAGAACTTTTGGGTCTTATTTCACTTTTCGCCTTCGGGCATTATTTCAGTGGGCGTTATTTCACGGAGCCGTCTCTGTCATCTTCGTGACTAAAATAAAACAAGAGTCCTGGTTGCAGTGACTTAACTTACTTTGTTTGCAATTTTTAATTGAGTGGGTATTGAGTTTAAAATTGGGGATAACTTACATCGTAACGTCGAGTGCAACTTTAGAAGTAACACACAACGACTGTCATTTGTTGTCAACAAAAACTAATTTTTCGACTCAATTTTTATGATAGGTTATAGCTTTTTTTATTAAGTTCGTATTTACGTTTTTGATGTTTTCCAACGTTACGTTAATAAAAGTATTTAGTAAATTTATATCCAAATTGGAAGTTGAAACAAAAAAATAATAAATTTACGCCGCGGAAATATTACACATCGTAAAACAACTTAAATTGCTACCAGGATTTTTGGAAAAAAAAGTTAGTATATTTTGATAAGAAAACTATCACTAAAATATGGCTCCACTCACAATTAAAAAAAAGTATTAAGGATATTCAAATTCAAAACAAAGTATGCTTCTCTCTCTTGTTCAAGCGCGCTCACCACAAGATAATTTTAAAACAGGATTAAGGAACCGCAAGCGCATGTACCCACTCGAAAATTCTCCTTGGTCATTTCCAATTTTATTGGCAATTTTATTTATTTGCATGTGTGACTAAAGAGCATACGTGTGGGTGTGGTTGTAGATGGGGGAATTTTAAATAATATATTTTTCGATTTCTTAAAAAAATTTGTAATATTGCCACCTAACAAATCCATTCCTCAGCAAGAATAACGATCAAAAGTTCGCACTTGTACTTTACCGATATTTGAACTAACCCGGAAGGCAGGAAATTTCTCTTAAAGTGACCGTTTACTGGATTCAATCAACTCAAATTCAACAATTTAATAGATTCAAAAAATTACCAAAACACAACACTGTCTACAATCTGTAATTCAATTTTTATTTGTTTATTTATTCTCATCACCTTTTGACATTCCCGTCGGACAAAAAGCATTTTTTTTTTTAATTTATTCATAGTATTCTCCTAGCTCTATCAAAATCACGACACGACGACTCTTCACTAACTAACTTTTCAGGGCTTTCCAATTTGTCTTTTCTATTTCTGTTTAATAGCTTGCCAGGTCAGCACTTTTATATCACTCATAATAATATGTGAATTTCTTTCAGGAATTAATATGACACCTTTACGGTTTATGAAAATGCTGACATTGTGACGTGAAAATGTGGAAAATTTTATTTAATAGAAATGTTGCGGTTGCAACATGAAATTGTGAGAAAGTTGGGTTTTAGGCTATCGCACTCCCGAGCCGTGGGTTTTGCTTTTGTCGCAGTTTGGTATGGGTCTGGATCTGCGTAGATATTCTGTTTTGAAGATATTAAAAAATAAAAACGAAAACGTTTCGTTTTTTTGAGAAGTGAGAATTGGCCACTGCTATGAATATGCAACATGAAAAAGAAAAAACTAAAATAATATCTCATTGCTCATTCAAATAATTATTGCAAAAAACTAAAGAATATCTAGGCATGAAAATTAAATTAAACACCACATAAAATCCGCATATCAAAAAAATTGTTACTTATTTCATTTAGAAAGATTCAGTGAAAAAAGTATTGAAATAATACAAAAAAAGGATTCCAATTTGCCATGGGAGCCGCAGTTAGTTCAATGAAGAGCAACTTGCGTCTCTGAGAGCCACAGAGCCACATCTGCTCAACGTTTGTTGTAAAGTTAAAGTTAAACAGAAACAGAAAATAAAGTGAATACATTTCAAGTAAAAAGAGAAATTCACATTCACCAGAACTCTTTAGAATCTATTCAATAAAATATGGCTCAAATATTATCCCGCTGATAAAAACTTGAAGATTGACGAATCTGTGATTACATCTTATAGAAATTATCCTGCCAAAAAGAAATTTCATGGAAAATTGATTATTTTCGGTTATAGAATTTGTCTATATGTATAGGTCTTGGGAACTTGCTCTACGGAGAGCATTATCAAGGTGCTAGCAACGAAAATATTAATATATAACTCGGTAACGGTGTTTCTGTCATGTTAAATCTCATATCAACAATGGCACGGGGATTTTACAGATTGTATAAGGATACATTTTCTAATTCCTTACCAATCTTGTATGGAATAAAGAAATTAGGATAATTTCTCTTGGCGCTCAATCAAATTGTTTCATAATTACCTTGTGAGCCACACACACAGATACAAAATATTCCATGTTTCACAATGCTCAATGTGGGTTGAATTCTGAACCGACTACTTTTTTTACCTGTTTGTTATTGATTTGGTTCCCAGTACCAAACATAACGAATTATATCTTTATGCTGTGTTAATGAGGATAATTGAAGAGAGTGGGCGTACAAAAGGATAAAAGGGCATTCCTAAAAATTTATAGAAAACGCATAAAACTGTACAAATCAATGGACTTTCGAAATTATTCCACTATGATTTTATTAGTTTCTGCTACTTTTGGTGCTCTTCTCGATATGATAAAAGCATAAAAAAATGTGAAATATACTAGGAGAAAAAATTAGAAACTGAATTGACTTTTGACTGCACAAACGGCATGCATTGAGGGACATATGCCTTTTTGCTCTTACATGGATGGACATGTTCAGTTTTGTTTGGTTATTGCCTTGAGAAATCCCGCCAAGTGCAAGTCGGACTCGACCACCACGAAGGGCTCCGTACCATCGTTCAAAATAGAACGCTATTGGTACTTTTTATTTATTAAATGAGTGTAGACGTCAGGTGATAAAAAAGTGCCTCTTATGATAATAATAATGAATGAGAATAAATCGACGATAAAATCACTTTTCTTGTATACGGGCCCCCTTTAATTTTTAATTTAATTTGATTTTTATTATTTGTTGTTATATCGCCAATAGAAATACATAGTCTGTGAAAATTTCAACTGTCTACTTATTACGGTTCATGAGATACAACCTGGAGGGTGATTTTGATCTTTTGTCGTACTTAAGTGTCAGAATATACGCCTAAGAAATGAAGTGCTTTTCTTTTTCCTTTTTATTGTTATTCAACTCATTCAGGTTGTGGTGAACTAAAAATGAACAGAAAATGCCACAAGTTAATCACTTTTACGGTCAAGTGAAGTTTTGTAAAAACTCAAGTACACTTTGACAATAAAGTGAATAAAGAAGGCAACTCAAAAAACTCCTCATATCATAATTATACAGGAATTTGTTCTCAGTATTCAGTTGCTGATGCGGGCAATACTATGGAAATAGATGACTTAAATAATCGAACAACGTTTACTTTGTCAACTTTTATGTCTGTTTGCCAATTTGAACAATTTAACTGTATTCCGAATAGCAATCAGAGGTATCTGGACCTAATATTATCTAATGAAGATTGGGGTAATATTGTTGTAACTCAACCATTCTATCCCCTGTCTCGTATTGATAATCATCATGCTTCACTTCTCGTTGAATTCAAACTAAATAAAATAAAAATCAATAAGCGCTTATTTAAGCGGGCTGACTATGATGCTATCAGCTACTTTCTCTCCAATATAGATTTCTCGCCATTACAACATCTAGACGTGAACGAAGCCTTGCAAATAGTTTATAGTCATCTTAACAACGCAATTGAGAATTTCATTCCCCGGATAACGAAAAATCGGAATAAATATTCTGACTAAAGCACTCAAAATCCAAGCACCCTGAAGACTATAGTTCCGCAATAATGTAAAAAGTATAATTAGAGAGTGTTGTGATAAACATGTTTTAAACACTGAAAACTGCATATCCTTCAACTCTAAGGGTTTTTGGTCTTATGCTAAAAACATGAAGCTCTCTGGCTCTTATCCTAGGGAAATGCATTACGATGGAGCGTCTGCTGATAAGCCTGAAAGTATTTGTAACTTATTTGCAATTTACTTTCAAACTACATTCAATGTTCAGCAGAGCTCAACAATCCCTCCTACATTCGATGAAATCCATTATAACAAGCTCTACACATATTCCCCTGATACGTCGTAGTGATGTTGAAATATTTCTTACATCGTTGGACAAAAATAAAAATGCGCGTCCAGACGGTATTCCCAACATATTTTATAAAAACTTCTCTCTGGTCCTATCACATCCTATATCCATGCTAATCAATTCATCTGTTTCCAGCCATACTGTTCCTGTTGTTCTTAAGGATCATTTTGAAACCAGGGTGATTTCAAAACAGGGGATAAAGGCCTGGTAAAGAATTACCGCCCCATTTCCACTTCCAATGCTCTAGCCTTGATCCTTGAAAGAAGCGTTTATAATGCTCTAATACAGCAACTAAAACCCTACAGCTGCGATCAACAACATGGTTTCCTATCGATTTACGGTAACTAATCTTTCGATATTCACCGACTTTGTTGCTCTGGCTCTTGATGAAGTTAAACAGCAGGATGTTTTCTATGTGGATATAACTAAGGCATTTGATAGAATAAATCACAAAGTAGTCATAGATAAGATAAGGGTATTGGGTTTTGATTCTAACAGTACCCTTTGGTATGATTCATATCTCTCGAATCATCATCTAACGGTTGTAATTAACGGATTTTCGTCAAATACATACACGCAAATGTCGGGTGTACCTCAAGGCTCGATTCTTGGCCCACTCCTCGTCTTATTATATATCAATGATCTCCTTAATGAATAATCCTCTGCATCCTTGATATATGCTGATGACACCAAAATTTACCGCGTTATAAATGATTCATCCGATTGCTAATACCTACAAATTGACATCCAGAAGCTGCTCACTTGGTGTAATAAAAATCAACTAACCTTAAATGTGGATAAATGTAAATGCTCAATAAAGCAAACCACGTTGTACTGAGACTATAAGCTGGACACCGTCTCCATCATTCGCGTATCTGAAATCAAGGATTTAGGAGTACAATTCGAGATCAAACTTCTCTTTGACTTGCATATTAATCATATTACCAACAAGGCTTTTAAAACCTTGGAGTTTCTGTTAAGGTGCGCTAGGCCATTTAAACAGCTTCCTTCGCACATTATAATGTATCATACCTTGGTTAGATCTATACTGGAGTACGCTTCCGCAGTCTGGAACCCTTTCTACAAGACTTACAGACACAAAATCGAGAGTATTCAACGTAGATTTACTAGGTACTTGCTTTTTAAACTTACAGGCTCATATGTGGATTATGATGACAGATTGGTCAGATACTACATGTTATCCTTAGAAGCATGTCGTTCTATCTTAACCAAATGTACCTGTTGAAAATTTTACATGGTTCTATTGACTCATCTCACCTATTATCTGTCTTAAAAATCAGCTTTTCTTGTCGCCTCACCCGCCAACCACTTACTTTCCATATCGATGCTCCCCGCACTAACTTGCGCTTCATATCCCATTTCGTTAGGATTCAAAAGGCCCGCAATGTCCTTTACGGTTTTTACGTTAGCTAGATCTAGTTCATCCTTATTTTTCCGCTTTCTTGCTCCTTGCCTTCATCTTCATGCTTATTTGTTATTTTGTGTTTTTTTTTCCTTTTTTTTTATTATTATACTTTTAAAGTTATCCTTATTATCTTTATTTGTTATCCTATTTCTTATTTTTTGTTTTTATTATCTATTTTTGATTAATATCAATTTTTTACCAATTAATGGACTTCCTCCCTATTGAATTTTTGCTTTTTCGGTTTTAATTTGAATTTTTTCTTTTTCTTTTTCTCATTTTTCCTTTCTTTTTTGTATAAATGTTGTAGTTCTTCTTTCTTTTTTTTATTTTTTACTTATAGTTTGCATTTGTTTATCGGTAGTAAGTAAGTGGATTTATCTGTTTACTATCGCATGAATTTCTTAAATAAATACCTAGCAAGTGTACACAAAATTTCTGTTACTGAAATTAATGCCTTCTCATTTTTTAGCCAGTCAAATATATGTAGTTAAAAACAAATTTTTGTATAGTGCTTTTATGAAGAAGTTCCGGTTCCGGTCATCCACTGTTTTGTGGATTTTTGCTATTCGATTTCATAAATTTGTGTTTAATTTTTCCGTCATCAGAATGGTTTTATTCAACTCTAGTTCAGTAATAAGGTCCAGCAGAGATGATGTACTGCAGCCAAGGCATCTCAAATTCTATTGGGTATGTAACATATATATATGTACCTACAATGTACATAAGAAATGTTAACAGTTTATATTCTTTATAAAAGTTATAAAAACCTTTTATTTTGCAATTTTTCGCATGCTCCGGACATCAGTGGTGGTTACAAAATTAAATTTATATTTATTTTTCCTCACCCAACATTCCGATAAAATTTAATAACTGTTGGAAGTAATGTGAATTGATTGTCTTCTTTGACTGGCCTATTATTTATTAAAATGTCTCCCAACATACATAATTACAGCTACAATTAGTCTCGCAATTAAATTCTTTTCGTTATTAAGTAAACAAATTGTGCTATTTATTTTCCATTAAATTTACCGGAAGTACAAATAAAATAAAAAAGGGGCATCTATACGAAACAATAGCTGATTGCCAAAAATTACGTTATTTACGGTTTCTCATTTTTGCTCTGAAATATATTTAATCCGTTTTTACAAAAACCCTTATTACAAATTCAATACTATTATAGAATTTAAGCAGTTTTATTGCTCTAATTAGGTGCAGAATATCCATTTACAACAGTATAAAATTGTTGTCACAATCTCTTGAGCAGCTGACTAATTTGTCGCCTATTTAGGCGTGTTTTTTGACATTTGTTCACCGAAAATTCATTTAAGTTCATTTTGTGGTAGATAGCAAAGACACTAAATGAACTGTGTTGAAAAAAAAGCACGACAAAAGTGAGGTGAATATGTCAAAATTCACGCCTAAAATGTACGACAAAAGATCAGAATCAACCTCCTGGTGATGGACTGACGGACAGCGAAGTCTTAGTAATAGGGTTCCCGTTGTTACCCTTTGGGTACGGGACCCCAAAAATCAATGGATTTTTATGGACATGTGCCATCTTGATCTGAAAACTAGTTTTAAGAGTCGGAAATCTGAAACTTTTTGTTCCTTTAAAAAACAAAAAAAAAACGCTAATTGAAAATAGCGAAAATTCAGTATAGCGGACACGATTCCCTCAAGAAACGAAAAGCGGCCGACCCCGGACATGTGCCCTTCTGGTCGCCAATTCCGATGATTTTACCCTGTTTTAGCTACCAAAAGTAGTAGAGGATTGGGGACTACATTTCCCGAACTAGATAAACGTCAGAGAACAGAGATCGGTAGTATCCTCAGATTTCTTTGGGAAGCAGAGTGAGTATATGGCAAAAGTGTATAGTTCTTGCGAGTCGAAGAGGCGCAGTGGACACATTCGATGTGCTAAGTGAGGCTGAGTGGAGTATTTTAGCAGAATTTTTATCATCTACCAATATTATGATTTTAAATTTTTGTTTTTGTTGCATTAGTTAAAGTAGGCTTTGCAATCGTTTTGGTATAGTGAACTCAAAACAAGTTTTTTTTTTACTGATATAGCTCACTGGTTATCCACCATTCCAATTTCATGAATTTCTCTTTTTTTTCAATTTCAAAAATTTTTCTCATTTTTTTTTGTTTTTTAATTTGAAAAATATCCCCAATATCCTCTGGATGTGCATAATTAAAGAAAACATACAATTTATTCTTTTGATGGAGAAGAGTTCCATAAATTCTACTCTGTATTGGACATAGGTACTAAGCCTTTCGTACATTATATGTCCCCTACAGTAAATTTTTAATTAACGCAAACCTGATTAAAAATTCAAAAAATGCGAGACACGCAGAGAAATGAAATTTTACAGATGAATGTAAATTTCATTACATGCCAATTTCCAATAAGATATCAATGGAATAGAAATTTCCTCGTTTTATGTTTGCTATGAATGAAAAAAAAAATTCATTTGCCACTCTGCCATTGAAATTTTATTTTATACATCACAACTTATAAATTTTTGTCATATTGGATGTAGTATGAAAGAATGTGAACAGTATACAAATCGTCGCCCGAATATTGGTATGCCTCATCCGCCAAATTTGATATTTTTTGTTTTTTCAGATTATTACTGAAGTTGAATTAAATGCTTTAAAGAGCTTTTTTCTAAGTTATGTATGTATTGAGATAACCCATGTCATTGTCATATTTTCCCACAAAAGCTAGTATTGGTTTACCCCAAATCAAATTTGTTTATACATGCGGCATGAATTACATTAAATAGGTTAAATGGGCTTTAAAATATTTTTTTTTTTTGGTATTGTAGTGATACACGTGCGGAAATTTAAAACTATATTTAAAATTAGATTGCTCCATGTAGCTAATTACACTGCCACTGCGTAGAGTAAATCAAAATCAATTTTTCCAAAATCTTGGTTTGCTCCATGTAGTGTCAGCGATATTGCCTTACATAAATAGAATTCTTGTATTAAAAAAAAGGGAGCCTTTTAAGGTATATTACAACATGTCTGCAATACAGGCACAATTTATTTCGGAGTCAGTTTTGATGACAGTTGGCAGAAATAAACTTGGAACACCGAACAATTGAAGGACTGCTTAAAAAAAAGCCCACCTATGAATAATGAAAGCAAGAAGAGAAATCTTTTTTTGTTTGTTTGTTTTTTGTTATTAAATAATTTTAATTGAAATATTGCTTAATTATTTACATTATTTACAGCAGACATGATATAATTACTTCGTGGTATAAAAATGGTGAAGGGTCTTCATTAAATTTTGTACAGACAGTATCGAACTTACCGGATGCCCTTTTGTACTGCCTCTAAATGTCTATGTTAACGAAGTGTTCTTTGTTTTTGTTTTCTGTCAATATCAGACCAATATTTGTCGATTGACCTGAAGGTCGTTACACACGCTCAAGCAAATCATACGACTGGACCTAGCATAGCCCAGTCGTATGATTTACATGAGCGTGTGTAGCGCAAATCGGAGCTTGAGTTTAGACAGAAGTCTGCCTTGAATGAAATCTGACGAAACTATTTTGTACAAGCAAACCTGACGACTTTGCTATATGAATGAATTAAAGTCTGAACAAAATTCGTTGCGAATGGAGGCAAAAGATAACATCTGTTTTTGTCTAGTTCAATTCCATAGCAAGGTCATAAGTTTTGCTTGCACGCAATAGTTTCGCCCGATTTCGCTTATGCTCTCTCAACTGAAGTTCCGACATAGTCATGTAATGCTATACACGGTCATGTAAGTCAACGGACTGGACCATGCATAAGTCGCCAGATTTGCTGGAACATGTATAGCGACCTTTATTTTTCGACAATTTAGAGGATTCACTTTCTTGGGTACTACGGCTATGTATTCAGCAACGTAGATCTCTATCGCTCTCGCTCTCTTTTCTAGAATAGCGGCAAGTTACTATATCCAGCTAGAGCAATGTTGATGCATCATGCTTTCTAAAGAATAAAAGAAAACGCTTCTGGAGACACTGGTTAAAGTACGTTTTCACCTAAGTCGAATTTCGTTAGTAAATTTTGAATTTTGTGGAGCTCCGTTCGGAGTTTTCTGAATATTGAAACTTCGTAGGCCTCTTCTACTTTTAATTCGACGGACCCTAGCATACCTATGATGTTCAGTATTATCAGCCATATCTCTCAGCGACATGTTGGCATTTCGCTTAAAGTTTTCTAGCACTTCTTTGGCCAATTTTTAGTCTATCGAACCTGATTTCTTTCCTGACCTGGACTTTCTCTGGACACTATAAGAATCTCGAAGTTTACTAAAAACATTTTGAATGGTCGGCTTTGGAATTTTCGACTTTTTAGCTAAGCTTCCTTGAAACACATTCAGATTTTCCATATGGGAGGAAAGAACAAGTTTGCGGCATTTCTCTTGGCTGATCACTCCATTTTCATTGCATAAGAATATTGAATTTAACACAACTTTTTATAATGCAGTCTTACCAGCGGTCCCTTTTTGTTTACCTGCTGATGAGATAATGGAAGCAGGGATAGGTGGTCGGAGATTTTTTGAAACAGTAGTCCGTATCTCAAAACAATTTACCGGTTAAAATCAACCAAACTGGATTCAAAAATAAGACAAAAGATATAAAATCTCTTTTAGTTTATCTTCCAGATGCGAATAGAAATTATTATCAAACAGTTTTAATGCTCAAATAAGGAGTGTTATTAACTTATTGCGTATTTTATTTTGTTTCTGTTATTTTTAACTTTCCTTTTTTTTATTAACTCTCCGGTACAAACGAAAAGCAAAAAAGGGATTTTTTTAAATTTATTTTATCACAGAATTATTTTATTTAGTGCGGCAAAATTTCAATGGAGAATTTTGTTTGCATTCTCCTATTTTTATTAATTTTTTTTTCGAGTCTGTGAATTCTGTTGTTTGGGATCTGTTAATGAATCTAGCCAAGACTTGAAACTTTGCCGCCCTAAATCAAATGTTTATGTGATAGAATAAATAAAACAATTCTTTTAATTTTTGCATTTCGTTTGTACCACTTACATGTATATAAATGGACTGACTTTTCTCCTGTTTCATGTGGCACCAGTTTTGATTTCAGACAGTATGTTCCCACTGTCAATGCTACCAATTGTAGTACACTGTCGAAAAATTTAAATTATTTGAATTATTTGGGGATGTTATATCAATGGATTTATTTAAATATCTGTCAGTGGGATTTACCGGATTTATTAACAAAATATTTAGAAATTTGTTTTTAAATTTTAATTATGAATCGCAGCAAGTGCTTTTCACAAGGTTTTGAAAGCAAAGGTTTATTTATAAAAAATAAAACCTGTGGTAGTGTGCAGGTATACAAAATTTTATTAAAAGTGATGAGCTATAAGATAAGTATACAACTAAGTTTCCAGTTCTGCAAATACCGCTGAACCTCAAACAATTTCTCGTTTCCAATCGTTACAGTTCAGTGGGAAAGTATGCTGTCACGGAAAGAGACAGGAATATGAAACTGCTGCCATTTGCTTTCATGCAGTTTTGGTTCAACGAGCAGTCCATTTATATACATGTCAGTGGTTTGTACCGAAGAATACCAAAAGGGCCTACTTGGACGTGGTAAAAAAATCATAAAATTATATTCGTTGCGAATGAAAAACTAAAAACTATTCAAGATCAAATAAAGATGTTGAAGTAATTAAATATTGACAGCACAATGGGCCGCTATGGCCTCCATGCTTGGGATAGGGTCTCCTGTCCCCCTGCCTTTAAAAAAAATATATTTCTTTTAACTTTTTATTTCTAAATTGTTTTGACTCGTATTATACAAGCAATGTAATCTTTCGAAATCTAGGTTCAAGTTAATTAAATTTTAACTTTAACTTTTTATTCTTCTATTAAAACAAAAATAATTCAAGAAATAAATAGACGGAGCTTTTATGCAAATTTATCAAAAAAAAATGTATCGAACAATTGTTTTTATAATAAAGGTCTCAACTCTAACTGCGTTTGTCTCAAAACTACATTTTTGCATACGGGGCAAGACAGTATTTAGGCGACGAAATGTATACATTTCAAAAAAATTTTCAATTTTAATATAGATGAGTACATAATATTTTTATAAATGACTATTTTCTTTTCTATTATTAAAGTGTCTTCTTCGGTAAAAATAGTAGAACACGATTAATTTCCAAACTTCAGGCTCTCCCAAAGTATGCAAAAAATTAAACGTGCATGAAAATGGTC
The DNA here is from genome assembly GCA_963930735.1 of Dioctria linearis. Taxonomy (NCBI): domain Eukaryota; kingdom Metazoa; phylum Arthropoda; class Insecta; order Diptera; family Asilidae; genus Dioctria; species Dioctria linearis. Next base: position 45,135,809 of record OZ005741.1, read on the forward strand.
AACAAGTGATTCTGATTCTCAGAAATCATTGGTTAGTCAAATGTGAAAATTTTAAATATTGTTTGCTACTAAACTTAAAAAAACATGCGAATTTGTAAATTTGAGTCAAATAAACGTATTTATCTAATTAACCAGTTCTCTGCTTTTATTTTCTCCGGCTTTAGCTTCCAAGCACAAATAACCGTTGATAGATGTGTCACAGAATTAAAAAGAAGCTAATGGAAGTCCAAAATGTCTGATAAAGTCATAAATGCTTTTTTTATTGTAATCTTCTTGCTGAAAATGCTCACCGACTACTCATAAGAAAGTGGTGAGAAATTATCCTGAACCAAACTTTCTTACAGTTTACATAGCAAAGTACCTTTTCTATCGATATACAAAAGAACGCCACATGCATTTTTATAGAAAGATTTAAATGAAGCGAACAGTACAAATATTTCGTTTCAATCGACAGAACAATTCGTTCTCTCTTGTATATCGGAGTTCTAGAACGTAAGGTACACAAAAGAACACAGCAATAAAGTCAACACCAATTTAGATGAAATCGTTTATCTAACGCTACTCAATTTTCACTACTGGCAACAGTTATATAATGATCTACTAACTTTGCAAGCACAGCTTTCCAACAAAAGCTTTCTTATAAAAAAGACAGCTGGAGAAACCACAGTAAAAACAAATATCATATCGAAAGAAGAAAATTTTTCGACATTGAACACGCATCACATAAAATAATTTATGCGAAATATTCACGCACAATCTGATTATGGGACATTAACTAAAGCATTGATTCGACTCTAAAGAAAGCCAAATCAAAAACGATATCAGCTCTTGGTAAACAAGTTATAAATTAAAAAAAAACATAGAGCTAAAGGGGTTACATGGGTTTCGAGGTTTAAAAAAAGCCCGTTTTCTATATTTTTTTATTAATTCATTATTTATAAGCATACAAAAGAGTAACATTTAATAAATATGTTATAAAAATTTTATTAAAAAATTTCGAAAATGGGACCGGAGGCTGACTCTGATCTCTTTGTCGTAGTTTAGTCTTATATTTTAGTAACATATTATGACATTTCACCTCAAATTTTTCGTATTTTAATATTCAGCATTTTGATTTTTATTTATCCTTTTCAACCTCCCTAAAATAAACTAAAATGAATTTGCAATGAATGAATATCAGAATACACGCCTAAAAGCACGACAAATTAGTCAACTGCTTTCGAGGTTGTGACAAAAATTTTATACTGTGGTAAATTTATATTCTACACCTAATTAGAGCAATACAAGAGCTTAAATTTGAAATAATATTTTGAATTTGTCATGCGAAGTGTCATTTTCAGTTCATTCTATGTAATGCAAGGCTTTCTCAACTGAATAAATATACAAATCAGTTGAAAGTTCATTTCATTTAGGCGAATATTTTGTCGTACTTGAATGTCAAAATATACGATTAAATGAAATGAACTTTTCTACTGAATTTTTCGTGTTTTTATTCAGGTCAGCAACCCTTGCATGACATAGAATGAACTGAAAATGACACTTCACATTACAAGTTTAAAAATTATAATTGAATATAAGCACTTTTATTGCTCTAATTAGGTGAAGAATTTCTATTTACGAGTGTAACATTTTTGTCACAACCTCTGGGAGCAGTTGACTAATTTGTCGTATATTTGGGCGTGTTTTTTTATGTTTGTTCACCGAAAATTCATTATAGTTCATTTTGTGGTAGATGACACAAAATGAACTGTGTTAAAAGAAAAAGTACGACAAAATATGTCAAAATTCACGACAAAAGATCAGAATCACCCTCCTGGCTTCCGGAGACCGCTCAAAAAAAGTGTTCTCGTGGTGGTCACGATAACTCATAATATCCTTGTCACAAATTAAAAAAACAATTTTTTTATGTTAGCAGATTAATATAGCTCGTGACTAAATAAATCCTTTAAAAAAAAAACAATTAAATTTTTGGCAGAGTTGAATGCAAAACAACACAATTTTCGGTACAATTTACACTACTTATAGTCTTGTAAAATTAGTTGTAATCGAAAAAAAAATAAAACTTCATACAGTCACTAGTCAATCATATTTTGAAGAAGTGTGCTAAATTTCAATAATATCGGTGTATTAGTTTTTGAGATATCGTGTCCACCGAGTTCAAAAATTGTTTTTTTAGAGAAATCAGATTTAGGTTCTAAGTAGGAATGAAAAAAAAGGTTTTTTTAACTGACACAGAATCGTCGACTTCAGATTCATGACGCAAAGATCATGCTGCAGGTGCAATGTCGAGGGAATATTAAAATATGTGACTCTTAGAAAGTGAGAGAAGCGAGCGAGAGAGACAGACAAACAATTGCTAGGCAGCTGCCTCAATATACTTGCGTCGCTGACTGAGTATAATTTCCAAACCCTATCTCTCCCACACTTTTACTCCGATTCACTTTGTGAAAATATACCAGACATGTTGTACTATTAGATAAAAAAATTTAAAAAAATATGCTTTTTTTTACATTCGAAGGCCATGTAATGCCTTGAAAAAGAATTCCAATACAACTCTCCGGCGGTTCCAATATTAACAAGGTAACCATTTTCCATGTTTAGTTCAACAAAGATTTGGACAGCCCTCCGAGAGCTTTCGTATGGTCACCTCCATGTGCAAGTTTTATTGTTGAAGTAATTTTTCGCGTATATTTCTAGAACAGTTCGTCGAACACTAAAAATGATGTTGAGCAACTTCCTAGGATTTCATATTCTGAAGAACTTTCGGTACAATAAAAAATACGGAAAAAATCTAAATTTTTATATGGTAATACCAAGCGGGAATTGCCCAATTTATTTCATTTTTGAAATTGTATTTACTGTTTTTATGAAAACGCTGCGAGCAAAATTCCAGTTCTCTTCCTTGACGCGTTCTCAGCCAGTGTCCCAAGATGTAGTGAAAAACGAGATTTTTGAATGGCAACCCCACGAAGGAGTTACCCGATCTCTCCCATTTTCGAATTTGATTTTTTTTTCTAAAAGCCCATGTGAAAAATTTCAGCTCTCTGAAAGCACGCGTTCTCGACTTATCATGACGACAGAAAGACAGACAGACGGACGTGCAAAAATTAAAATAACTCTTAATATTAGATAAACGGAATGACAAAATTAACATATCTTATGATTTTATCAAGGATGTAAAAATATTGTAGACTCATGTTCCAAAGGGTTGTTTTAGGATTAATTCAAAAATTCCTAAGTGCTTTATTCTTTCTATTAAATTTACAGTTACATTTTAAATAAAACTTTTCTCTTAGTCATTGAAATTAATGCAATCAAATCTTGAGCTAAGGTTTTTGAAAATACATTTTAAAGAAATTCCTCTAAACTTACGAAATATTGAAGAACATAATCAAGAGGTAAAAAATACTTACCTTATCACCAATATAAAATTTAATTAAAATTGTGGTTGATCTCTTTGAAAAGATTTCGATTTGATGCATGCCTGAATACTTATGCTTGCGACATACGTAGAATTGTAGAGGATTACCAAAGTATTAAAAGTATTTAAGAGTTTTCACAGGAATGGAAATCGGACGTCATATTTAAGCATGTTGAGAGTACTAAGAACACTCGTTTCATGGCAAAATTAATTCCTATTTAAAATTTCTCAGTACATTTTTAATTAAATTATTTCTGACAAACGAATCGAGGCCACAGCTTTTGTAGAAAATACATTGTTGGAACGCATACTGTGAAAAGTATGAACCATTATGCAAAGTTACACATGCTGTCATAAAAGTGATTTCATAAAAAGTTTAATTATGGTGGCTACCATAATAAGCTATCTATGCATGTATGTATATTAGCACATGGTCACCACAGCTAAAAGCTGTAGTACGTGTGCTATGGTGGAAAGTATTTTCAAATTACTTAACTGCTTTTTAGGAGCAAAATTAAATTGGTTTTTGAAGTTTGGTGGCGTTGGAAAAAAAATTATTGAATAAAATTATTGAATTGGAAAATAAATTATTGACTCAAAACACATAGCCAAGACGAAATAAACGGTCAGGATAAATTTGTAATTTGATTGACATAGCGGAATGACATTGGAAGCATTATTTTTAAAGTTATTTGATAAAAAAAAATGGAAGTGGAGAAAATGAAAAGATCTCCTTGGCGCTTCTTGTATATATTTGGAAAAAAAGCGTACCTATAGTAAGAAAACCTACCATCTAAAGAACAAAATGTTTCATAAAAAATGTCTGCTCAGGGGTCATGGTGTTAAAACCCCATGGCGGAGTGGGAAGGGGGGGGGGGGGGGTCGTAAAAGCCTATAATAAACAATTTGAAATTTTTTGGTTTATCAGAATTAAGTTAAGGATCTGTAGGTCCAATCGAAAAACTGAGAAACATCCTAGTCCGTTAGGTATGCGTGGATACAATAGAACAATAACAATGTTTTTATTTACCGTACAATGATCATATCTCAATCTTTAGATATGCAAAGTGTGTTGGCCTCAATAAGAAAATTACTAAAAATAATAATAAGACAAAAATTACGTTTGACTGAGAAAAAAAAAATACGAAAAAGAGCTATGAAATATTTAAAACAAAAACATTAAATTTAGTGACAGAATATGTCTTACAAAAGTTCTACTGCTTTTCGTAAACTGAATATCATGTGCCAATAGATTCCATTTACGAACACATTGGACAAAGTAAGAATGCTGGCCAGTTCTCAATACTACATCGAGGGATTAGGAGATTCCTATGTCTAGCCGATTACAGGAAGCTAAGCTTTGTTGGTTATATATTAAACTGTGAAGAAATTTTAATCTTCGTTGGTATAGGTATGCATCCAGAGAGCATCCAAGCAAGCAAGCATATTAAGAAAGAAGATATAGATACGACTGAAGCGAGGCAATTTAAAAATAAAGCGTTATATGCCACCAAGAGCCGCATTCCACAAACTGAATCATGATCTGAGAACACCATACTATCATCTGTGAGGTGAGGGACCACTAAAGACTTGAGTAGCTTCATTCGCATATGAAGGGAGAGAAAACTAGAGCTTAACCTTAACTACCGCAGGCATCTATATATTTTACCTAGAGTTATAATAGGTGATGATTACAGCAACTGAGCTTTGAGTAAGTTCAAAGCCAAGGGCTTTAGCTGAATCAACATATGATAGTACGGCGTTGTTGATGAATATTAGTGGGACAATATTAGGATAAATTCCATTTCTACTCGTATAAATCGCTGATTTGACTTACAGGGATTCAACCCCAGGTTATTTAGCAGTAACCAATTATATACTAGCTGCAGTCCTCCATCAATTGGTCTGCTTAGATACATTTGCAGGTCGTAAGCGTATAGATGAATTGAAACATATGATATTATGTCAATAATGTTATTCAAGTAGAGGCAGAATAGCAAAGCAGGGCCAAGAATGGATCCTTGAGGAACTCCAGATAATAGAGACGGTTCACCCGACCGCACCTCATTCACCATAACAAACTGACTGCGCCTACTTAAAAAACTCTTGACGAGTTTTACTGCAAACGAAGAAAATAAAAGTTCTTTTGAAACTTCTCTCAGCAGCTTGCAATGATTGATAGAATCGAATGCCTTGCTGAAATTCACCAAAGTAAGGATTGTAAGCTGGACATTATCTAGCTCTTCATGTATCAGATGTTACCTTGATCACAGCAGTTTCGCAGCTATGATTTGGTCGGAATCCAAATTGACAACAAGTCAAATATCCATTTAGGTCAATGTATTTCACAGCCTATCTTTTCAAAAACCTTATCAAAAAAATTTAGAAGGCCAATTGGTGTGTATCCCATTAGAACAGATACTGATGCCATATTTTATTTTGATTAACGGTAATTTACAGATTTAGCAGGCTTTTATGGTAAATTTTTTCGCAATATTGGCGAGGGCATAACTCTGCGCGTAAGGGTCGTAAAGTAATCTAGTTTTTTCAGTTGTATTTACGCTCATAGGGAGAAAAGGTATAGTGAAAAAAATTTTAGGTGGGGGTTTAACAGGGTTGTCTAAAATGTGGCATGTTGGAAATCACACTAATGAAGGCGGAGAGTGTGATCGAGTAGTGGGGTGATTTCTTCGACCCGTAAGTCTAAATAACTGTTTTTCGCCGTTCTTTATTTTTCGGTATGTCCGCGGGTACATGGATTTGCGTTGGCGGGCCGTAGAACAATTGTGATGATCGGTAGAAAAAGAGGTGAACAAAACATTTGGATAGAGAGTGCGGAGGGGTGCGGGGGGGGGGGGGGGGTTATTCAAAATAGATCGTGTGATTTATCTGATTAAAGGTGGAATAGACTGTAATTGAGTGGCGGGGCTATTCTTTGAATCCTCTAAGCTTCATCCGAGCGTTTCAACCGTTAAAAATGCCTTTTTTGGCACTAGTCACCCCCCCCCCCCCCCAACCATTTGCTACATTTTGCGTATATTTCGCCCGTTCTTTGTTTCAAATGAAGTAGTGGTCTGTTGTGAACATTTTTTTGTTTCGTTGACAAATTTCCCCGACGTAAGCATACTGCGCGAGCACGAGATTACAATAATGCCATATTTTCACTAAAAAACAGTCATTCTCCACTTTAAATAGAACTGGTTCATTTCTTTTCCACTTAACTCCGAAATTAATTATCGAATTTAAAAACTATTTCTGATTGTGATTATTAAACAAAATGTAGATGTGATTTCATACAAACATGCTTTAACGTTTATATGTAAAAAAAAAAATTTATAGAGTCTCTTCTGTGCTGGAAAACGACCAAATTGAGCTTTTTTCGGGTCACCTTAAATTATCTTGACACACTAAAATCGATATTACCTTGCAAACGTAGAATGGATTTCAATAACTATTATTTTTCATAATATAAATTTAAAGGGTGAGTCCAGAGCGGTGAGAAGACTAAAGAATAGAGATATAAACTGCAAAATTTTCGAATTTTTTGAATTATAATTTATTTGAAATTAAATTTTTAGTACCCAAATTACGAAGGAAGGCTTAGTTATGGGGGATAGTTACAACCCCAATTTTTATTAAACCAGAATCAGATTATAATTACCGAATCTATAATGATTTCCGTAACATACTACGTTTTATCGGTCATTACATGACATTCAATGACATCTTTCTTCGTTATTTCGCATCATCCAAAAGCCACCTTTTTTCTCTTAAAATTATCCATAATCTGTCATATTTAATTCAAAAAGACCACAAGTCATTATTCAAAGACGTTTAGGAATAATTAGCAAAATTACTTTGCATGGTTCGCTAAAATTTGTCGCCATAAATTTCCAACCTGAAAATTGATTTAGAATTTTTTTATGCCAGTTTCAGTTTTAGATTTTTTCCATTAAGTGAAATCATAAGATAATTGCCTATATCAAATTTCATCTTTCCCAAATTTCAGTTTCCTATTAAAAAAACAAAAATTGACATTCCCATTGGACGCTTCCTGGTGGTGGCCCATGAAAGGAAGGACTTGGTGGTTATTTTCAGGATCGCTATTCCACATATTTGTTTCATCGTAGGTACAAAATTTATTGGAGCCGATGCCGTTACTTTATTAAAGCGTTTTAGTTGGAAAAGGCTCTGAGCGCATATATTCGCCCATGAGCTTATTTCTCTGGACGCGTATATGAGCCCATACCCGAAAGGGTTAGAATGGTTTATCCGACGGTAAAGATTTCAAAGCTTTTAGAATACAAAAAAAACGTTTCCATATAATAAAAATATGCGGGACTGATCCTTTTTTCAATAAACGTTAAAAAATTGGACTTTGGCCAATAGATAATACAATACAATCTTTCGGCTTGTAAGTGAAGTTTAAACTCTTTTCTCTAACTGAGGTGAGGGTACTCGAAGATGCAGTCTATTAGCAGACAACTCTCAGGGTATAATGATACATATTTGATTAAATCGTGATCTATCTACTAGTAGATATATGTAAGATTTTATTTATACTTCTATTTTACTGCCTTTGTATTTTAAAGTTTAATATTGTTTTATACTACGATTCAATTTATACATAAAACCATTACAAACCTAGATAATTTTTCTATGTATTCAAATAAAGCTTTGAAATCACAAGAAGTATCGGTGGCTATCAGGTACCCATTGCATTTTTTTTTAAAAAATCAATGTTCCTACTGTACTATGAAATAGTGCGAGCCGAAAGAATAACTATCTTCTGGGCATAAGGGTCGCATATGAACGACCGCGAGGAATATGTACTATAAAATGTTTAACGCAATTCAAAAATGCGTTCGAATAAACTGTGTTCTGTTAAACGAATGATCGGTCGATTAGAAGTTTTGGGCTCTTGATGAGCGGAAAACTGAAGTCGAGACCGTGATTTTGGCACCACGTCATAAGTCCACGCGGTAAGAGTTTGCTAGTGTTACCACTGTAATTCTAGTGGAGGAAACCAAATGATTTGGGAAGCTTTTTCATTCACAAGAAAGTTTAGGTTAGCACTTAGTTCCACCAAAATGACCATTGGTATTCTGGAAGAAAGACAATAACGCTGTCATCCACACAAATAGGGCGAAAAAATCGTCCCTTAATCGGCAGATGATTAATGATCTCTATTGGCTTGTTTGTTCGTCAAACCAAAATACCATTAGAAAATCTATGGGGAATACTAGTGCGGTGATTATATGCAATTGATGAAAAGAGCTTTTTACTTTTTGAAAATCAGTTTCAAAGGCTTTGTTCGAACTTTCATTTCACTGGGAACATTAAAAGAAAACTGTGTATTCCGCTTGGTCCATCATCTTCCATTTTTCAGGCGAAAATCTATGCAGCTGTAAATATTCGGAGGAAATCGTATCCGTCCAATACGTACTTACTTTGTGAGTGCCCTGCTCTGATTAATAAAAGAGGTATGCTATTCGTTAGCTATTTCTTTTCAAGTCAGGGGGACCTACAAAGCAAAGAGTTCAGATATATCTTGAGTTTCCTAAGTAAAGTACGACGGATCTAGGACGGTTTAAATGTTACCCCCATGATGACAAGAGGTACAATGGACTCATTGATGGTCTATGTGAAGCAGGCTAGGCGCTTCGGCACCCCTCTTACCTAATCTAACCTAACCTAAGGTAATTATTATTTCATGGTTCTTGCATAATTAGGACAGTATTTTATGATTGACGTTTCGCGGATTAATTTTAATAAACATGAAAAAAATCTCAGGAGTGATAGCAATGGTTACTGTACTTTGTGGCGAGGAACTGACCTCTTTTCCTCTGATTGGTCGCATACCATTGCAAGATTATGTGTTTTGTCAACATAAAGAGAGGACTTGAGGCAACTAGGTACATATTATATATGTATATACGGACATTTCTTTATTTTCCCTCAACTTTGAACTTTTGAGGGGTGTTTTTTTCAAAAGCCGATATGGTATGTGATAATGAGATATGTACATTAAATGATTAATTTTAGCATATTTCAATAGATGTGTCCTGCTTGCAGCAAATTACGACAAGTATAGACACTTATCGCAACATTAAAAAAATGTTCACTATTCTCTTGAAAATCGATTATCACTAATAATCCAGTCAATAGGGGTTTTTGCTCTACAAAAGTTGTAGTAGTGGTGATTTTTATATATGTTGCTTAAGTCCGGGTCCCAATGAAAAATCCAAGTTTTCAGGTGGAGGACTGCGCAGTCCCTTCTTGGATTAAAAATACAAAACATTTTTTTTTTCAAAATAATTCCTCAACAGTTAATCCCATGATGAAAATGGGTGATAAAACATTGAAGAAGACTAAATTTCCTACACAAAACACTTTTTGTGTAAGTCTGATATGTAACGGGTTACAGCGGCTGAAACATGAACATTCTTCTAAAAAAAATTATTCGTATAGTACCCTTATATATGGTGTTTTGTCCATTGTGGTACATAGGCATTTGGGAAGGGGGGGGGGGCGAGTTAAAGGGTGTATAAGAATGTTTGATAGGCTTCCACAAAATATCTTCTATCTTTGAAAGATCCAGATGTATGGTCACTTACAGAGCTCACTGTATGCAGAACTTTATAGCCTTTCCAATGTACTCTTGACCAGCCCCGTATTCCTCTGCCTAAAGGAGTTATGGTCGTCTAAACTAAAGATAATTTGTTCCCTTAGCGACTGAAAACACGTCGTTTTAAAAAAAATATCGTCTAATCTCGGTATGACCTGAATAGATTATGAGCTAACAAGTGTTTAACGGCTACAGTGAAGCACATAGGTATACTAGGTCAAATTAAAGTGAAAAGTCCAAAGTCTTCAGTTTTCATAAAAAAAAAAACATTAACCAACGTTTAGTAAAAAAAAAAGTTGTTAAATCTATAAAAAGGTAAGAATATCCGAAATTTTTAGTTTAGACCAGCATAACTCCTGCGGGAAAAAGAGTACGGCTGATGGAGCATTCGTTGGAAAGGCCATAGAGCCCCGCAAACTGTGAGCTTTGTAAGTAACCGTACAGCTTGAACGTTTTGAAGATATAGGGTATTTTTTGAAAGACTTGAAAATTTTCATAATCACCCTGTAACTCTGAAACAGTTTTGATACCTTCTCCTCTTTCCTTACAATTTTTTATTTGTTCAAGAAGGAATTTACTTGGATTCTCCAATATATAGCAAAAGCTAAAAAATGTTATGTCAGGTCCCAAATAGCGAAATTGAGTGACTTGAAAAACAAATGAAAAAATAGAATAAAGAAAAGAAATAAAAAAATGAAAAAGATTGAGAAAAAAATAGAAAAAAAAATCTATTTTTTCCTCAATCTCTTTCATTTTTATACCCTAGATGAAATCTATAGGGTATACTAAGTTTGCCATTCCGTTTGTAACGCACAGAAATAATGATGGTAGAGAAAAATGGATTGGACACCCCCGCATAAAATTAAAAGTTATTTTGATTTTTGCATGTCCGTCTGTCCGTCCGTCCGTCCGTCCGTCCGTCCGTCCGTCCGTCCGTCCGTCCGTGCGCACGATAACTAGAGAACGCGTATACTTAGAAACCTGAAATTTTGTACACGAACATTAAAAAAAAAAAATTAAGTTCGAAAATGAGACAAATCGGGCAACTCCTTCGTGGGGTTGCCATACAAAAATTTCGTTTTTCACTATATATTTGGACACTACCTGAGAACAGATTGACATAGAAAGCTTTGGTACACTCTGTTTTCATAGCAATAGCAAATAAAATTTCAAAAATGGACTAAATCGGGCAACCCCTTCTTGGTGTTGCCATATAAAAATGTTAGTTTTTACATATACTTTGAAAACGATCAGTCCTAGGCATTTTTGTTGTACTAAAAACTTCTTCAGAATAAGAAATCCTATAAAATTGGTTATAATAATTTTTTCTGTCCGACGAGCCCTTCTAGAAATATATGCGAAAAAGCGATGCAAAAAATCAAAATTGCTCAAATGGGTGACCATACGAAATTCCATACGGGCATTCATCTAGGGTAACATAAGAATTGGTCTTAGACCAATTCTAGCTTTTTCACTTGTTTCATTTCTTTTCTTTGTTCTATGTTTTCATTTGTTTTTCAAGTCACTTAATTTCGCTATTTGGGACCTGTTGATGAGTCAAACCAAGCCTTGAAACTTGTCACCAAAAATATAATGGGGGTTGTGTGATGAAATAACAAATTAAAAAAATATTTTTTGCTTTTGCTATATACCGGAGAATCCAAATAAATTCCTTTTTGAACAAATGTCAATTTACCCCGGTAAAAGGTCCTAAAGAGTAATCTCTACTTTTATACTTACAATTTGTTGTTTGAATAGATAACTACAATCACCACCTGCCCTCTGGACCACCACATACGAAACACCCTGTATTACCATACGTATAATTTTTTTTGGAAAAGTGTTTTCCGTCGCTGTAACTCGTTACACATTAGGCTTAAAAAAAAGAGTTTATATAACAAATATGGGGAATTCGGTCTTCTTCAAATTTTTTCAACTATTTTTCTCGTAGTATGAACCGTTGAGGAATTATTTTGAAAAAAATAATTTTTATACCTTTAATCCAAGATGGCGGACCGTGCAGACCTCCTCCAAAGGTGAAAACTTGGATTTTTCATCGGGGCCCGGAACTAAGTAAAATATATATCAAAATCACAACTACCCCACCTTTTGTAGGGAAAGGGCCTTGTTTAATCCCTATTTACTGGACTATTGGTAAAGTACCTGAAATGTATTTTATTTTCTCAAATCAACTTTTGAGAAAACGCTTCTAATTTAGTCTCTTGACTTACGCAATCGAGGAAAGTATTTTAATTTATTTTAATTTCAGTGAGAATTTCTGAAAAAGATTATTATTATACCTATAGACCATCGCAACAGGGATATATAATTCCTAGATGCACTAACAAATAGTGGCAAGATCAGTTACTTCTAGTATTCAAGAGTGGGTGGTTTTTAAGTTTTTTTTTATTTAAAATTAAATTTCTTAAAAAACGTATTTAGAGGAACGCTTTGAAGTCAGAATATGCCTACTTGGTTTAAGGCCAATCTGACTGGAATCGTTTAAAATGGATAACATGTTTGAAATTTCTCGCGGTAAGAGAAGACGCTGCGCTTCCTATCCAGGATCGAAAGGTAAATAAATCAATCAGAAAGCAACAGCGATACATTTATGCTAAATGCATTACAAAAAATTGTGTTTTAACTGTCTTCAAAAATAAAATTAAATGTATACAATTAGATATGGCGGCAAGTACAATAATATTATTCCGAAATTATTGGAATTTTCATATATAAAAACATTGTGGAATTTCTTGATAAAATCCAATAATTACACAATTGGGGCATTAATAGGAAAATAGGACTGAAACTATGGATAGTAAGAAAGAGTTAAGTACCACCATTAGTAAAATGAAATAATTGTTCAACTCATATTTCTAAATACACAAAAAGTACCTACTAATAATAAGTTCATCGTATTACTCTTTCGTAATTACCTAATTAATATGACCTAATTCAATAAAACACCCCACAAAAAAAAATTCTTTCCATTAGGTCTCCTTTTTGAATATTACAACAATAATTAAAAACGGAATGGAAATCCTTTCAAAATTCCCACATTTCATAAACCACACAAATAGAATAACCCCAACTAAAACCCGAATAAGAAGAAAAACCTTTCATCATAGAAGTTATTTACACAAAAAATACAAAAAAAAAGTAAATAAATAAAGAAAAAAATACAGAAAAAAAAACCCACCAAAGTGGGGGTAGGTACTTACTACTGCCAGCAATTGTTAATAATCCAAATGTAAAAACGTATTCCAGCCACATTTCACAACATTAAGGGGGTCTTAGAAACGGCATCAATACACACTTTCATATGAAACTTTCTCTTGAAACTCCACCATTAAGGCTAGCCTAACAAAAAAATTATGAAAAAAAAAATCTGTTTTGCTTGCACTTCACACAACGGCACGGCACAATGCACTTTCTCCGATACGGTACACCAAACGATGCTGGAGGAAAACTATTATATTATTATAGTACGTGATATAACTACAGAGGCTTGCAGAGTTGATGCAACGACTGCTTTTAGTAGTAAAGGATGACGAATCCATTACAGCTGAGTGCTCAAATGCCTATATTTTCCTTTTAGTAATATCTTATATACATTACTATATTCACACATCCATACATATATATACATAAATTCTGTACGTAAAAACGTCTTTTTGGTCGTAAAGTATACGAACCGAGAAAAAAAAACAACTCAACAAAATAAAAAAAAACACAAAAAAAAATTAACTAAAACCCGACAACCTTTAGAGATTAGATCCAAATTAAAGAAATTTCCCCAAGGGGGATTGTTATATGTTAGGGGGGTAGGTAAGGTAGCTAGTGGTGATGTTCTTTAAACAAGAACATTATACAAAACACTCTGCTACACTGCACCTAATAGTATCACACTGGGAGCGTACCACTAATTTACAGCAATTACGGTTAAGATTCACTTTTCACACAGATTTTTTCTTCTTATTTTCTCCCCAAGGACTTCACGGAAAATCACTAAAGAAGATTCTACTAGGATACGACCATGAATGAAGTGGTGTGGCTTTACTGCTTACGATGCTCGAAATGTTTCACGCATGATGCTAGAAGAACGTGTTTTTGAGAAAACTCTTAAGATTTCTTAATTGCGGCCAAGTTCGGCAGCCAAATCTGCCAGAAGCTGAACTGCAACTAAACTAACAACTGATGAGACACGAGCTCATGAACGAAACTCCATTTAAATTTTCTTTGATTCATAAGACCGCGTATTGCGCATGATTTGCACAGATTTTTTTCGCGATGATTTTATTTTGTTATCGAAAAGCTTTCTGAATGTGACCTATATGCGTTTGAGTGATGGCTATATGTTTCCAACATCATGTTGACTTTTTGATAACTCTAGTGTTGTGTGTAAAGAGAAAAATGATAAAACATAAAAGCTCTTCTAATGATGAAACATTTTTGTGTTGCACAACAATGTTGCATGAAATTGTTAGTACTAATAATTAATGTGACTAGTAGTGAAGATGATTCTTATTCACATAGATCTTACCACACCCACATGAATAAATTTAAAGCAACCCAAATATATTTAGAAAGATCTTCCGGCCACCAAATTAAGTTTAACTTCTTCATTTTGGATAAGGTTGAACTTAGAGTTTGAATTTGATAGAATGAATTGATTTTTTCCCAACTAAGTTGGATACAGAACATTACGATGGCATGTAAGAAATATGTGCAAGTTGTGATGCAATAAAGGATGACATCAGAAAACGTGTCCCACTTTCCAAGAAGAATAACTGTTTAGGAACGAGGAACTAGTCAGTCCTGTTCTGTGAGCTTTTGTCGGATTTGTTTCTTGTTTTTGTCATTTTATTTTTTTTTATTTTTTTATTTTGGCGTTAATTTTACTTATGCAAACATGCATGCATGCAAACGTTCCAGTTCTATCAAATTTTGTGACATGTTGGATTTGTGAGATTATTCGCTTGTATAAATTTGATTTGTGTACAGAAGACAAAATGGAAATATTTTGGTTTCGGATAATATTTACGAAAATTTTAAACAAACGTGGGCTATGTGTGTATATAAAAACGATTAAAGACTTCAGTAGATTTATCAGAAATAGTCCTCTCTCTTTTAAAATCACGATGCAATTCGTATCAACATAACAAATTACAATTGAAAGTTTACTGTGGTGAGTAATATGTCATAGTTGAATAAATGCTAGACAGCTCATTATAGTGTAAACCATAATAAGGATAAGACTTTCCTGTTTAAAGTGAAATTGGGGATATGCTCTGGAAAAAAATTAAATTTAATTGTCAACTATCCCAGCTGGAAAAAATTGCTTTTTTTTGCCTAAGCCCTTTGAATTTTTAAGCCATGTCGAGAAAAATAAAAGACGGAATTGTGGGAGGGTGGAGTGGGGGGGGTGTGATCTTGAATGCTTTTTCGCCTTACACTACGTAACGTACACCCTATGAGGGTAAAAGTCTCTTATATGATAGCAAACCGTCAGCAGTTGTATGATTTATTTATTTATTTATTTATTTATTTGTCATTAATTGTAGTTAACATAGATCTTAACCTAAGACTATACTAACTTACAACTATTCCATCTACTATTGCCATCTGCACCTTGTTCGCGTTTAGATTATACGAGGAACTCACTATCAGTACGTTTACATGAATACTTGAAGTATAATTCAAGTAGAGATCAAGTAATCAAAATAATGTGTAAGCGCGCATTGAAAAAATTCATGTAAATGCAACTTCAGTACTTAAACGCTTTTGCGAGTTATGAAAACGGCACAGAGGATCCAGAAGAAAATTATTGTTGACAGCTCAGGTTGCGATTTGTAACACTTTTCTAAAAATATTTATCTAAAAATCCGTACCTATGTATTGAACTTAATGCAGGGTTTGTCAAAGGTAAAGTGTCACTTCAAGTTAATTTCAAGTCAGGTAATTAGAATTAATTCAACTACTTGAGTTTCAAGTGGATTTCAAGTCAAGTACTCAAGTATGCATGTAAACGTACTGTATGTTTTCATTGAATATTGCTTAAGAGATTTGCATTGACCACAACCTCCACTATCTGTAGAGGGCCGACATGAGCTTACTCATAGTTAAGGTTTAGAGACTTGAAGAAAGATGCGTTTATTTGCTTACACTCCTTGACCGCAGTAATGCATACATTAGAATCACATTTCAACTTCTAAATAAAGAAATTTTTATAACGTTATGGCCCAGCAAAACTTTTGATATTTCCTCACTCTCCCGGAGCCCTCTCAGGATGATGGCCGAATAGGTCTGCTCCTCCGCTTTCTTTTTACAGGTCAATAGATGGACACTGAAAGTATTCTGCCCTCAGTGTCGATTGGGTGGATGGGGCAAGCAGCAGCAAGGCATAACATCTGCGCCTTCATAAAGCGAAGTGGTAAGTTATGTAAGGGCCCTTTCCGGGCTGGATGATGTATTGGTTGTTCCTTTTGATAGTCACGAAGTAGTTTTTTTTTTATGAGACGTGACAGCGGCAGGTTTTGGGTAAGCTCTCCCCTATAACTCTCCCGCAATAGCCGAGGTGCTAGCGTATCGCCATGTGATTTCTGAGAGTTGGAACTTAACGTCCAGTCGTTACTCACTCATCGTAAGACTCTCAAACATAACAAAAATGGCGCCCAACGTGGGACCACCTCAGTTAGGCTTCAGTGGTCTAATTGTTACTTTTGCTGCGGACTGAGACTTGAGTGAGATGATCATTTGGTATTTTGCTAATTGATTGACCTCAAGCCTCATAGACAGTAGGGGTTGCATGCAGACTTGAGTCTAACTGTTGTTATTTGTTACCATATAAGTTTTACAAGTTTTCGAATAAAGTAATGTTTCTGCAAGTTTAAATTTTGTTTTGAGAACGTTTAGAGTTTTTGGAATTTTAATTCAAGTAAAGTAAATTCTGACTTTGGTCAAGCTTCAAGTCTTGATTTTTTTAGATTTTTTTGTTATATGTTATATGACGATGATTATATTCTCAATGCTTTTGAGTTTGCCTTGTTATAGATTTAATCAGTTTACCAGTTTTCTAGACTGAGGGCCTAGGCTTAGAATACAATCTTTGAAGACTGACTTGTCGTGGGACAGTCTCGGAAATTCAGGAATATGTTTCAGAAAGAGGCAGTCTGGGACATCTAGCTTCTATATGGACAGATCCTGGGATTCAGGAACTTACTTCGGTAAGAGGCAGTCGGGGACGTCTGGCTCTTAGACGGATAGTCTCGGAGATATAGGAAATTGTTTCAGAAAGGGCAGTGCTGCATGCGTGGGCGTACAGTCCTGCAGAGCCTTAGAACGTATTTTTAGAAGAACCTTTAGATATAAGGTTTTTCCCCTTTAGATATCTCCTATAACCACCTGTTATATGTTCTTTGACTCGAACGTATATTGTGCTAGACTTATCTCTGGAGATAATCAGATCAAGATGGCTTTATTTCTTGTGGATACCGCCTCTATCATCCACTTGAGATATTGAGATCCAGGAGTAGACCTGGGTAGTTCTTTCCAAAAATCGTCAGAACCTAGATACGATTGGTAGGAATAGTTATTAAATATTAAAAATATTGATTTCACTTAAACATCCAATTGTAGACGATGAGTTCGTTTATAATTATTTTTTTTAAATTCAATACATCAATGGGAACAGTTATTTAGAGAGATGACTGCTTGCTTCTACTTATACTTGCTTCCTTTACGACGAACAAACCCAGACTGACACATGAACTAACATTATTTTATATTACAAATTTTCATGTCTACTTACACAAATGTTACAAAAATACGTTCATGCTGCACAAATTGGAATTAATATAATTTAGAAACGTCATTATTAATCAAGTCAATACAGCGGTAAAAACAGATATCACATGGGTTCGTGGGAAAGTACCTTCACTTCGACACTGACCATCCAAACTGGCTGGCGCTGTATAGACAGTACTTGGGACCCAAGAGCTTGCTTCGATACAAAACATTTCGATTTCGACAGAGTGTGAGTAACAGAAATTTACTTCGCAAAAGGTTGGTTCTTACTATGGGGTGTGTGGACAAACAGTTACTGGTATTTAGGAAATTGCTTTGGAAAAAACTATTCCTAACTGGAAAACATTGGCTTCTGGGGCTGTTCTCAAATTTAAATGCAGCCTATAATAATGGAAAGTCGCGAAAATGTGTTCTTCAAGATTTGGTGTTTCACTTTTTTTCTTGATTTAAATGCTTGTTGTCTTTCCTGGGTCTGGTCTGGTCGATTTGCAAACATTAGCTAGATTAACTGATAAAGTAACGTTATTTGGCTTTTAATTTGACGATGACAACTTAGTACCTCTATTCTCTAAAACTGATCAAAATACCCTTAAAAGGCAGATTTTCGTTTTGGATACGACCTTACTACTAAGGGCAATCCAGCAGTTCACTTGAATTGGGTATTGGCTATGACAAAAGTGTGGCCATGTCGCCACACCCCTAAGTTACACAACGAGTGTCGGTAATATTCTGAGGTTTCCAAATTTCGGAAGAAAATGCTGCGATTATAGGACGCATTTTGGCAGGAAAATCGTTAAAATTTAAAAAAAAATTAAGAAATTTCGTTTTTTTTTCGATTTTTAACAGCTCGTTACTTAGGGAGTGGAATCCTGGTACGACATTAGTTGAAAAACTTAGATGGTTTACTATTATCTGAGCTAAAAATAACATTAATGTGTACATAACAATGAAGCTACGGAAGTGTACGGGCTGTTTGAAGAAAATAAGCCCAACCAAGCCTAATCCCATTATATCTCCGAAAGACCTTACCCCCCCCCCCCCCTCCCTTTCCTATCATACGATTTGTTATTCCTATCGACATGTCCCATATATGGCCACCCAGTGTAACTCCACTCGCAAGTCTTGCACTATAAAAAGACTCACATACAGCCACACTGGACTATTTTGCAATACAAGGATGTTCATTCTTCCACCTGTGTGAACTAGATAATCAATTCGGTTTTTTCAGATCGATTCGAAAGTGATTTCTCCGCTAAAATCAAAAGATAGGTATATTTTATTAGGGCAATATATTTAAAATATTAATTAGCGAACAACATACAAAGGAACATGATGACAACACAAACAAAAGAGGCCAACTCCCACCATCAATTCCAAATAGTTGTTTCTCTCACAAACGCAGGCGTCCATCTACTTAGGATTCTTTGTTCAGATACCGATTCAATACAAAAGCTTGTCGGTATCGAATATTTGAGATTACAGAATCGATATCGACTCTATACAATCGACAATTCACTCGATGACATTTATTTAATCGACTGTAATAAAAGCGGTTCTGTCATGTGCTTTCATCCCTCTGCGGGCTTACCTTAGAATATAGAGACAACAGGAAGTGTTGATACCTGTAAAATTCGTATGCATGAGCGTGGATTTTTCAGCGTGCCGTGAAGTAGCTCAGCATTATATTGAAGAAAGAGACAAATCTATGTTTAGCTGTCAAACGAAGTTCGTTTAATTTGCAAAAGATTTTCAACAATTTAAATGTAATGCAAGAGCTGTGAAAAGTGATGTAAAAATATTGCAAAATAACGTAAAGAGTGTAAGTAATTATCTGATATTTTAGTGATAAATTTCTAAGTGATGTTAATGTAATTTCAGAATGAAGTGTTCTGTGGAAAATTGCCAGACCAACATCAAGGTACGACGTATCATTCTTGAGGACGTAATAGAACACAATGTACTTATCTGATTAGAACAAATCTTCCACTTTTAACATGCGTGCATTCATATTGTGTATCTAGTTATCTAAAACAAACCAAAAACTCATTAATAACATACAAAATAAAACAAATACCACAAACTCACTTAAAATCCACCTATGTGCGTATATTTACATTTCTTTTCATGACAGCAAGTGACATTACGTCAGCCAGCTGTATGTGGTACATTCAGATTCAGAAATCGACGTAATTCAACAAACGTTGCTCGGGCAATACCAAAAGGCAAGAACTCATAACTGGATATAGCAGCTATATAAAGCCGACGAGCCACAACAGAAATCCATTCTTGACTTAGAGTTCATCTGATTCGGAGACTAATCCGAGTAACCAGAATATTATCCCTCCATCCCTCCATTATAGAAGAATAATTCTATATTTCAGAGACTAGTCTGAAAATTTCCTATCATTTCCTATGCTCCTGCCCACCTTTTAGCAGAAGAATAATTCTGTTCAGCGATTAATCTGAAAATATTGTTCCTATCCTTATTAAAAATCCTAATTTGTTTAACAGATAACCTGAATATACTATTCAGCCTTACACGCTGCAGCACGTGCACTCTGCAGCACTTTTATTGTGCTACATCTGTTCAGCTCACTCTTTTACATATTAATTTATTCAGCCCTCCTGAATACACGTAGCAGCACCCGTCAAATAATTTCACAGAAATTTACTCTGTGCATAGAAAACTACTTCCCGTCTTCTTTTTCTTTTCAGAATTAAAGGAATGAAGGACGCAACGTCATTCAGACGAGTCTAAATTTTATATTTGAGTTTTTTGTTTTTTTAATTATTGGACTTTATATTAGTTTGTACGTTAATTTAAGTTCTTCAATTGTGATAGCAATTTTAAGTATTGAATATTATTTTACATTTCACATTTTTTGACTGAGTTGTCCGTTTTACCGGCACCCTCCCTCCTACGTTCGAGACTAGATGTCACACACTTTTTATCTGCAAACTCATCTTTTACCTCTTCAAGACACTATAATCAAGGCTCTGGGCTCGCATTTTAACAACGAAGTCAATACTTTACGTCAACTGATAAGATCCACTAGCTATGCTTGAAGACTACAGCCAACGTAGTCATTACGGGATGCATAAGATCATCACCTGAATCGTAAAAGCTTACAGAACGGACTAAGCGCCTTGTCTCTATTATCTTAGATCACATCTAATCGATACTCCATGCGTCAAAAGAAGCTACCCAAAAATTGTAATGCGTCGATTGAGAGTGTCGACATAGAAGACGCTAACGCATCGCATTTTGTGATCGATGATGAGAGCCATATACTTAATCCTTGACCACATTTAATGACGAAGAATATGACTTGGAATATGTTACTGCCAGGTTACTTTTAGAATCAATCAGGCAGTTGAATTAGAAACTTAATTTTCTTAACTTTAATATGCAACACTTTTTTATGCACTCCATCGAGTTCATGAATAATAAACTCAAATCAAATCGACAAGCTCTACCGAACGGAGTATTGACTCGAACTGTGAAATAATGCCACAGGACATTTTCGTAGGCATTTCATTCAAGTCCACATCCTAAAACGATAAAAAAAAGTAAGTCAACGTTTTTACTGCACTATATTAGAAGGACACGAAAAAAAGGAAAAAATTTTGATGAAAGGCATTTCATTGAAAAACAGGATACAAAACTACCTACCTAGGAAGAACAGCAGCCAACATTAAACATACGAGCATATTGTATGAATGATCTAAATGCTATTTACAACTCGTAATTGAACGCAAAAAGTGCGTTAAAAAAAATTAAATTTATCTTATTTCATTAAAAAATTAATTAAATTTATTTAATCAAAACTAAAATTTAAACACTATTCCTCTTTATACCCTAGATGAAATCTATAGTGTATACCAAGATTGCCATTCCGTTTGTAATACCTAGAAATAATGATGGCAGAGTAAAATGGTAATTAAAAAAAAAGCAAAATTAAATTCAACAAGTGAAAAAGCTAGAATTGGTCTAAGACCAATTCTTATGATACCCTAGATGAATGCCCGTATGAAATTTCGTATGATCACCCATTTGAGCAATTTTGATTTTTTTTTTTATAGAATTTCTTATTCTGGAGAAGTTTTTAGTACAATAAAAATGTCTAGAACTGGTCGTTTTCAAAGTGTATGTAAAAAACCAAAATTTGTATATGGCAACACCAAGAAGGGGTTGCCCGATTTAGTTCATTTTTAAATTTTATTTGCTGTTCGTATGTACTAAATTTCAGCTTTCTATGTTGACGTGTTCTCAGGTAGTGTCCAAATATATCGTGGAAAACGAAATTTTTTTATGGCAACCCCATGAAGGAGTTGCCCGATTTGTCTCATTTTCGAACTTAATTTTACTTTTTTTGTTAATGTCCGCGTACAAAATTTCAGCTTTCTAAATGAACGCGTTCTCGAGTTATCGTGCGCATAAAATCAAAATAACTTTTAATTTTATGCGGGGGTGTCCAATCCATTTTGCTCTACCATCATTATTTCTGTGCGTTACAAATGGAATGGCAAACTTAGTATACCCTATAGATTTCATCTAGGGTATAAAAATGGACTAAAACGAGCATCCCATTCTTGGTGTTGCCATATAAAAATTTAGGATCTTTATGTATACTGTGAAAATGATCAGTTCCACACGTTTTTTATTGTACTGAAAATTCTTCTGAATATGAAATCCTTTGAAATTAGTTATAATCATTTTTTCTGGCCGACGAACCGTTCTAGAAATATATACAAAAAATCACTTCAAAAATCAAACTTCCACACATTGATGACCATACGAAATAACATACGGGCATTTATCTAGGGCATCATAAGATTGTGTCTTAGACCAATTCTATCGTTTTTATTTGTTTTTTATACATTTTAATATACCTACACTTAACATACAGAGGCACCTAGGAACCTGATTTCAAATTAGGCCTCTATAGCCACCATATAAAATTTCATCCAGTTATCTCACAAAGGAACAAAATCTTGACTATGAATTAATAGGAGTCGTACATGACTGAATTTCATAGCCATTTACTGGGTCTGCAATTTAATTCTAAGCGAATATTCGTAAACATCAAAACAAATGTCACCCAATCCAACCTACAATTTACAAAAATTCCCATCTTCATTATAAAAATTAACAGCACCCCATTATTACTTAACTTTAAACCAATATTGAGAATTTATATAATTTTTTAATAAAATTTGTTGCCATCTAAATTTAAGCTCACTTAGTATTTCCCATCCATGCTTTATGGTAAGAGGATTTTTCTTAATTAAAAAGTAAAAAGTGCGCTAAAAAAGTTAAATGGAATAAATTTATTCTTAGGCCGCCCCGTCCGTTTTACTTGTTGGCAAGCGATGGGGTTTGATGATATCAACCGGCCGCCCTAATTCTCTCAACCCATCGACAAAAGAAATTGCTTACTGAATAAACAATACCCTCGTGTCTAATTACATTTCCTTCCCCTTTTCTAAATCACTTATCAGACTTAGTGCGGTGTTGCTGTTTTTGTTCAAGCTAAAATTACGCTTTGACCAGACAAGAAGAAAATTAAGGTTTTCAGGCTGTCGTTTATTGTCCGGAGGGAAGAATGATGTGTCAAAATACTCAATGGGTCGTTACAAGTTTATTATTTATTTACAAAAACAAAAAAACAAAACAAAAAAAAAGCTTACAAAGCAAGCAGAAAACATCCAAGATTTTCATTTACCGTGGTAGTTTTCAAAATTCATAACACCCTCAGCTGTTTTGAGAAATTTTTAATGAGAAAATAAATCTGTCTGAACTTCAGATATTGTTTTGAAACAATTAATATCTTGACACACTTGAGAAAGACTCGTGATATATAATGACAGTCAGAAAATATTTTTCAGGTATACAGACGAAGCTGGTCGAAACAACTTTATATAGTCACATAAATGAATTTATTTCTAAAAGGTGTTCGAAATTGCTTGTATATACCTCCGTAGTACGTATATGCATTTATCGAAAATATTGCATGAGAAATGAATCCGGATTTCCTGAGGGATGTGAGATTTGTGAATATGCAAATGAATGGCTGGCTCCATGCAGCCATCTGACTAACATGAAATTTATGATTAAATTCATTGAAAACTAAAATCATCCATTTATATACAAAACTTCAGCGGAAATTGAGTTTAGAGAATATTTGCAGCAAAATTGTTTCTAAAACCGACGGCATTTTTCCAGGTGACATTTTTAAACGTAGGTAGTTTTGTATGGAAATTTCTTTGTCAATTTAATAATATTGTAATTAGTACACGAATAGAAATTATCCGTCTCGAGGGTATATGTAGGTATCAATGTTCGAGAAACACGAACTGAACAAAATACGAGTCTTCGTTATGACAACCCGTACAAATGTGGTCGGATTGAAAAACTTGTATTTTTCCGGAAGTATTATTTATTTTGTTAAATTTTTTTTTAATCTTTTCTGTCGTACAAGAAGTGACACTGTAAGCACAGATAAACCAGGGTAAGATTTCTAAAGGCTCTAATATGCTTGTTGAAAAAGTCACCATATATCTATAAATACTTACCCAAGATTCAAACCGAATCTCGTGAATTTGTTATGGACAGAGTACAATGTTGGACATTTTACGCGTACTTGTATCTGTTTATCTCATGGTGAAACCAACTAAAGCATAGAGTGGGTTAAGAAAAACCCAAGTCTATAACATATATTGAGGTAAGTACTGAAGAATCCAATCATATTGTCACATAATCACCATATATACGGGAAGCTCACGAAAATACCCTCAATGGACCAACCCAAATAACACTGGCATTTATACGACGAAAGTTCTGGATCATAAAAGCGAGATGTGCGGTTTAGAGTGTAATAAACACATACATTCGATGTATTCGCTATAAAGTAAGTACAAATTTCAACGCAGCAAATTGAAAACGTTCATTCACGGAGAATATTACCATCGAAACCATTTAGTCGTACTGGAGTTGATTACGCCGGGCCTATAAAGACTATAGCATCTAAAATATGTGGAAATACAATGCGTAAACGTTAAATAGCAGTCTTGATCTGTTTCATGACTAAAATAATAAATTTGGAGCTAGTAAGTAGCCTTACAACATAAGATTTTCTGGCAGCATTCAAACGTTTCTTCGCCAGAAGGTGCACGCATATCTACAGCGACAAAGCAACAACATTTGTTGGTGCACACAAGATTCTTGATCAAGATCTGAAGGAAGCTATGAAGAACAACAGCAGTCTAGGAGATACTTTAGCAGGCAGACGCACAGAATGGCATGTTATTCCCCCTGGCAGCTCCCCACTTGTGAGGAATATGTGAAGCTGGAGTAAAATCCGTTAAATACCATTTGATAAAAGTCATAGGTGATTAGTCCTTACGTTTGAAGAAATCAAAATTGAGTCAAATTGAGGAAATATCTTAACTCAAGGCCACTATGTCTTCTAACAGGAAATACATCGGATCTTTTAACCTCGGCACACTTTTTATTAGGAAAAGCTCTAATAGGCCCTTCTGAGCCACAGTACCTCACGGAATCTCATCATTACCATTTTCGGTGGGACCACATTCAAAGAATGAACAGATATTTTTGGAAACCATTGTCCATAGAATACCAGAATTACTTACAAAAACGACCAAAATGGAGAAACAGGGCTAACAATATGCAAGTCGGTCAAATAGTTTTACTGAGAGATGAAAACTTGTCACCAATAAATTGGCCACTAGCAAATTTTAAAGAGATTCACCCAGCTAAAGATGGATTAGTGCGAGTTGTAAAACTTCAGTATAGGGGACATAATGAACTCAAGTGACCTAGATCAAATATATGTCCTATGCCTATCAACCTCTCGGAACCTCATGAAGAGGTAAATAATAATATGGGAAGTAATAACGAAATGCTTACTCGAAACATAATAAACTGTGCAGTTATAACAAAACCACATTCAAAGCAACAAGAATCTCAGACACACCATACGGTTCCTCCGTTACCATCCCGAAAATATACTGACGAACTGAAACGAAAAACTAGGGAAATAGTTGCTCCATCACCATCAAAAGAAGCACGTTAGGAGTCCAGTCATGAAGTTGAATACGGAATCACAGCGTATAGAAGACGGATCGAACAAGCAAAACAGGAAGCAAAACAATTGAACCTGAAATGTGACCGAATTCACCGATAGAAAAGCAAAAGCAACTAACAGAACACCAGAGAGTTCGGATAGATATACAGACTATGTGCAAACTGCCTAGAAACGTATCGAAAATTGAAACCAAAGAAAAGGTCTAAATACAAATTTCGTATCGTTGCTGCTATCACTACTGTATACAATAGGCGAAAGGTCTATGAACATTACACGCCCGTAACCAGGACTATACGTTGAAGATATTGGCGAAGTCTAACTCAAAAGAGAAACATCAGAGTTGAACTCAAGTTCACTGATGAAGAAATAAAAACATATCCAAGTTAAGTCAAATGATCCACCAGGTAAACTTACTGTGTGGTGGATCTCTTAAGATTACAAAAGGCACCCACTGCGATGCGTTTATCCATCACCTGACAGACATCCACATCCAGTTATATATCGACACTTGGCAAGCTAAACAATGCGAAAGAACTAAAAGAAAAATTCTTGGTAATCTCTTGCAGATGGTGTTCGGGGTAAATGACAAGGTTTACGCAGACATCGTTGACTTAGAGCAGAATCAGCAACCGCTTCAGGAATCCGTTAACCACTAAACCAATATCAAGTTTTTTTTTTTAAAACAGGGGGAAACGGAGAAACCCATCCCAAACACGGATGCCATAGCGGCCCATTGTACTATCCTGAATCCCATTCACCAAAACCTTTCTGTCCTCTTAATGAAGCGCATCGGGTCTTGGTGAAGAAGGTTTTTCAGCTCATCTACAGATAGAAGGGCAGACCCTAGAGAAGCCAGTCTGCTCCGGGCGAAGGCCGGACACTCACACAAAAAGTGTTCGGTTGTCTCAGGCTCTCCCTCCAGGCAGGACAGATACTCAGGGCTGTCAAGAACTCCCATCCTTGCTAGATGAGCGTGAAGTGGCCGGTGATGATGCCAACCACAGTTCTACATTGTTTCCTTCCGAGCCCCATGAGGAAGTCGGAGATATTCCCATTGGGCCCATCAAGAAACATATACAAAACTGTAGGTGATAACGCCTACGGCGGGCTCCGGTCCGAGGAACGGAGAATCGGAGCCAGCCATAGCTAAAAGGTCAGCCTTTTCATTCCCCATGATCCCCAAGTGACCAGGAACCCACAAGAGGGACACTTTGTTGTGAAGAGACAACAATTTATCCACTGATGACCTGCAAACCCCCAGTAACTTAGACGTTATCCGAGGGCCATTCAAAGCGATCAAGGCTGCCTGACTATCCGAAAGGATAGCGATGTCTTGCCCTTTGATTTGCATATCAAGGGCTAACTTCACTGCCATTGAGATGGCGAAGACTTCAGCCTGGAAGACAGTGGTACCATCGCATCCCGTGGCATACTGGCTTACAACCATAGCCAAGGTGAACGAAGCCGATATGACAACGATGAAAAAGTTGAATAACTTTACCGACAAGCTCAGCAAAGGATTGGAGGCAATTAATGTTGTACCGCAGCAATGGTTCACCGGTCCTGATGCTAACAATTTAAACATACAGTTCCTTGCAGTATATTACGACGCAACAAACTACATTCAGGTACTTGGAAAAAGATATAACGAGCTAATGAATACCACCCCACGAGGAAGTTTGTTAGACTTTCTTCAACCAGCAGATCTTTTCCCAAATCATCGATATCGCCAAAGCTATACTACGATCAAACTTAGACATGCTGAGCTATTTTAAAACACCTGTAGAGGTGAAACTCTGGAACCATGAAATTAAGATATATGACTTCCTTCACATCATCGAACACAGCAGGTACACCCTGATCAAATGCACTCCAATACCACAGAATCTAAAAAAAGATTCTACGCTGTGCTGAAACTAGCTGCATCAACCTTAGTAATTAATTACAATGTGCAAACTTATACTTCATGCTAAGGGAAGATGAACTTGACAATGTGTGCAGATAAATTGGCACAATCTCGTATGCCCGCCCTCGGCTGTACGGAATATAGAAAACAACCCTAATGTCGTCTTTTGCGAACTATATCAGCGACACGAAGGCCATCAGTGTTCAATAAGGGAAGTTAGAGGAAATTATATGGAAACAAGTAAAAATGCTAGAATTGGTCTAAGACCAATTCTTATGATACGCTAGATGAACGCCCTTATGAAATTGCGTATTGTCACCCACTTTTATAGGATTTTGTATTCTGAAGAAGTTTTTAGTACAATAAAAATTTCTTGGACTGATGGTTTTTAAAGTATATGTAAAAAACCTAAATTTAATTTTTATATGGCAACACCAAGAAGGAGTTGCCCGATTTAATCCAGTTTTGAGTTTTTTTTTGCTAGCTCAATGAAAACACCATGTACCAAATTCCAGCTTTCTACATCGACGCGTTCTCAGGCAGTGTTCATTTATATAGTGGAAAACGGAATTTTTGTATGGCAACCCCACGAAGGAGTTGCCGGATTTGGCTCACTTTCCAACTCAATTTTCCTTGTTTTTAAGTATATGTACAAAATTTCGACTATCTAAGTATACGCGTTCTCGATATATCGTGCGCACAGATGGACAGACGGACGGAAAGACGGACAGACAGACGGACGGACAGACGGACGGACGGACATGCAAAAATCAAAATAAATTTTAATATTATGCGTTTTGCTCTACGATCATTACTTCGAGGTGTTTGCTTTGCCATTTCTCATAAAATTGGTTAAATATACTTGATTTGGAGCTGGTAATTAGAGTTGCCAAACAGACAAGAACGAGAACAGGAGTATACCTATGTATGGACGATTATCTAATTTTTTGAGCCAGCATGCTCTAAAGAAGGGATTTAAATTGATTTTTTTTCTCTACCAGAGAAATACTCGTAAATAACAAAAATAATTTTTTTTTCGGGTGAAGATCTTAAATTATATAGCAGAACGGATAAGAAAGAAAGACTCAACCATTTCTCTGCTTGTAGTACAAGCACATCGATGTGTTCGTTTCAGTCATGGAAGTAGTAAGCTAGGATATATTCAGAGCTGTACTAAGTATTGAAGAAATTCAATATTAAAATAATTTTTTAATTTATTAAAAATTTTTATAACTATTTAAATTTTTAAGAATTTTTCCTGTGCCCCATTTAATTTCTGATAATATTTCTTGGCGTTGCCTTTGTAGGGTTGGATATAATTGAAGGCTAGAATGACAAATCAATTGTCAACAAACAAACCGGTATTGGAATGTGTTAATGTCTTGCAACGGCTGTTTATTTTTATAACTATTTCACTCTCATTTTATTTAAAACACTATTATTAATTATCGAAACAATGAAAGTTGTCTGAAAAATGACTTCCGGTAAGCACAATGCCAGTGGTTTATACAAAACAGAACAGAGCACTTCATCACTTCAAGACTTCGGAGTCTCGCTCATATAAAATCGATTCCACAAATGAAAAATATCACAATAGTTTTGGACTATTGAGAAAGTATTAATCACTTTTTCCACAAACAATCACTAAAATAATATCGGACTTGTTTTCGTAAAATATGGGAAATGTCAGATATGAAGCAGAAATGTCAACTTGACGCAACATAGGGGTAACAACAAAACAGTCCTTATCACACGTACATGAATCTTACACAGCATTTTTCCTATACAGGGTGTTTCCTCCATGGGGGTTCATAGAGCGGGCGGTGCTATCACTCATCTACCAAAACAAACAAATGCATGGCTGGGGGCGGGATTATCAACTCTTAAAGGGTGATTAAGAAAATATGCCAGGTTTTTACAAAACACCCGGTATCTGAAAAAGTATGTGGTATACGGTCACCGTCAAGAGCTTATGGTATTCAGAATGTCATGGGCTTTCTAAAAACGTTTCAATCAGTGCTGTGCTCTTCTCCCCTCGTGGTTTAAACTAGAACTTTTGGATTTTCTTAACATTTTTTTTTTACTTCGACCAATATATTTCTTTTTGCGAAAGGGTAGTTAACCTAACTTTTTTTTTTTATATAAAAACTATAAACTGTGCACTCTCCATTTTAATTTGACCTAGTAAACTTGTAAACTTATAGCCTTGACCTTGTGCTAAGTGTAGCCGTTAAACAGTTATTAGCTCATTCAACTTATATCGAAATTATACGATATTTTCTTAAAATGACGTATTTTCAGTCACTGAGGGAACAAATTATCCCTGAGAATAGGTTATGAGCTAATAACACTTTAACGGCTACAGTTAACACATAGGTTGTAAGAGGTCAACTTTAAGAGGAGAGTCCATACTTTATAGTTTTTATAACGACAGTTTATGTTAATGACCTTTTAGCAAAAAGTAAAAAAAGGTAAGAAAATTCGAAATTTTTAGTTTAGATCCCAATATTGTGTGCAGAGGGGTACGGGACTTCCTGAGCAGTCGTTATAAAGGCCAATAAGATCTACATACAATACGCTCTTGACGGTGACCATATACCCTGTACTTTTCCAGATACGGGTTACTTTGTAAGAACCTACTATACTTTCTTAATCTCCCTATAACTCAGCAATGGGTGTTATGCCCCCCCCCCCCTACCCAAACCCGGCTATAAAATATTTTGTTTGGCTTGATGATTAATATCACCTCTCACTCTGTAGACCACATAGTGCTTCCCCCATCTCTATATAGTCAAGAACCCAAACATTTTTTTATCAATTATTTTCAAATAGTATTTTAATTTTGTTAATTTGGGATGAAAAAGACCCAATTTTTAAAAAAGATTGTGAAATGTGAAATTTTTCTTATCTTTAAAGGTGTTTCCACCTTATGTTTTTAAACATCCTAAAACAATTTTTTATTTAAAACAGAACCCTGATTGAATGAAATTTCCTCTAAATCGTCATTTTTTTTATCTAGTTCTACAGAACTAAGTACAGTAATCAAATTTTGTAAATGGAGCATTTACACTTCAGTCTGTCTCGAGTATACTTATGCAATCATTTCCATCTTTCAAACCCTATTAATCTTAAGACAATAAGCAGTCTACAATTCTAGGCCCTAAGTCATAAAGTATAATCTACAGAAAACATCAATAAAGTATGCTATAAAAAAAATTATATTAAAGTGTAAGCTTTCATTTGTAGAAGATTTTGCTGCTATTTCTTTTCTTTGTAGTAATTGTCATGCAGATGTTGTGAATAGTTAGTAGCAAACTTCTTTATAATTAAAATTTGTTTACTATGAGTTGGACTAAAAACAACTGCATAACTTACCGTCATAATTCTCACTAATGGGGTTAATTGAGGATTCTTCTATAAAGATAACAGGGAAATCTCATCATCAGAGAACAAGTGGAAACAAGAAAATAAAATAGTCGACAGAAAAACTTTGTTTTTATTGTTTTTTTTTTTTTAGGTTTGTCTTCCCAGCAGAGACATTAATGGAACAAGAGTTAATCGGCAGTAGTAGTAGTAGTACATATACATAGATATCCTTTCCCAAGGTTATAGATTTATCTCCAGAAGAGAGGGTTAATTAAAAGTTCACAAACTTGTTTCATAATTGACCTCGGAAAAGTTTACAAAATTTAATTTTTATCTATTATTAATGGAATCATTTCTATTTTTTTATTTATTTATATTTTCTAGATTACAGTAGTGTACGTGCAGAGATTAATGTGTATTTATGTATGTAAGTGCATGAGTTTATAATCTTAATTTTATATAAACAAAAATCTTTTAATCTTTTAATTAAAATTATTTGCTTTAAGTAAATTGATAAGGACATAGGTGAACTACTTGCAAGCTGAGGTTATCTGAATTTGCGTTTTGAAGCATATGGAAAACGTCAATGAAAGTAGTATCAAATTTAAAAATAAACATGAATTAAGTACTTCTGTTATGCATTTGTTAAGTGCTATAGAGATAGAAATTTTCGAACTAGAGAATGGCAGCAATTTCTTTTTAATTTATAAATTTTATTAATTACAAGAAAGTGAAAAAAAAACATGAAACCTTATAGAATCGTAGTCTTAATACTTAGCAGCTTTATTACCACTGCAAACCTAACTATAATATTCATTCCAAAGTTAAAAACTCTACTTTTACTTTTCCTTCGTACACTTTGTGGGGGGGGGGGCATCATCTGCCATTATGATGAATTAAAGTTTAAGACAAAGTAGAAAGTTTTCCTTCCGAAAAGCCACTTAAAAAATGTGCTGCTGCTAATTGAAGCTGTCCATAACGGATTACGTTTTTATCTAAAAAATAATATTGTACCTCATTTTATGTGGTGAAGTTGAGTTTTTTGTTTTTTTAATCTGTGTTTGATGTACTCACGTACACGAAAATATATATATAAAAAAAAACAAACTGAAGCCATTAATTAAAATGTTCAGAAAACTAAAGGAAAGTTTTTTATTTATAGGGCTTCTAACACCGGAAGCAACTTCATTTTTTTTTTTTATTTTAAACTAGTTTTGGTGTTGTTATTGGTCAGGAGCATACTAAAATGCTAATTATGGTTGCACGGATGTTGCTCTTTCCATACTGACATGATGTCAAAAAAGGAAGACCATTTACTTTTAAGATTTTTTTTTCCAGACTCTCAGCTAAGTTTATATAAATGTGTCTAGAAAAATCATAGCTGTCAGTCCTCTACGTCTTTGTGAATGTCGATAATAATAAAGTTTCTATTTAGGATCCTTATAAATATTGTAGGTACTTAATTTCTTATAATAATTATAATTGTACAGAAGACAGCGCTTTAAATCGCTCATCCCTTATACAATAAAATCCTGGTTAGTTCACAGATGTTCTGGAAATTTCTTAAAGTTAGTTGCCCTTATAATACATATATATAATATATAATAATAATAAAAATAATATATAAAATAGGACTCCGAAGGGTACCTAGTGACAAGGGCACCGATGCAGCTGGCCACAGAAGGTTCAAGTTAGCTGATATTCCTTTTTTAGCAAGAGTTCCACTGGAATCAGTTATAAATGAAACAGAGTTGAGCCAGCCAAACATCGATGGTATCATCTAGCCACAGATGTTGAAGATAGCTATGGCATGAAATATATCCCAAAAATTTGTCTTGCTTAAAAGCAATCGTCGTGAACTATGGAATATCTCCGCGGGTATGAATGAGAAATCGAGGCTGATCGAAACTTGCTATGTGAATGTCTCCGAAAAGTACTAATAAGCTAAGCATATTATTCTTCTTCGATCTGAAAGAAGTCATTAGCCTTTCAATTTAGAAACTTGTTACAAGAACTGTGGCCAAATGCGCTTGGCACTATTCTTACGGTATTGCAAGCTGAGCTACTGGCCATAAAAGAATGCGCCAATCCCTGCATTAAGAGAGCCATAAATGGCATTACCATTAATATTCGCTCGGACAGTCAAGCCTTTCTCAAGGCCTTAAAGCTCTACACCATTAAGTCGTGGAAAGTGTGGGAGTGTCTGAAAACCCTTCAAAAATAATTAGCGAGAAATAAGGTTATCCTTATTTGGGTGCCTGGACTTGAGGGCCATAAAGGCAATAAAATTGCTGACGGCCTAGCCAAAAGAGAAGCGGAATCTCAGTTTGTCGGACCAGAGGGATTTTCTGACACTTCAAGGTGTTACCTCTGAGCTACCCTAAGTAGTTGAGAGAACAAACAAAAATTTCTGTATTGGGGAAGGCTGCCATACAAAGACTTCATTAAGCAAAACAGTTTATCGACCCTTCCGCGGCAAAAATAAAAGATCTCCTACTCCGTAGGAGAAAAGAGCTCAAAATAATCACATTTGCCCCTTGAGGTATAACCTATACAAGATGGGCTTGGCCGAGACTTCATCCTGCCGCTTCTATCAGGGAGCTCAATAAAAATTGGACCACTTGCTCTGGAATTTCGAAGCATTGGTGATGTGTGACTGTCCGAAAAAGTAGACGTGTTCTATCAGTGCTCCGTGATCAGCAGTTTTTGCCGAATTAACAGCTTGCTTTTTTCTCTTTGCTTGTATATGCACATTTCATTGTTCCACTCTTTTATTATAAAAATGTTCAATAAATTGAAATATAGAGTTGTCTTAGAAATGGCGGGAAAGCAAAATGATAATGCCGCGGGTTCCATCAAATTTAATAAGGAAAGAAAGAGTGCTATGTATGTCTGTTAGCTCTTATACAAGAGGCGATGCTGTACATCAGATCACTGTTACTGACCAAAATATCACATTAGATCTGCCTACTTCAAGGAAACAGACGGAAGGCCTACTTAGGAACTTCGGGATACGGCTAACGAAAACTTTGGAGGAGCGGTTATATGACATGCAATCCAAAATCTCTGGAACGGTAAATGTAGCATTTCTTCCTTTAACGGCGCACTTGGAGTTGCTGGATTCTTGATCTGGAAAACTGGTACAATTTGTTATTGATCAAAACCGTCTGACGTTCTCCGTACTCTATGTCTGTCGGATGTTATTACTAGTAGAATTTCTTGTACAAAAGATGATAACCCGCAATCAATTATCCAGCACATTTCTACGAAAATTGGGCATAATTTATTATCGTATGTCCATGCTTTTGGAATGCGGACCTCTTATCATGAAACTGCGAAAAGCAAAATTATGTCTTTGGCTCCAATTCTTCTAAAATTTTCTAAGACAAACGAAAAACGACTATTTTTTTCTGCTTTCAAGAAGAATCGTGGAATAATACTCAATGATATAGAGGACATTTCGTCAGAGGGGTCTATACATATATATATGAAACGTCAATTATATATCCCCGAATTTACTGCTTTATTATTTTTTTAAAAAATCCATGGATAATCCAGTTTTATCAATAGTTGGAACCACCACTACCAAAAATTGGTTAAATATTATTACCACAATAGCGTGCACTGTATAATATTTTGGGGCTCAATTAGGGCTAATTTATTGCCTCTATCCCGAAGGTAAAAATGTAATCGATACCAAGAAAGCAGAAAAATAAAAAATTTAATATTTCTGTGTTTTCCAATAGGTTTCGGTACGGATTTCTAGATACATAACTTTCCCTGGAAGGGGAGTAGAGCAATGAAGATTTTTTTTATTTGTATTTATGATTTTCGGCTAAAAAGATAAGTGCAAAAATTTGGTTGTCCGTTGAGGGGTTGAGAGGTAGTACTATCCCCACCCCCATATGGGTTGCGCAAACTTGGCCGTGTGGGGTTTTAAATTAAATGGCGCGGAGAGAATAATCGAGAGGCGTGGTTATTTTTATGATCCTGTAAGCTTTAAGCGCACATATTTTACGTTAAAAAGTGATTTTTGGAACATACAAAAACACCCCCTTCCTTCATTTTGCATACATTTTGCCATTTTGCCTTTTTCTTTCATGTCCATTACTGTTCTATTGTGAACGTTTTTTTTTTGTAAATGTGGCAGATTTCCTGGATGTAATGGTTGTCCGCAAACATGAGGTTAAAGTAAATCCATTGTTTTACTAAAAAAAAAACTGACATGTCCCAGTTTAAAACGACTGGTTCATTTCTTTTCGAGTTATCTCCGAAACTAATTATCAGCTTGAAAAACTAATTAGATGTGATTAGGGGAAAAAATGTAGATCATTCCACAAACATGCCGCAATGCTTATATTTAAATGTTTTATAACATCTCTTCTGTGCTGGAAGATGACCAAATTTAGCTTTTTTTAAATTAAAATGTAACAAAATTTACATTCCCATTGGACGTCACGGCTTATAAAACTATGTAGAAAACTTGGTTGCTTATTATCCTTTAAATCTACCGATGAAAATAATATTTATAAGTTTTCTGCTCTATCGTCAAAGTGCTTCGTAAAGCGCTGTGTGACAATAATGCTTGGAAGGTAGGATGTATGAAGCTCTCTGTTGCCCAAGCAACAATTCCAGGTAAGAGCTATGAAAGGGGCAAGATTTGAAGAGCTCAATTACCTTGAAGTGAAGCCATATCGGAAATGAAGAAAACTTCTAGAGTTAAAAATTAACTCTGCTTTCTTTATTCCAGTTGCTCCGTATAGATATATTTCGATTTATGCAGACCTCATTTTCTATATTTCTGATCAACGAAATGCATTCGGACGTTGATCTATTTTTTACTAATCATCATTGCTGCGCTTGTAGATTTTTGCACACCGGGCAGTACCCAAATTTTCAGCCAGGTAGAAGTAAACGAAACAGCTACAATGAAATGCTTTTCATTGATCGTTTACTTTCTAGTACCATGTGCTGTTAGTTATGCTTTTATTACCGTAAAGCATAAACCTAGCGTAAAGCTTTATCGTCGCGTCGTGTATTCATTGATACATTACCTGATATGTGAAATAATGCTTTCGCTTGTCCATAGCAAAGTGGACATAACTTTTGTTTCTTTATTTTTTGTATACCTGCAGCGTATCACCTTATAGGTGCTTCGCTCGATCAATATTCTATGCATATCAATTTTTGCATGTTAATTTATAATGGTGTGTAAATAGATTGCTCTACAACCGTACGGACTTGGTATTTCCAGGAACAGCATTCGACATATCCGGTTTATCGTAAAAATCTTATTTGAGCCAATTCCGTTGTTTTCTTCAAATTGTTCGAGAGGTCTTAGAGCGCATGTATTCGCCCATAGACTAGAATTAACGTATTTTTCTGATCGCATATATGTGCCCGTAGTACGGATAGGGCTAAAATCTTGATCAGCAAATAATACTGGAAAATATTCTACACATTTCCGCATTGAAAAACGTGTTTTCTTGCTCATGATTACTTTTTTACCTTCGGGGTAGAGGCATTAAATTAGCCCTAATTGAGCCATAAAATATTTTGCAGTGAACACTGTTGTGAGAATACTATTTAACCTATTTTCAGTAGTGGTAGTCCAAACTTTCAATAAAGTGGATTTTTTGGAAAAGTATTAGAGCATTAAATTCAGGGAAATGGAATTAAATTAGCCCTAATTGAGCCTGAAGTTTTGCCGTATTCAAAATTTTTCTACCATGAAATGGCGGTCCCAACTTAATTGTCGTATATATGAAAGCCTTATACCTAGAAATCAATCTCTTCTGCGTGAGGCTCTGTAATTACGTAAATGCGGATCTTTATTTGCTGCATACTCCCATAATGGTTCAATTTATGTCAAGCACAGTGATAATGACAAGCCAATAATAATTACCGATTTTTGTGATTTATGCCCTGATGCCCCTCCTCTGTCGTATGCTGCTGTGATCGGTGCAGGCTGAGCTATTCAATGTGGAATGAGCTTATCGCATTTGTTTATCACTTTTTTGTGTAGTTTAAATAGCTTAAATAATTTGTTTGAATTTCTCATAATTTATGTAGAAAATCTAGGTAATGTAGAATCACCGTCCTTCTTATTCTTGACTTTATGCCTTTATGAATTTAATTTTAATTATTGAGAAAAATTTCACGGTGAACGCAGTAGCCTACGCAGTGCAAAATTTTTATCTATATTTGTACTCAAGTGAGGACAATTATGTCAGTATTTATTATGAAGGGAAATATGTGAGTCACAATTCCTGCTATGGAGAAAAAGGAAGATTTACAGAGACAAATTTACGAATTACTTGCGCAGCATTCGAAAAAAATGATGATTGATCATTTTAAAACGGAAAGAGTTCCAACGTCAAAAATATGTAGGGTAATAAAGCGTTACGAAAGTGGATTGCCATTCAGTGAAATGTCGAAATCAGGTCGACCGCCCCGCTTAGGCAAAAAACAACAACAAAAATTGTATAAAAATGGAGAACTGGACTTGGACATCACAACGCAAAATGACATCTAAATATGGAGTATCCAGGGAATGCATTCGACACATATTGACCAAAAACGACGTAAAATACTGTAAAAGAAAACGACCTCCTAAATATTCAGAGCAGCAGTTAGAAACAATACCAAAAAAATGTCGCAAATTACGTCGGGAAATTTTGTCAGGAAACAAATGGTTTCTTATGGATGATGAAAAATATTTTAGTTTTTCTAACACGGACTTTTGCGGAAATGATGGTTATTATACCAGAAATAAAGAAAAAGTTCCTATGAATGTGAAACTTAAGCTGAAATCCAAATTTGAGACGAAATTTCTCGTTTAAGAATTCATTAGGTCCTCCTGCAATCAATGCCGATGTTTACCAATATTGAAAATTTTGTTAGCACAGTCCATGCAAAGGACGAATACATTTTTTGGCAAGATCTAGCCAGTTCCCATTACGCCAGATTTACGCAAGATTGGCTGAAGACAAATAACATACCTTTTATACCAAAAAGTGCAAGCCTGCACTTAACATTCCAAAATGTTGACCAATTGAGGATTTCTGGGCAATTCAATCTCGGCAACAAAGCTTGGAAAGGAAGCCAAAAATCGGCAGTCATTGAAAACCAGAATCAGAAAAAAAAATTAAAGAAATTGATATAAACATGGTCTCACAAATGATGAACACGGTTAAAAGTAAGCTACGTACTACTTTCTATATTATAATTATGTTTAACTATTCACTGTTCTATATAATTTGTAAAATTAAAAAAATTGTTTTATTCCAAACCAACCAAAAATTTTAGTATTAAATGAAAGTTTTCTTCAATATTTTAGCCCACACGTTAACTTAACTAGCTCTAATTTTAGATATTTGTATAGAATATGACAAGGGAAGTCCTTTTTTTATATGTTTTGCGGAATACCTGTGTGAACTGAGGTGTATGAGGTCTTTGAGTTTGTTAAATGTTTTAATTTTTGCGTTGCAGCTCTTGACCATGTTGGTCGTAACTAGCGTGAGTTCTTATAATTTTAATGAATAAGCTTTGTGCCCTGGACAAACCAAGAACAATGATAAATATTTCCTGCGAACGTATCTGCGTCTTAATATATTCTTGTGAAATGCAAGGAGTATTAGAAAAGGATTTTGGATGATTGCATCAGATCTTTGCAAGCTCCAATGTTGATGCAGTTTTGATTAGTAAGTCATGGTTGCATGAGCATGTACCTAATGTTCTAGTATCTATCCAAGGCTATAACTTACCCCGTAACGCCGCAAAAATCGTGTCGGGGGAGGTGTAGCTATTTATATAAAAGATATATATAAAACTAAAATAATTAGTTCATCTTCCTTGCAGGATGTGGAGTTCTTAGCAGTGGAAATCATTATTGGGTTAGATAAATGTGCGAAATCAGCGGTATATAGTCCACCAGAATGTTTCAATATTGATAACTCAGCCGAATTCTGTGACGTTATATCAAAATGCGTTTAAAGTTACTGGCACGTAATCTTGGGTGGCGATTTTAATGTTAGCATTCTTCAACGCAAGCTCTGCCAACTTCCAGTCATTGATGCACCTATTTAAATTCTTCTAATCAATCATTGTTAGATTTTTTTCTTACTTCCGATTTAGAGCGCGTCAACTTACACAATCAGCTTAGTCTGCCGAGCTTCCTTGATCATGATGTTATTTTCATTACTTACGATACATCCCTTCAACCCTGTCAACCTTCTTTCGATCTATACAGAGACTTTTAATAGTATAGACATATCAGCGAGGCAACTTCTTCGAGTGTGCAGGTGCAAACCAGCAAGTGGTTATTTTGAATGATTTTGTCAATTATTAATAAAACCGGCATGAAAGAGATTTCTCGTCTAATAGAGTGAAATTTATTGAAAATAATTTTAATAAATTTACAAAATGCATTTAAGGTGCAAAAAAATTATTGAACTTTTCGACCCAGCGATCAGAGAGGTCTCATCGGTATGGTTATCTCTAATCGACTACCATAGAAGTTCAATGATGGAGGTCACAAAAATTGCCCATATAAATACTTTTTATAAAAAGTATGTGTGAAATATATGGTGGCAAGATAACCCATTGCGCTTTGAAATTGGGTGATTGTTCCCACGGCATGTTCCATTAATTCGCAGAAGGATTAGAACAAGCGGTTGTTCTTGGTGTACTGCTGAGATGTTTGCTCTAATTTTAGATCGGAAGTATTTCTATCACCTTACAAAATGGCACGTAATCATGCTTCACTCGATTTAAGGATGCAAAAAGAAGATATTTTATAATAAAACTAGATCCTAGTCGTTTGTCAAAAGCAATCTGGAATAGTTAGAGGAAAATGGGCTGTTACGATAAAGGGAAAAATTTCAACTCTCCTGATTTTGATCCAGATAGATCAATCTCAATGGCTTTATTTTCAACAGAACTCATCCGTACCATTAGACTAATACTTTTTGAATTAGTGGGTTCCGACGAAATACACTCTCGCTTTCTTTAAGTTATTCTCCTTTTGGTTATTGATAAATTGGTTTTTCTGTTTAATTCGTGTTTTCCTCGTTCTATTTAATCCAATAGATAGAAAATTGCAACTTTGCCGGCACTACCGGAAAAACCTTTACCTACAGATATAAATTAATTTCGCCCGATAAGCATTCTATCCTTTCTCTCCAAAGTTCTGGAAAGGCCAAAGTACAACCAGATGTCTAACCAAATGGCAGACGGAATTCCGCTCCAATCACAGCAGTACCATTGCTTCGATAAAGACTACTAAAGACTTACGAGCTGCTCTCGATTGCAGTTTTATCGGTATCCTGGCCCTTCTGGAGTTTTCCTGGGCTTTCGATTCCGTCAATCATGTGATAATTCTACAGAAATTATCTACCTAATTTGGGTTCTTCTCTACTGATGTACAGTAAATTCAAAATTTCTTGTCAGACAGATATTAACAGGTAACGGTAAACGACACTTTCTCAGGCCTCCTTCCAGTGTCTTGTGACGTTCCGCAGGGTTCAATATTAGGACCATTGATTTTTATTATCTTCATAAATGATCTGGACGAAATTGTTGAGGCTGTTAATATTCACTTGTATGAAGATTTACTTCAGCAGACCAATTAGTCTGATCGAGGATTACTTTGCTCAAGTAAATTGTAATTTAAGTAAAGTACATCAATGGGAACAATCAAACCATCTGACTCTCAAGTAAATCTCACTACATTATTATCAAAAACAACAAGCTGATTATTACTAAATTCCCTGACATTTTACGAAACAACTCTCCTCTGTCTTTGTTTGACTCTGTTAAAAAGCTAGGGATGACTGTAAATTCATCACTGAAATGCTGTGATTATGTTAGTTTAATCGTTGGTAAGATCTATGGTGGACCCAGGCAACTGTGGCTAACCCCATCGTTTATTTCTAGACAGATGCGGACAAAATTGGTGAGAACTCTTCTGATACCTCATTTTATATTTGGAAATAGAACATATCCGAAATTGGACAGTACCTGTTCCCGTCCAACTAGATTGTGGAATATTTTACTAGATAATATCCAAAATGCTGGTTCCTTGCACATATTCAAGAGGCTAATCAAAGATCGATTCTCAGTTCTTCCATCGGTTCCACCTATTCTTTATTTCATATTGTTTTTCACTTCATTTTGTATGCTTTTGATTAATATTTTATTTTATATTTTTCCTATTCCTTAGTTTTTGTACAAGTCTATGAGTTTTTTGTTTGTTTAGTTTTTCGTCTTATACATTGAATAATTTCTCGGTTTAGTTTATGTTTTAGTTTTATTTTGTTTGAATGCGCAATCGCAATATACAAAAAATCTTTAAATTATAAGTACCTACCTACTAATATAAGATTGTAGATTCTGTGTATTAATGAATTTCTTAAAAATGTTATTATTTTTATCACTCCACCTCGAGCATGCTTTTCCTCCACCAAACTACGTGTGGATACTAGGTCCCAGAATGCTTCTGGACTTTATTAACAATTTTAATTCAGGAAGAGAGTAAATCATCGAACTTGGACTCACAATTGGTCTTTCAGGTCGTAGTGTATGCGAGGCCAATGCCTGCATATCCCTCCACAAATCTAATATAGTCTAAAATGTGGCCAGTTCTACTTTCATATTTCACGTATACATGCCAGTTTTCTTTATTTTATTTATTTTAATTTGTTTACTATGGGTAAAATAGGAGAAAAATTTAAGATGACAAATTAAATTGAAAGTTCAATTATATTGAAAAACATTAAACGTTTCCATAAAATCCAAAGGAGCATGAAAACGTAATTATGTATGTTTTGGCACAACATACAACGAAAGTAAGTTATAGTTGGGGAATCGCTACACATCCTTCTACGGCAGTCAGGACTCGAAAAAGTTTACAACGTTCACATAAAATGATACGTTTAAAATCGGCGTATAGTACAAAACCAGTGCCAATAGTCTACTTTGGATGACGTAATCCCTAATTTAATTAATTAATAACAATTTTCCAAATCGAAAACTTTTAATTTTTTATATTTTCTGTTTTTCTTCCTAGCCACATTATACACCACATACAAATACATTGGGGAAATATTATTGACTAAGCGAGCAAATATTTACGCTGTATATAATTTGTGGTCTAAAATACTTAATTTGCACCAATTTTGCCTTTACAATGAATATTTTATGTGCATGCAGCATACATACGAAAAAAAAAACACCACTGTTGCCAGCAGAAGATGAAAACCACCTACGTTCTACCTGAACGTTCATTTAATTAGGGCCCTGCAGAATATGCATAAAAACTGCAAAGGCACATGAACATGTTATGCAAACACATAAGCAAACACTTGTGCCTTCCATGAATTTAGGAGAGCTGGCGCTAATATGAATGAACATTTTCAGCATTTTCGGTTGTTTGCGTTTTGCAGGATCCTTCTTCCCAGCAAGTAATAAATTCGCTGAATGTTTTTATTAAGAAAATTTTCATCTCAAATTTCTTGAGTTTTTGCTTTCAGCTTAGTAGAAAAATAAATCAATTATAGTTGTTTTTTTTACTTGCCGACTTTTTTTACCTTAGATGAATTTATAGGATACCTTGAACGCAAAAATTATACAGTGCAATATTTTTTTAAAGTCCTATCACTGGAATTAGATATTCTTCCGTCCGGTCCATCTCTTTCCGGATCATACCAAAATTCCAGTGTTGTTCCAATGTCGAGAATGTCGACTATTGTGTCGACAATGTACACTTTGTAAGCCGGCGCCAATGACACTGGGTCATATTGACCCGAGGAAATTTAATACGGTGATATTTTTTGTTCAAGATGACCGTACAATTTGATATAGCTGAAGATAAAACCCCATTCTACTGGCATCGCCAGTGTTTTCGGTGCGATAGCGTCTGCGCAGCAAGATACCCGTGTATCAATTCAAACGGGTAAATCTGACTCAGAGTACAAACAGGTAAGAAAACAATCAAAGTTGTATTTTCAGAGTTGATTGTGCATGTGTTATTTAAGGTGCTAATTAAAGTTTGATTTACATATTAAGGTAACTCTTTTAATTTAGCTTTTCGATATCATGCTTTATAATTTTCAGATCATTCGCGCCGAGTAAAAAACAAAACTGTTATTTAGTACATGACCATCACCAAGTGAAGTTGTATTTTATACTTATACAAATTAATAAAATAACTTTAAGACAACTTATAATTATAAAATATTTCATGCAGACCGAAAAATAAAGCTTTCGACGATATCGGACACGATCTCGCAAAAATTAATAATTTTTTATTTAAGGAATTGAATTGTACGGGAATAGAAGTTTGCGATAATTTGCAAGCGACAACTTCATTCTTCAAAAATCTATATGAGCAAGGTATCAAAAAAAAACTATTAGCTCTTTGCAATATGGCAGCAATGCATCTGTCCTAGTTGGCCATAAAACTTTTCCAGATTCCAGCATCTTCTACCCAAATAGAAAGACTTTTTTCCACCCGGTCTCTCATTTTCTGAGCACAAATCGATTAATCTTTGAAAGATTTAAACGATTGCTCCATATTTTTTGAGTGGAAAAAAAGGTTTTATAAACGGAAAATTTGTAAAAAAGAAATTTCTATGCAAAATCAGGCGTTTCATACTACTACTCATCAGTACGGCTTCGTTCCTGCCTGACGTATACGTCAAAGTGAACAGCCAAGCTGACCTCATATATACACTTATAATAATTTTTAAATGTGAATAACATACGAGGCAAAATACTAAGTTTTTATTTGAATGCCTAGGAAGATTAGCCCTATGCGGACCTACCATTTTATTGAGAGTTTTGCCATGAAATAAATTCATAGCGAATTTAGTCAATATAAAATGATGGACTTTGCTGCCAAATCCCCAGCTCTCTTAGAATTAAGCATGATGTATACAATGAAGGTGATGATAATTCTGATTAATTTATATTAATCTGAATGACTTTTCTTATTTTAAATTGCTGATGTAATTATAACGATGTTAAGTTAATAGGATAAAAAGGAGAGTCCACAGTTTGCAGTTCGTATGAAAAAAGTTATGTTAACAATCGTTTTGCAAAAAAAAAAAAAAAATAGAGCTCAAAATACAAAATAAGGTAAGAAAATCCAAAATTTTAAGTTTAGACTACAATAGCTCCTGAGGGGAGAAGAGTAGCGGGCTGGTTGAGCAGTCGTGAAGCTAAGAATACAATCAGCTTTAGGCGGTGATTGGGCACCTTGTACATTTTAACATACAGGGTGTTTTGTGAAAACCTAGCAACATTTTTTAATCACCCTGTAACTCCGAACTGTTGATATGCCCCCCCGCCCAACTCCATAAAATGTTTTTTTTGCTAGATGAGTAGTATCACCCCCCGATCTATGGACAACCATGGAGGAAACACCCTGTATACTTCCAAATACATTTCATTTTATATTCAACTATTATTAGTCA
Organism: Dioctria linearis; assembly: GCA_963930735.1. NCBI lineage: Eukaryota > Metazoa > Arthropoda > Insecta > Diptera > Asilidae > Dioctria > Dioctria linearis. The sequence goes on from OZ005741.1 coordinate 45,180,519, forward strand.
TTGTTCTCAGTTTCAATAATGTATATAAAAGTAGAGATTACTCTTTAGAATTTTTTACCATGGTAAACTTATATTTGTTCTAGAGGGAATTTATTTATTTGGATTCTCCGGTATATGTATAGCGAAAGGTAAAAAAGTTTTCAATTTGTTATTTCATTACACAACCCCCATTATATTTTTGATGACAAGTTTCAAGTCTTGGCTTGCCTTATCAACAGGTCCCAAATAGCGAAATTGAGTGACTTGAAAAACAGGTGAAAAAATAGAACAAAGAAAAGAAATGGAAAAATGAAAAAAGATTTGAGAAAACAAGAAAAAAAATTTATTAAAAACATTTAAAAAATTTCAAAACTCAGATTCATTCATGTATACGCCCGCAGTGTGCTGAAAAAAGATAAGTTTAACCCGGTAAAAAATCCGAAAGAGTAATCTCTATTTTGATTTCTTCCCCCTTGGTGTAATATAGGAGTTTTTGCTTCATATAATTCACACACAGAATTTATTCTGAGTTTATATCAGATGAGATCAATTTGATCTGTTTCAAGCGTCTACAGCAGGCAGAAAATCAAGCTGTACCATTGAGTGTAAGGTTTTCTGCTAACACGAAACGCTTCTTGTACTTCCTTTCACTTTTTTCTATTTTTCTCAATTTTTTGAGTTTTTTCATTTCTTGTCTTTGTCATATTTTTTCATTGGATTTTCAAGTCACTCAATTTCGCAATTTGGGACCTACTGATGAGTCAAACCAAGTCTTGAAACTTGTCACCCAAAATATCATGAGTTGTGTGATGAAATAAAAAATTAAAAACATTTTTTAGCTTTTGCTATATACCAGAGAATCCAAGTATATTCTTTCTTGAACAAACAAAGTATATGTCGGATATTACCCAAATTTTTTTTTTTAATTTTCTTTGGCATTATGATAAGATCCGGAAAAATCCACAAAGCTTAAAATACTGCTACCCAAGTAGGTTTAGTATTTGACCTTTGAAAAATTGCCGTCAGCAATTTTATTGCCATAACCTGTTGGGGTGTCACTGGTAGTCTAAATTCAAAATGGCAACCGAATTCCCAATCTACAATGCATGATAAAGTGACGTCACAAAACCATATCGTTTGCTGAGGAATTTGATATAAATACACGAAATATCTATGTAAGTAGTGGTAAGCTGCCAAATTAAACAGCTGTTAATCTGTCAATTATCATATATGTAAATGCTTTCTCTATTTCATTGCAGAATTACATCGAAGGAAGTATTTGGTCTCAATACTTTATACTATTTATAGTAAACTAAGCAATTGATTGGGACAAGTCGCATAATATAAAATATTGCTTTCAAGACTGAATGTACAAGTTCCAGATTACAACTGTTTTTCTCTAAATTCCCCTACATAGTTCCAAATTATGCTGAATACTCCTGAGGTATTACTTAATCGTTTTTGCTGGTTAACTACTACACATAAACTCATGCGCATGTCGTCAAATGTTCGAAAGAGAGGAGACATTTTGGGAAGCTTGAATTTTCTACTGCAAGTGTGGAAAGCAAATACGTGTCGTTTTGACGACGTGGTTTTGCCATGCATCATAGATTGGGCATAACCATTGCCGTCTTTATGTTATGTATGGAACATAAAGACGGCAATGGCATAACACACGAGTGGAATTCTGTCACCATTTTGAATTTAGACTACCATTGACCCCCTAAATTTGAAGGGGAATTGTTTTTGCTCAATATCTCGTCCGTTTTCAACTTTTCACCAAAAATGTTCAGGACTTGAATTGTTGTAAATTTTATTATCTATAACCTTAGTTCGTAAAATTTTTAACGTGCGATCGACATTGCAAGCAAAAATGGAGAATTGTTTTGAGTGTGGAGAAACGAAAATAATAATACAGTTTAAAACGTGGTGTTATCACTTTTATCCGCAAACATTATTCGCGGTTATGAAGAACTCATTTTCATGCACCCAGCGCAGCGTGCCGAAAGACTTACGTGAACAATAAGCTAGCGGCTGCACATAGACGAAACACCAACGCATTTCGATTACCATAATCATCAACAACGCCATCACCAGTAGAAATGCAGGTATTACCAACATTCGATTTCAAAAACTGTTGCTTCATTTGTGAAGAAAAACTCGATCCAGTGATGGAAAAAAGGCGTTCCATAAACATGCGGAGTCACATTACTATTGTTCTAAACCTTGAATTCCGGGATGCTATTTTGAAGCATTTGAGTACATTAGAGGCCATTTCCGATTATATTCATAGCACCGCTGACGAGTTTTAATTTAACCTGAAAGAGCGAAGAAGACCTTACTACGCATCAAAGGACAATAAAAACGTTTCCAAGAGGAGTACGGCGACGAAATTGTAATGTTTGACGAACAAAGATTGGCGACGATAACGTGTTTTCATGACATTGGTCACAAAATCGTTTCGCAAGCCTTGTATGAAGCAAAGCCTTATGACCCTCAGAAGGAATAGTTGAGAGTTGCTTGTGTGAAGCGGCTGCAATTACTTTAAACCGTATGGTACGTGATCGTGCCTTCTCCCTTCAGATAATTGTATGGATAACGTGGATTATTTCATCCCTACTTCTCTTAAGACGCTACTAGAGGGAATTCTCTTCAAATCCAAAAAGGGATTTCCCACGAGGATAAGGAAATGCACTTCTATCGCGTATGCAATTATTTCCGCAGCTCGTGATAGATCTTTCATTTCTTCATTGAAAATAGGCATGACTGCTTTGTTGTACAAAAAATACGGGTCGAAAAATTTGATCAAAGGTCCCTCGTCGTTGGGTTTTTGATCTATCATAGGTCCACAGCGCTGCTTTAATTCCGCGCCCATTACGCATTTTTTTTCGAACAATGCTAATTTTGACATCATTATACTAGACGGACGTTAAAATTTTTATTGTATGGAAGCGATTCTGTGCACGACGCTGTAGAACTGGATGGTGCAATGAAAATGGTGCAGAAACGAGTTTGCAAAATACAATTTTTACATTGCTCGGTGCCTTTATGGCAAGGGTAGGACCTTATATGTATATTGGTTCTAGGAAAAAGAGGGCATAGAGATCAACATTGTAGCTAATGCAATTCTATAGAACCCTTTTTCGATATATTGATGTCCTAAACTTAATAATACGAGATAGTTCGAAATTATACTTTACTACTTTTTTCTCGTGTAGTTCGAAAAATATCGAACGCACGATAAAAATTCTAAAGACTAAAGGTGTAGAAAATTAAATTTTGCAACAACTTAAGTTCTTAACATTTTTGTTGGAAAGCTGAAAATTGGCGAGATATTAAGCAAAAACAATTCCCCTTTAAATTCAAAATGGCGGCTAACGAACCGGTGGAATTTAGTCACCATTTTGAATTTAGACTACTACATCAAAGGTAAGAGTAATAAAATTGCTGATGGGAATTCGTCCAAATTTCCAATTTTTTTGACTAACTAGACTGGGATATGCGGATTTCAAAAGAACAGTTTTTTTATTATCGCAGGAGTTTTTTGGTTTTTTTTTCGAGCTTTTGTGTTCAGAACAGTTTATTCAAAAACATTTTTCAGGAATGTGAACCAGCCAAGAATACGTATCCCCAAGAGTAACCGAGATTGGTTTCATCAATTTGGATATTAGATATTTGCCATTAATTGCCATATCAGGGTGAACAAATTTTTTTGTCTCTGCTACTTTCTTACAAAGTACTAGTCCAACAGCAAGTACGGATTTGGATACTTGCTCCAGGCGGGGTGACAAAATAACTAACTTTAAATTTGAATTGAAAATAAGAATAAAATCGGATAAAAACAAAAATAAATCAAATCAAGGAATCTTGTATGTAGTCATATTACATTATTATACATATATTGCTTAGCGACGGATTACATTTATAGAAACATCAGCACATTTTTAACAAAGTTATATTATACATAGGGTGGTGACATATAAGACCGAATCAATTTGGGGCAATGAAAAATTTGATACACCTGAACATCATTTGCCTGCATACAAGATATGCTCATGAAATTGATGGAAGCACAAATAAATCCACCTCCAGTTGAAACAAATACCACGTTGATCGATCATAAGGAAAATATTATTAAAATGAATAAAATCAATCCAATTCATGTTTCTGGTATAGTCCGGGAGGTAGCGTTGCAAGTGGAAAAGTGATAATATACCGGCTGATTTTGATCTCGTACAACTAATAAATGAACCGACCCTCAGCTGCTCAAGTAGTGTGGGTGTGGGAGGTTGCGAAAGTGGTAAATTTTTTTTCTTAAGTAATAGTATGCAGGTTGAAAGTTTTTTTTAAAACAGTTGACATCATAGTAGTTGAAAAAAATCGTCCGCTGCATGACGGAGGGTGAACTATGTGTCAGCTGCTCACATGAACTTGTAAAAAAAAACAGGTAAAATAAAGTAATAGTAATAGGCTGAGAACGCGTTGCAGTAGAGATCTGAAATTGGTGTTTCCATTGAAATACTAATTAAACGTTTGAAAACGGACTAAATCGGGCAACCCCTTCTTGGTGTTGCCATATAAAAATTTAGGATTTTTACGTGTACTGTGAAAACGAGCTGTCCTAGACATTTTCATTGTACTAAAAACTTCTTAAGAATACCAAATTCTATAAAATTGGTTATAATCATTTTTACTGTCTGACGAAGCAATATATGCGAAAAACTACTTCAACATTCAAACTTGCACAGAGAGTTGATCATACGAATTCATCTTAAAAGTTGTTCTTAGACCAATTCTAGCTTTTTTACTTCTTCATATAACATTGTAGTATTGACGAATCTTTGGGAATTACCGGAAGCAATGTGCTTTGTAAATTTTAAATCATTCTGAAGAGCACTCATATTGCTGAGCATTATGATACAAATATCCGTGTCTGGCCAATTCTTATGATACCCTAAATGAATGCCCGTATGTAAGGTATGGTGACCTATCTGTGGAAATTTAAATGTTGAAGTAGTTTTTCGCATATATTCTTAGATCAGTTCGTCGGACAGTAAAACTGATTAAAACCAATTTTATAGAATTTGGTATTCTAAAGAAGTTTTTACTACGATGAAAATGTCTAGGACTGCTCGTTCTCACAGTTTACGTAAAAAACCTAAATTTTTATATGGCAACACCAATAAGGGGTACCCGATTTAGTCCATTTTCAAAAGTTCAATTACTATTTCTATGGAAACACCATGTACCAAATTTTAGCTGTCTACTGCAACGCGTTCTCAGGCTATCACTACTATTTTATTTCCGTGTTTTTTTTACAAGTTCATGCGAGCAGCTGACGCATAATCCACCCTCCGCGATGCAGCTGGCGATTTTTTGTCAACTCACTATGAAGTCAACTGTTTATAAAAAAAAACTTTCAGACGGCATACTATTACTTAAAAAAAAAATTGTTTACCACTTTCGCAGCCTCCTACATCCACACCCACCGCGGGTGCGTCAGCTGACACTTGGTTCACTTATTAGTCATACCAGGGGGGTGATTCTGATCTCTTTGTTGTAGCTTAGGCGTATATTTTTGTCACATATTTTGACATTTCACCTCAAATCCATCCGTCCTCACGATAACTCGAGAACGCGTGTAGCTACAGAGCTGAAATTTTGCAAATGACTTTAAAAAAAAATTAAGTTCGAAAATGGAACAAATTGGGTATCTCACCGTAGGGTTACCATACAAGGATTGCATTTTTATATTTGGTCACTCCCTGAGAACGCGACAATGTCGAGAGTTTAAATTTTGTACATGGTGTTTTCACAAAAATAGTAAATATAATTTCTGTTTTATTTACACTCCCCAGAGTTTTTTTCAATCAGTGCTTATCCACTCAAAGTTATCACAATGCAGAATAGGTATTTTGGAGATTACTGGATGCTACGTAGTCAGAGATATGTAATCCATTTATTAGTAGGTACTTTTTGATAGATATGGGATAGGGGATATGGGGATAGAGATATCCAAAATAAACAAGAGTAAATAATATAGAGCCGAAAATCATCCACTTCGAAGTCTATTGCTAAGTTGCATGAATTTTCTTTTAAGATCAACAATGATGATTTGGAAGGAGGGAGGTTTTTTTAGGCAGTGGGACAGGAGATTCCATCCCAAGCACGGTGGCTAGAGTGGCAAATTGTGCTTTCCTGCGAGAGTCCCTTTCACCCAAAACCTTTCTGTCCTATTAATGAAGCGCATCAGGTCTCTTGAGGAAAATTCTTAAGTTCATCTATAGATAGAGGGGAGACTCTAGAGAATGCAGTCTGCTCCGGGTGAAGGCCGGACGAGCACACAAAAAGTGTTCGGTTATCTGAGGCTCTCCTTCTAGGCAGGATAGACACTCAGGGCTGTCGACAACTCCCATCCTAGTTAGATGAGCGTGAAATGGCCGGTGATGATGCCAACTACATTGTTTCCTTCCGATAAGAAAATCGGAGATATTCCTATTGAGCCCATCAAGAAACAGTTTTGTGCATCTACAAGTACTCAGGTTCTCCCATCTCTGCTGATGCTTAATATGAAAATCCGCTTTGATGAGAGACCCGATACTCGAGGTGGCAACGCCTACGGCGGGTTCCGGCCAAAGAAACGGAGAATCAGAGCCAGTCCCATCTAAAAGGTCAGCTATTCCATTCCTCATGATCCCCATGTAACCAGGGACCCACTGAAGGAACACCTTGTTGTGGATACACTACTTATTCACAGACGACCCGCAATCCCCCGGTAACTAAGCTGTGGAGTGGAGCTGTTCACATTACTTCGAAACCATAACGCTGTAAAAGCATTTTTGGCAAAATTGTCTTCCTAACATCAAAATGATCAGCGAAAAATATTGCTCTTCGAAACATTTGAGTGCGCCTCTCGAATGATATGATAAACTGTATAATAAGGTAACTAATACTTGCATGCTGGAAGCAGAATACTGTAGGCATGTTTATAATTTTAATGCATTTTTAAAATGCTGACTGCAAAATATTCTGCTTAGAGTGTTATGCTCCTGAGGTAGCGATGTAAGTAGTTGCATAGTTCCTTTCAGCATGCAATTTGAATTTGTATATTGTGAGACGTAGTGATATTCAAACTGTATCACAGACAGTGGTTATAACAATTAATAGCTCACTATTTATCGAACTTTGGGCGTGAGATGGGATGAAGCTTATCAGAAGTGCATAAACATTTATGTCTCTTTCAAAACTTATTTAAACACATACGAAAACCTATCTATCAAAATAAACCCTAATAGCCCAGCCGGGTTAGTAAAAAAAAAGGCTTTGCCTTGGACAGATTCCCGTTAGCAATTTTATTGTTCTAACCTTTAGGGGGTGTCACTGGAAATCTAAATTCAAAATGGCGACCAAATTCTTGAAATCTTGAAGAATTGTTTTTGCTCAAATCTCGGCCATTTTTTACTTTTCAACAAAATTCGAAGGACTTCGAATGTTGTAAATTTAGGTCTCTACAACTTAAGTCCTTACAATTTTTATCGTGCGAGCGATATTTGTCGAATTAAATGGGAAAAATTGGTAAAGTATAATTATCTAATTATCTCCTTTATTATTAAGTTTAGGACATAAATGTACGGGAACAAAGTTGTATAGAATTATATTTCCTGCAACTTTGATCTGTACAATGTTTTTCCTAGAACCAATATTTAAGGTCCTACGCTTGCAATGAAGGCTCAGAACAACATAAAAATTGTATTTGGCGAACTCCTTTTCGCACCCCCACAGGGGCAGAGTTACAGGCGCTTTTTTTTATATGCTATCCCCAGTAGGCATTGTAAAGCCCTGACCACGGTCAATAATTATAAACAAAAATCAAATCGAAAAATAATTGAAAACAAGCAAAGTTTGCTTGACCTCAAGAAGAATTTGCATCGCAAGCAATTTCCGCTATGCAAGCATAATTCTTCATTGATAAAATATTCATACCTGAGGTCATTGCTTTACAATAGCGATACATCGTGACTCAATCAGAAATTGTGTGATCAGAAATGCTGACACTACAATTTCTGATTATTAATCTTGTATATTGCAATTCTGCAATAATCCCCCCCTTTAGAATTGTAAAGAAATACTAATTCCTTTGTAATCATTTCATATAAATAAGCTGCTACTGTTCAATAAAAATTAGACTTAATCTGACTGTCGAAAGGTGTCTTTTTATTTCTCAACATCGGCATACTCTGCCACATATTTATAAAGCGGTATACTCTGCCTTTAAATACAAAATAGCGGCATACTCTGCCACTCATTATTACATTGGCATAATCTGCCTTAATTAATATAACTCTAACAGATTGGCAAGAACCCAGCCTTAAGGGTGAATAACATTTACGGAGGAATAATAACAATATAATTATTATACAGCGGCTTCTTAGCCATCCAATAATAAGTACGGCAGCGCTCTGCCTCTTCATTATCTTACGACACCGAAACAATTATATTATTACAGCATAATCCACGTTTCATCGTATGCAAGTTCATTGCGGTCGCTGCCGTCTTCTCCCTTGTAAGATCTTGAAGCTGGAATTTCGAATATAATGTTATTATTATTATGTAATATTGTGTTGTAATTGGAAGGTGGAGCATGAATAAATGGACGAAATATGATCTTCGACTTAACGGAATTTTGGTTTGCAGTGGCTTCTTTATAAATCCATTCCAACCTGGTATCCCAGTCACGCAGGCCCATTTTACGTACAGCCACATGAAATTCCCAAGGGTTGGAAGACTTTTTCTGGAGAATCCTCGAAAGGTTAGAGCAATAAAATTGCTGACAAGAATTTTTCCAAGGTCATATGCTAACCCGACTTTGCTATAAATTTTATCTCTTACATTCCACTAGAAATTTTCATTTTCAACTAGTTCATAAATATTTAAAAAACTTTTCTTAAATTACTTTCTTAAATTAAATTTATAAAAGCAAATTGTTAGTAGACAGAAATTCATTTGTTAACACACATGAACCAGATGACGAGTCAAAATGAGATTAAATTCTCGATTAAAATGCAGCTTTTGATTTAATCTCAGTAGATCGAGAATTTAAAATAGATGGAGAAAAACTTTCTAACAGAAAGCGCTGTAAAATTACGATTTTCGAGGAGAAACACCTTAAGTAAGTTTACAGTTGAGTTATCGAATATAACAACTTTGAAAAGGCTTCATATATGTAGAAAATTTTCGTAATTCCATAGATCCTGAAAGGCTTTATATGTAAGTCCATACCAAAAACTTTATCCATGTATCTGGCAAAATGTACCTACTTCACTTTAAAAGATCTAACCTAATCTTATTCAAAGAGGGGATGGCTTTACACGCGCATATGAGTTTCTTTGAGACTTTAAAGGAAATAAAAATGAAAAAATGTCAAATACAATAAATCTCTGCGCATTAAAGATACTGTGGTGTTTCTGGAAGTCTTCTTGAATATAGAAATATATAGGTAGGTATAGATAAAATGTGAAGAGAGTCAGAAAAACTTTATCTTTAGATTCTTAAATCGAAATAAAGACGACACACTGTATAAAAGAGACTTACATTTTCCTAGCTTTTTATTGTGTGAAGCTTATGGTTATCTTGTTATAAAGGAACGAAGAGAGAAAATTGATTCTAACTTTACCTTTGTTAAAAACACGAAAAAGAATCTGCATTATTAGGCTGCAATTTTATATCAATCAAAACAGGTAGATAATATCCATGCTTCATGCAATTACACAAAATGGAGAAAAGAGTAATTTAAAGATGGTGAAAATCTTGAGATCGAACAACAGCAATGGTTACCTTCGAATTTTAAATAAAATTTTAATGATGCATAGAAGTTTTAATGTAACTTAAAAATATTGTTATAGTCACGTGTAAACGTGTCAGCAAGAATGACATCTGTCAAAAAGCCCACAAGACAAATGTAGCTAGAAATTAATCAGGAATGATACAAAAACGGACTGAAGGAAAATGCCGGAAGTAAGAGGAGAGTCCATCTTTTGCTCTTCTTGGTTTGGGATTAACACGAGTAAACGGTCGTGAAAATGTTAAGACAGAAAGAATCGAACTAGGAAAAGCCGGCTCAGATAAATCGTCGCAAATTAAGTGAATCAGTAAAGGGAAATCTATTTACTTCACCCCTGAGTAAAACATAGTAAAGAGGAGCGAAATCCATTAAATCTCGACACGACAAATTGATACATATTGTAACAGACTTTTGTTGCAACGGAATTGATCATCGTCATTATATAAAACGTCTTTCTTTGGAAAAGGGACATTGTCCTTACCCTTGTTCAGGACCACGTAGCGGGGACACCAGTATCACAATCCACTGCAGCCCATCATTTCCATGGGGATATAATTATTATACACCTCGAAGGGGCTCGACTAAAACATGGTGCGCTTGGAATTTTGCAATCCCGATGTCCTTTAAGAAGAGAAACAGCGAACGTAAATAATGAAAGTTTCACTAATTATTTATTTATAATTAGTACAAGCGGGGAGGCGCCTCTGCGTTGGATTCCAGCATAAGTTACACGTAAGTTATTGTTCTCTTATTCTCGTATAACATCGCGGCCATACAGGCGGCAACGTTTACCTGAATATCTGACTATCACAACCAGCTTAACCCAAGCTCGCTGCTTGGACACGTTTAATAAATAAACGGGCAATAATACGTGCTTTTCATAACTTAGTCGGTGTTATTATTAGTATGTTAAGCTAAATATAACCGGACACCGGATTAAATGACAAGCAATCCAACATAAATTAAAAGAACATTAAATAGAACAAGAAAGATTAAAAATCATATCGACGTCTTTTTTTTTAATATGGTTAGACACGTCAACATCAAAATTTCAGCCATATTATTAACAGCAATACACATGGTGACACCTGAAAAGGGTAGACCTTAAGGAGTGAACATGCAACAGAAGTATCCTTCTCGAATTGTGCCGAATATCACGGAAAGCGATTTGTTAAGTAACAACGGAGAATCAATATTCGAGTTGATGCACAAAAGTTACATCGGCAACGTTTTTCAAGCGATTGCATATTTAAAAGCTTCAATGATCCTCATAAGGTAAAAGAATTAATGAATTATTCCAGCCGAGAGCAAATCGTAAGAAGTTCCGCTGAACAGACTAGATACGGTCAATATGTGCACTCGTAAGATAGAGACCAGACCTGGCTAGATAGCGTATTCAAGAATGGGTCTCACAAAGCAACGAGGAACCCGAGAACTCATAATCGTAAGTGATTGGTGTCTGGTTCCCATTGAAAGTCATAACCTCACATTTGTTGATACTGAGTACCAAATTATTGCTCTTGCAACAATTGTAGAAATTTTGAATGTCACAATCGTTAACAGATTTAATCTGAGCGAACGGCTTAACATCGTCAGCATAAACCAAGACCTTAGAGTACTCTCTCAATAGAAACAACGTCGTCAATAGACAGAATAAAGAACACGTGTTCAATTGTCTCCCCTGGGGTACGCCAGGCGAACCTTTGAGACTCTAGAAGATGGAATGGCGGAATAAGATTTGGTATGTTCTACAATTTAAATGACACTCCGTCCATTTTAGAAATGTTTGGTGAAACCCATACTTTTCCATTTTATATAGCATCACGGTGTGTGATAACTTTCCGAACGCTTTACTAAGATCTGTATGAATACTGTTACCGGTTTTAACAGAGACGACACGTGGCTAGTAGACGTCTGCGCACGTGTGCTTGAACTTTCTGGAACTCCCCCAGGAATGGCCGACCGATCACCAGCGTCGACACAGAGGAAACAAACCAGTCGTCTGGGTGTCAAATTTAACCGAGGTTGCAAAATGAAAATTTAGGAGTTACCTTTTCTTCCTCTCGGCCACGTCCAGCTACAAAATATTGTTCTTCCTTCGGCTTATCTGTGGATAGCCTAGCCACGTAGGGCCTTTATGACAATAATCCGATTCCTAGTAAGAAGACACTTTCCTCTGGAGAATAGGGGTCTGGGCTTCTCCTCCGGTACACTAATTTAAAAAACGCGTGAACTTTGCTTCTTCAAGAATAAGAAGAAGAAAACGATAGTGTGATTTGGGTGTGTGAATCCAAAAAGGACGTCCAAGGTTTCAATCTATAAAAGAGTAAAAGAGCTGCAGAATCAGGGACCAAAATCACTGCTTATAAACTGAATTTGGCCAATATCAACATACTGTTTTTCCGAAATGTTGGTTACTATTTTTTTTTAAAACTCGAACCAATTAAAATCGTCAACATTTAAATATTTATTTCCTATGAGTTATTTTTAACAAAATAAATAAAAAAGGTTTTTTAGTTATATAATTTTACTGGTATTTTATTAACAAAATATGTTCCGAAGCTAAACTTGATAGAAGGGGCCGCAGATGTTCATTGACCAAATTTCTTTTCAAATTGGTAACATGACTACCTGCCGCAGACATCTTTTCACACTTTTCACATGAACTTGTATTTTTACCACAACAGAAATGAATACACTGCAAATATTTAGAAGCAGTTTTCGTTCGACCTATTCCATTTAACTTTCCGGTATACAGGGTGTGATAGAGTTTTAAGCGAAAGTTTTGGCCTTAGTAAGTCCACTAATAAAAATTCGTATTGATGGTCTCTTTGATAAAAATGGTAGTTAAATAATAAAACTGAGCTAAAATTTTGAACTCTTAAGCTTGTTTACCCCAAACGTTGAGAAGGAGGGTACAATTTATAGCCCATTTTAAAGGTCCAACGATTATCCATCTAACAAATTTTAAATCACTACCATAGGATGCATCGTTTAGAAGTTTTACAGGGCAACCTTTAAAAGTATACCAAAATATCCTTAGTCCTGTTATCTTGAAAACCGTTCGGATTCCCCTCCCCCACACCTATACAAATTTTTTATTCGAAAAATATATGAAACGATAACGAGGCGAGGGTATATCAACTTTCATACCTACATTGTTTATTTCCAGAATTATAATTTAATAAATAGAGAAAAAGTATTCTTCTTAGAGAAATTCATTTACATATGGTAAAATGGGTGGGAGTTGACCAGTACCTGTTAAATCATGCAATTTGGTATTGGTAAAACATTAACCATTTCTTTCAAAGCTCTGTTATTATTTATTGGACTTAGTTCAGTTGCAATTGTTTTCGTCTCAAGCAAAGAAATGTTTGGTATTTTTTAACAATTTTAATGTTATTTGAGTAAACGGTTAATCGTTACGTTCAAACCGTTGCCAGAACACTTGGAATTTCATACAATTTTAAGAGATGGTTGTCACATTTTAGCTAAACAAATTTGTAACTATGTGTCTTAGACACTCAATAGAAAAGAGTTTCCTCATAAAACAATCTACGCTGTATGTGCTGATCTGGCCATGTTAAGCAGAGTTAAAACAGTTCATAGGGGCACAATAGGGTGGTATCCTATCACCATTTTTAAGTATCCGTATGGATTATCGCTTGCTGACATTCACCCAGTTGGGCTACAAAGCAGTATGTTATGCAGACAACCTGCAGATCTTAGTCACAGGGAGATATGAGCCCGAAGTCTGCGGAATGGTTCAAGACGCGAACCGACTAGTCATGCACTGGACTACGGATTTCGGAATCTCCATCAATCCACGCAAAACTAACTAATGCCTTTTTACCAGGAAAAAGAACGTCCCCAGATTAAACCTGCCCCTATTGGTTCAACACATTTGGAGCTAAAGGACAGAGTAAAACAAAAAACACAAAGCCCTCAAAGTCTTCGCAATGTGCCACAGAGCCATAGGACAGAAGTAGGGACTCAAACCCCGTATGATCATGTGGATGTACACTAGCTTCATCCAACTCATTTTAACCTACGGTTCATGTAGTGTGGTGATAAGTAATGGATTTCGCCAATCATCATAAGATATTGGAGAAGATTCAAAGATTGTGCCTTTTCAGTACAAATGGCACTCTTAAGTCAACAAGCACTCAGGCTCTTGAGGTTATCCTAAACATACACCCTGTACCAATACTAATGCATGTCAAGCAGGGAGCGTGAATTGTAGCGCTAAAACTATATCTTAATTAGAGCTAGACTCACACTGAAATAAGAGTTCCACATAAATCCGTCTTTGAATTCGTGCAGTCTATAGCATCTGGAATCCACAGGGACAGCGACCACCTCCTCGAGCCTATGCTGAAAAGCAATTTTGAATCTAAAATTCTATCCAGAGCAGAATGGGAATCACATTATCAATGACAAACACTATTATTATCTACACTGACGGCTACAATATGGAAGAATACACCGGAGCAGCGTTTTCTGTGAGGAGCCTTACCTGTAAATTGCGATCCACCTTGAAATCCATGCCACGATTTTCCAGACAGAAGTCAAGGCCATACTTAAAGCGGTAAGGCATCTCCCTAACTCAGCTTAGAACCTCCCTGAACTCCCTCTTTTGGAATAATAGGATACTTCTTCAGTGGGTGCCAGGGCATAGAAACTCTCTCGGCACTCTTTTCACAGGGGATGAGACTTGTTGATGAACCTATATGAAGGAGCTGCGGAGAGGAGTACGAAACGGTGACTCACTTTCTTTATCACTATCCGGCACTATCACGAAAGCGATACAGAGTCCTTGGCTCAAATTTTCTGAACGAGCTGCACGAAGCCGGTAAGGAGGGCTGGAGGGCAATACTTACCTTTGCAAGAGCATCCGGTTGGGACCAATGACCCCTTGATCATATGTTCGGAGCGTGAATGAGACTTGTTTTGACCTGCGTACGAGAAACCCGTCTAGGTCCCAACCCCTTTTTCAACTAACTAACTAACTATGCGTTTCAGGCCTCAGTACTTAGACGCTAGCACGCCTCGATTCAAATTAGCTCATCGGTTGTTGTTTAGTGCAGTCAATGCTGAGTTGATGAGTAGCAGTAACGTTAGCCACTGACAAATGTACTACCTGCAAAAAAGTCACAAAGGATCAACAGTTCCTCAAAATATCATTACTTATCTGAGGATTGGCACTCCAAAGGTCACTGTATGCCATACACACATTGTAGATTTCACAATTATCTGAAATGTAAACAAAACGTTAAGGTTAGATCAGATGAAATTTTTGAATAGCAATAGTAAACAATCACACACGGTTAGATATCATACACATAACAATATAAACAAATTAGCCTCAAAATTGTGTAATATTTTTAATATATAATAATAATTGCATTTAACTACTTACCTTAAATACTCCAGCAAAACACTTCACAAATTAACACTTGTCTTGTCATAAATTAGTAGAGTTGAGACACTTTTACTATAAAAATTTCATCGGTTCGATGTGGTACTAGAGTTTAGTTCATGCTGTAACATAAGTGAAAAAGATAGAAATAATGTTTTGTATTGCCTGTAAAAGGCTGAACCTTGATTGGTAGAATACTGTTTTTTTTTGTTAGCAAATGTTAGAACAGCTAGGAATTTTAAAAACCGTTGCGTGTGAGCGCTTTGTATACGAACAAGAATTATTATCAATTGAAATTGATCTGTAGATCAGAGAAAAGTGTGTACTTTTTAAGAACATTTTTGAATAAAGCAGAAGTACATAAACCAAGAAGTTATACATAATGTGTTTTTGGCTGTATTCTAAGGAAAACGAGTGGAGTGAGATTTTCTAGTCTCAAGATCGAACGTGAAATCAAACTGTTGTGTTGTATTACATTTCTTTCATAAGCCCTGTTCTGTGCTTGAATGATCGATGCCTGTCAGTAAAAAACTCGTATGAGATATTTGCGATTTTATCAAATTTGCATATTTTCTAAGACGCAATGAAAATATGGCAGAGAATAACCACCGAGGAATCACTGTAGAACGCTATGCGAAAAACCACTTCAACAAACAAACTTGCGCAGTGTGGTGACCAAACTAAATTAAATATGGGCACTCATCATCCAGGGTGTCATAAGAATTAGTTTTAGAACAATTTTATCTTTTTTACTTGTTTCTATATAAAAATTACAAGACAGAAATATTCCTCTTGAAACATTCCTCTCAAAAATACAATTTAACTCTTTTTGATCCAAACTAAAGCAGACTAGGTGCCGAAATGACAATTGATGCAAGTTTTCTGAAATCGGATCGGAAATGGTATCCCACCGAGGTTTATCAAAATCTCTCAGCATTAGGAAATAGAATTCCGCATATTTCCTAAGTATATATGTCTCTTCAAATCACTGTTCCCATATGCCTGGAATATTTCCAGAGTTGTGTCCCTAGCTAAGATCAATAGAGCTACGACCGCCGATGGTTTCAGTTCACACTGATCGGTCTATTGGGCTTTCTTACTAGAACATAAAAAAACTGAGCGTGATAAGTTAACAATTACTTGGAAATTGGCAACTTACTTAAGTCTTACATAATCAGGCTACGGCAAGTCCCATAGTTTGGAAATGGCCCTTAGGGGTATCACTAATGCTATTCGCAGCACACTTGACGGATATGATCTATGTGATGCTCCAGTCTTCAGCATGCATATTAATTACCCCCCTAATACTCTTGAGCTTTCCAAAATTCATCTGGATGCCAATTATGATCACGTATACTTTAATTGCCCCATCCGCATCCTGCATTGACAGGCATTGTGACCCGAGGATCGTTGCGTCATTGGCCACTAACAGTGAGTTTATTATGAAATCCACAAAAGTTGATATGTATTACTTTCCATCGCGGTCCCATTGATATTTGTTATATAAATTATTAGGCCAAGTTCAGGGGATATCCTACGTTGGAAAGCACACCATGGGAGAAAGGAAATAGGGAAATGATTAGGGGTTATGAGGAGAAGAGCGGAGATGCTGATGTATGTCGTTGTTAAACCTTCGGAGAATGGTAGCCGGAGGGAAGATAGAAGTTGGCAGATTGTTACACATTCGCACAGTTCGGGATAGAAGGCATCATGGAATTTTAGTGTACTGCCGAAAGTAATTTGAAGGGTAAAAGAATGTGGGCAATTTACAGCGCGAGTATTGCGTGCAGAAGTTCTTCTACAAGGGATCAGCCTAGATATTTAATTAGAACATTTACCATGCATGTAGCGATATAGCAGCAAAAGACATTCACATTAAGTGTTCAAGCGAGTCGATATGACAAGTAATTTTCACATAGGCACTTTTCACTTATAGTCCTTCCTGGTAATAAACAAAAAACTACTCTCCATTTCCTGACATTAAATTATATAAAATTATTATTGAATTTTTGTTGTTTTTTTTTTTGAAAAATGTCATTAAATTTACACAAAATTTTTCTACCTTGTTGAAAGTCAACTCAAAGGTTTAATTTTTTTATTTAGGTACTGAAACAGTATAATTTACACAAAATTTTTCTACCTTGTTGAAAGTCAACTCAAAGGTTTAATTTTTTTATTTAGGTACAGAAACAGTATTTCAGGAATTTCATAGGAAATTGGAATTGGATGGTCTTCCTGTGAACAAAGTGCTTCGGAATTATTTACACAAATTTCTTTCTCCTCTGAGAAATTTAGTCAAGTGTTTTTTGAGATGCAATTTTTTTTTCATACGTCTTTTGAAATGTTCTCTGCTGCGTTATATAAATTATAAATTCCAACACAATTTGACTTCGAAACTTCTCAACGTGAACTTCATTTCGATTAAATAATTTTCAATGTTAGGTCCTCTCACTATTCGAACTAAATGTGTATGTACTATAATAATGTCGCTATGTATATAACCACTTTAAAATTTGTCATGTTTCTTTGGCTTTTCCTTCGTTTTGCTGTAGTTGACATATACGTAACATCCATATTAATGTATGGCAATATGTTTAACGTGACTATAACTGGAGTCTCCTTATTACAAGCTAATGCAACCAGATACACACAACATAGTCAAAAGCAATTTCACAAAACGATAAAGTTTTAGTTGATAAAGAGCAGAAAGTGAAGGCACTTAATTAAAACTTGAAATTGGAGACATATGTATGTGTGGATTTGAATAAGGGAATTTAATCAAATAATTTGTCCTCTGCTTATGTTTATTTTATGCATATAGGGTTACGAATAAAGGGTAAATTGATTGAACTAAACTATGAATGTAATTTAGCCAATGTAATAAGTACTACTTAATAAGGATTTTGAATTTTTAAATAGATGCATGAAAATTTGTAAGCTTAGGAAAATCAATTTTCTTACATTCTGATTGATATGGAAAGTCTTTTTACTAATTTGATTTCTATTAATCTCATGTCAATCGTAATACAGCTGGCAAGAAAACTAATAAAACGTAGTGTCCTCCTGAGTAAAAATTCCATGGGAAATGAAAATGTCAATTAATTAATCTTTTAACTTGTCTAAACATATTGCTAATCATTGTGCACTTAAAATTGTTATGGTTTTTATACTATACAAAATAATACTATTAGTAGCCTCGATTTATGTGACTCTATACACTTTTAAAAGTTTTAAAAAGCCAATATTGATTGACAGAGCTTGTTCTCTGAATTTGATTTAATCCCGGCTGTCTCTAAATTTGTTGCAATTTTAGATAGCATTATCTTTGCTCATGTTCCCCTAGCATCGAGGAGAGATGGTTCTGGCCATACATGGAGAAATCATAGAATGGTTAACTTAAAAATGTTCGTTATATGGCCGATAAGAAATATAGGGCGACTTGTGATACCAATGATAGTATCATTTTTAAAGGACTTCGGAAGGAGTATGAATTTTAAAACAAGCTCTCATATAATCAATATTTGAGTTCTATAGAATCTGGTATTGATCATAATGCTAAAGTGTTTCGATCCTTTCGCAATAAAATAAGGAAATCTTATGGAATGTATTAGTAACGCAACCAGGATTTGGCTTTGGAGGGGGACCATAGGTGCCCCAAGTCCAATAGGAGTCTAAAGTCGGGTCCTGTATCCATCTTAGCATTGAAGAATTGTTATTATATATTTAAAGGTTTTGTTATATTTTATAAGACTTCGTAATAATATACAGATTACATTTTATACATCATTTTTAAATTATGTTAAAAAAAACTGACCTTCTGGGGACCGGTCCCATTTGCCTCTTCTCCCTCGATGCGCCACTGGACTGCCACCATGTGTCTATTATAACAATGGGATAGTAGATAACGGAGTGTCTTTTCTGGCTATCGTGGGGATAATGAAGCGTAAAAGGTGTCAAGTTTCTGGATTCAAAACATTATTTCGGTTTAATATGACTCTACTTTAAAAACTATATAAGTTTTTAGTTTAATAAAATAATTTTCTATATACTAAAATATTGGCACTTCAGCAGATTGAATTTTCACACCCCTGAAATACAGGAATAATTACGACATGTGTCGTCTATAATTTTGTCATTTATTAACGAAGATGATAGGTTTCGGGGACAAATTTTGATGAAACGATCTTAATATTAAATAACTGCACCACTGCCTTCTATGATAAAAACAATTTCAGGCCGAGGTACTAAAGGACCTTACATACCTCCCTTTGATCGGCAGTATGCAATTTTATGATCTGGTTTGGGTTAGACAATTTATACTCTCTGTTTGGAACTTATTGAAGGTATTGGGATGGAGTAATTTTTTTCTGCTGAAAGGAATGTTTTTGGCTTTAATAAAGGGCAATTAGATAGACGAAAATTGTATTGTAAAAAAAAAAACAAAATAATTTTTTTTTTAATATTTGCCTGAATGAAATTTTTTAGCTAATACCTCATGTCAAAAATACTTTAGCAAACTATTAATAAATCCAAGATCTCTGTCCAAATCCATAGGGTGACACAAAAGTTACACTCATTTATAGTTATACCCACCAGAATTCACAAATTTTGGCGAAAGTTTTAAGTAGATATAACTCTTGAGGGGACTACTAGCATGAGGAAGGGAGAGAGGGGGCAGCTCATCTCAATGTTTCGCGAGCTATACCTGAACGCATCTTCATCTGAAACATCCTGTATAAAAATCTGCAAAAAAACTTTGGCGGGTTATAAATTTAGACCGAATTCGCTCGTATGCCATGGATTTAAATATCATTAATAAAATCTGATCATAATTAGAATATCACTAAATGAACGAACAAATGTAGGATGGAAAATTTATGGAGCTGCTGTTATGCCGGAATGGTAAAATCATTAATCTAAATTTCCTATATTCAATGTACGAGTTTTAATGAATTTTCGTCTACCGGTATTGACCAAAAACCACAGCTGACACCAAAAGAACTGACAAATACAGTTTAACACAATAAATTGTTCTTTCACATCATATATACAGGGTGTTTCCCCTTAAGAGGTCCATAGAGCGGGAGGTGATAGTACTCACCTAGACGAACCAAAAATTGTATGGCAGGGGGGGGGGCAATATCAACCGTTTAGGAGTTACAGGGTGATTCATAAAAAAAGCTAAGTTTTCACAAAACACCCTGTATTTTAAAAACTACTCGGCGTATGGTCACAGTTAAGGGCTCACTGTACGCAGAACGTTAAGTTGACCTATTACATCCTATGTGTTAACTGTAGCCGTTAAACAGTTATTAACTCATAACCTATTCAGGTCACACCGAAAAAAGACGATATTTTTTTAAATGACGTGCTAAGGGAACAAATTATCGTTGAGAATAGGTTTGAAAATAGGTATGAGAATAGGTTTAGAGTTAATAACTCTTAAAGGGCTTCAGATAGCACATTGGATGTAATAGGTCATATTAAAGAGGAGAGTCTGCAGTTTACAGTTTTTATAAAAAAAAAGTTATGTTAGCGACCTCTTTGCAAAAATAATAGAGGTCAAAGTAAAAAAAAAGGAAAGAAAATCTGAAAGTTTTAGTTTAGACCTTCATAACTTCTTAGGGGAGAGGGGTACGGGGCTGGTTGAGCTGTCGTTGGAAAGGCCATGAAGTTCTGCGTACAGTGAGATCTTAACTGTGACCATACGTCTATTGCCCAACCTGTTGATTAAGTTTCTTTCATCATAATGATAATATAATAATGGTCATTTAGAACATTTAGAGTGCAACTAAGATGGCATAGACTCGATAGAGGACAGAATACACTGAATGAATACAAATTTAAAGTAGATATTGAAATGAGCTTCCGCAAATCATCTATCTCTAAGTCCCAGTCTAAGTTTTAGTACATTTCTGGATAATACTCGCAATACACTTTTTGCAGTAATTAATGACGTGCTGCTACAACCTTCTGCCATTAGTTAACAATTAGTAAAATTTATTGTAATTTACAACAGCTTTGATTATATGCTCATAAGATGCCAAATGAAACTCATTTGGAGTTAGTAAAATTGTTAGTCTTGCCATTCTTCTGCTATAACAGGAATAAGTTTTCCGATGTTTGATTATGCTTGTCAAAAGATTTTATTCACCCCTTTGTACAAAATTTTAAATGAAGTATGCCAGATTCAATATCACGGACCCAATGTAATGAATCCAATACAGTGGATCCAATTTTAGAACATATAATAAACAAGAAAACGGGTATCGCATAAAATCAGTGCGCATGAGTGAAGCCGAATACCGAATATCTGAGAGAATTAAGTGATAATAAAGGACGGAAAATATAGAAAATATAATGAGATGCAAGCTAAAAAAAAAAAACAAGTATGAAGTGGGACCTTACTTGCTAAAAGTATATGACAGTGTATAGAAATCTCAACTAATTTGCACTCTTGTTAGGAAACTTGACTGCTCCTTCATAACATCCCTTAGCTAGCAGCGCAGTGCGATGACTTATAGTGAGTAAAGGTATTCTTCTATCGCTCCTGGTCTGATCGAGTTTGAAAGTCTACCACTGATTCATTTTTCATATACTAAATATTCTTTGCACGAAGAAATATTTTTATTGAGAAATTGTTTTAAACCCATGGTGATATACTGCGGTGGTGACAACATAACAAATTTTTACGAAAATGTCTGGAAGGACAAGACGAAATTCTGCTAAACTCCAAGAGAATGTTCTAGGAGACTTGCAAAAATCCCAGTTCAGTAGTAGAGAACAAAGCATTATCATCACTTTCTCTACAGTTAGATGATGATAGCATTTCTTATCAAGAAATCCGAATAGTTGATAGCCTGGACACAATACTAGAGGAAACATTTATGCCACAACTAGAGTGTATCTAATCCGCTATTGAAATCCGCATAGCTGCTGTTGAGAATTTCAAACAAACGCTTTAAGGTTTGAACAAAAATTCAGTGATCTCAGCGCGACAGTTAACCAGCTTCAATCGACGTGTGCTGCATTTAAATCCGAGACCCAAGATTCAAAAATGCTTCAGCGATTAAATGATGTTATCATCGGTGGAATCCCAGTAACTGAGTTTAAAAATATACCATTAATTTTGAAAAACATCCCAGCTACGGTCAACCATCATTGAGGCCTTTCGCCTTAAATCTTGTCGAATCGCTGGCACTGATAAAGCGAAAAATAATTCTTCTCTCCACCAATAATTCTTCTCACCACCAATAATTCTTCGATTGGCTAGTTCATTCGAGCGTAAAATCTTCCTTAAGATGGTAGACACGCCACACATGGAGTCATAAGTCATCTGGTCATAATGCTGGATATTGTTTTACCATCAATTAAAAAATATCTGCCCGATAGGATTATGTTTATTTTTGCAGCATTGTTACTCCGATTTATTAGATTACTAAAACTGCTTGAATTAGGTTTCCTACTAAAGTAGTTTAGGAGTTATAATTAATTTAATTCAGTATGAGTTTGTCGTAAAGGTTATTTTTTCTCCATATACGTACAATAAAAAAACAGCATGTACGCTACTACAATATTGAATAAAGTTTGAAATTGTATATTCATACCACAAAAGATTTACATAATTTTACGAAAATTACCTCGAGAAAAAGATACGATTGCTATAAGACCAATGTTATATGATGAGCATAAAAGTTAAATAAAGTGAATATCAAAAGCTCTGTATGACAACACCAAAAAGGGGTTGCCCAATTTAGTTCATTTTTAAAATTTCATTTAATATTTTTACGAAAATCCTGTGCAAACAATTTCAGCTATCTACTTCGTGTCCAAAGATTTAATGAAACCCCAAAGTTTTGTATGGCAATACGAAGAAAGGGTCGCCCGATTTGTTTCACTTTGGAACCTTACTTTATTTGTATTTTAAAAAAATTTCAGCACCCTTAGTTGTGCGGACGAACAGACGGACATGCAAAAATCAAAATAAATTTTAATTTTTGAGTGTCCAATCAATTTTGCTCTGCTGTTATTTCTGTGCATTACAAACGGAATGATCATCTAGCTAGGATATAAAAATTCGATAAAACTTGTCAGAGCTTATTATATTATTTTTGTTTAAATGGAATCACTTTAATTTGTTTGTAATACGGTTAGTACTTTGTAATAATCCTTACCAGATACTAATAATATGGATGAAATAAAGAAATTGATTTATGATGAAACCATAAATAAAAAAAATTCCACGGAGCATGAAACAAGAAAAATACTTAACTTAACTCTAGTTCGGATGTATTAAATGTTTTGAAATTAGTTAAAGATGGTGATGTATTTAATTTATTTGTAAAAGAGCTCTATAATACTCTTGGTCTACTGCTAGTATAAAGCAAGTAATCTGTTAATATCGGTAATATTTGCTTTAGAAATAGACTTACTTTTATTTTGAATTACATTCAATTTTTGATTAATCAAATTTATCGCTGTTCGCAAAGTTTTCTTCGTTGGTTTTTTTTTAGTAAAGATGTGGTTTAATATCCAAGGTCAGGTTAGGCTACGTTAGGTAAGAGGGGTGCCGCAATACAACTAGCCTGAATCACTTAGATCTCTAGTGGGTCCATTGCGCCCCTAGGCCCCATGGGCTAACCTTTTCAAGTCGCCCCTGTTCAATCCTGCTTCCCTTGGGGAACACAAGTTATGTTCAAGACTCTTTACCTAGATCCATCCTGCTTCTCTCAGAAAACTCAGGACAGATCTAAATTCCGTATTTTGCAGTTCCCCAAGACTTGAAAAGAAGCCAGTAGCCTACTTCTTGTATTCATCAGAGCGTGGCATTCGTAAAGCACGTGATGGACGGATTCGATTTCCTCCGAGTCCTTACAGCTCTGCAGAAATCGTTCGCCGCTATCCCCAGTCTTCTAGCATGTTCACCTATGGCCCAGTTCCCCGTAATGACTCCTACTATATTCTTGGTGTTTGTGATGCTGCCAATAAGCAGCTCCCTTGTCATTTTCCTGTGACATGCAAGCCACAATTGCCTCACAATACGGCAGGTATCCCTGTTGGTCCACCGGAAGCTTGCCTTTTGATAGGCTGCCCTAATGATTTCCTCAGTTATTGCCCCGATTGGGATCCTCACAAAAGTTACAGCTGCAGAGCTATCCAATTCAGAGCCTTTTTTGGCCAGCTAGTCAGCTATCTCATTGCCTGAGATATACTTATGGCCAGGTACCCAGTATAGGGTCACCTTGTGCCTTGTAGCCAATACCTCAGGGCATAACTGCACCAATTTTGATTTTACCAGCACAACAGCCAGCGACTTGGTAGCTGCCTGGCTATTAGCATTGTTACAGGATTACTTACCTCGCCATCCGAGAGATTCTAAGAAAAAGATGAATCCATCGATGTCACGATTATAACGACGCAAAACAACAAACCGAACTTGACATTTATTCAGTCAGCTGTTCAGCGGGTTAGGAATAGACAATGAACCGTAGTGTATTCTCAAATCAATTCTTGCAATTCCGCGCGACACCTAGTCTATCCCCAAGAAAACTCGCGGGCCTCGCAAGCTCGGCGCCCGTGACGCGCGTCGCAAAACAAAATGCCACAGTTTTCTCACTCATGCCTTCTCACAAATTCTATGAAGTCCGAAAATCTATTAAAGCTCCAGATAAACTGATCCGGCCAGTATAGAAAACAAAGCGGGGCGTAGTCCGCGGCAAAGTGTACGACGGCCCATTGAATATTAAAATTTACCAAGTTGACAAGTAGAAGAAAATAAGAGCTACCGAATAGTCTGACGCTTATTAAATTAGAACCAATGTCGGAAGAGAAAGTAATCAATAATCTGACACCTCTGGAATTAAAGTTACAATTATCCGGCACCTATGTAAATGAAATCACAAATGGAAATTTTTGGAAAATCTAAGAAAATAAATGTAACTGAATAATCTGTCACTTATTAAATTACAACTACAGATAAAAAGTTTAGGAAATATCGAAACCAAAATGTTAAGTAAAGATTATTAAACAAAATGCTAGTCAAATTAGGAACCTTGTCAAAACGAATTTCCAAAAAAAAATGTCAATTCAGGATAATAAAAAAAAAAAAAATTGTGAAATCAGAAAAATTGTCAAAATGAATTTGGGTAGCAAACTTGGAATTAGAATGAACTAGAAAAAAAAATTGAAAACTATTAAAATGAATATTTTTTTCTTTTCTTTTGGAAATAAATGTAAACTGTAAATTAGGAATTAAATTAGAATTAGTCCACAAACAAAAAACTATTAAAGTGAATTTTCTGAACGAATGTAAACTTGTAAGAATAGATGTCGCGCAAGATAGTTAGCTGGTAGATAAAAAGTACGTCACTCAGACTCCGTGTGGAGAAGCTGAATTTAAAAAAGTGAAGATAGACAAGTTGTGTGAAAGCCTAGAACTAGCACTTTGTGCAGTAAGGATCGAGGAACGTAAAGAGAAAAATAAATAAAGTTTGTTCAACTTCGTGGTAAACGCTCAGTTTTTCGTTTATTATTTATCTTTTGTTTTGTTTTGGTTAAACCCGAAAATAATTCGAAGGAAGCAATTTTGAGTGGAACGCAGCGTGCTAAGTAAGATAAGTAAGACACATACAACTCTTCCACGCCATCCGCACCCCACGAGAAATCAAAGGAGGAATTCCAAGGAATTCAAGGTAAAGTTCCCTAACCCGATAGTCAAGAGTCCGCTTTCATAGTCACTTCAAATTCCTGGACCTGACTTCCATTGCACCGGTATCCACTAGGCCAGGTGTTAATCTGCTTAGAGAGGTCACCTTTAAGGACACCTTAGGTTCCGCACACGTTCTGGGCCAAAGGGCTGATTCTTGGAGACGTCCGCAGGATAGTCGATTTTGAGGCGAGACTTTTGCCAGCTGTAACAGTATATATGCATATGTGCTGTGGTGCCTGGCTATCAGTATATACGCATATGTGTCCTAAGGGAGCTCTACACATAGATATCAATGTTGCCGCCTGATAAATCGCTGCGAGTTCTGCCTGAAAAACACTGCATTTGTATATATCCAAGGTCTCTTCCATTATAGTTTTAAAATGAAGTGAGATTAAATCAGATCTTTCCTATCTTAAAAATTTCAGTTTTGTAAAAGCTATTTGTGCAAAATGCAAATTGCAAAATTTGTACCTTTTAAGGTCTGATGGTTGCCTTTGAATCAATTTAACCGTTACATTTTTATAGGACAGGTTTTAAAGATATCTAAGTAGTGATAATTTTTAATATTTCAATCTATGTATAACACAATGAACACAGTAAGCTTCTTGAATTAAACATTTCGTCGAGGATTTTTGCTCAATAGTTTTCAGATTAGTCTGATTGCGAAGAAAATACAGCAGGGCAGTTGTTTGTTTGTTTGTTTTTGTTTTGCGCGATGCAGGAGCCACTCCAAAGGGAAATGTACTGTCGCCAATATTTTTATACTTTCTGGTTTACTCAGGAAAATTATAAGCACGTACGACAAAACAAGTTTAAAATAATTTTTTATTTTTTTGTCGTATGCTGATTGTCTTTTCCGACTTTTCTATGCACGTCCGAGATATGTTATAATGTATGTTTGTCGCTTATATACGTACAACAAATCAATACTGAGCCGAAAATAAGTGCACTTTCCAAGAAAATATTGTCATAGGTTCTAAAAATTTGCATTTATGACATATCAATATTTACAAGTGCTGATTTTTAGGGATATACGTTGCTCATTATCTCAGCAATGTTCAGAGTTAAGAAGAGCGAAGAACATAAATAATAACGTTAATGATTACAATATTTGCGAGAAGCTTTTGAATGAAATTTTTATTGGCAGACTGGAAGAGAAAAATGTATCTCATAAGTTTTATTTTATTCTTCACAACTTTAATTTTCACAGGATACCGATTTCAATCCAGACGACGCGTAACAACAGTGGCAGGTTCTTTAGGAAATACTTCCGAAGGAGAAGCCGATACCGACGACCGAACCACTTTCACTGAAACAGCGGCTCTTTCAAAAGATACTTTAAGGAAGGGACAAATTTATCAGCAGAAGAAAAGAAGGTATCTGTAAGTAAAGACAAGCATCCTTTTATTGATGAAATCTGCCAAAGCTGTCCAATTTAATGCAAAGAAAAATATGATAGAGAGCAACGTATAAAAGTTTGCAATGAGTTTTAGTTGCAATCTTATGAAGATCGCCACTTACTTGTGAATTGCACGCGAAAAAACAGTCTGCTGATAAATACGCCTTGTTTGATGAAAACGGTTCTCCACATAATGGCTGCCAAGCATTTTTTTTTTCTGAACACATTAGGCTTTACATCCAATAGTCTAATAAATTCCTTGAAAAAACGTAAGCTAAATGCAACCGTTTCCGATAGTAGGTTATCAGCTGTTCCTAGTAGTGGCAATAGAGGGAGACTCGGAAATAGATCTAAACTTAATTATGAATTAATCAGGACTCACATATTATATTATAATCCGCTTCCGTCGCTTTATAAGAGATAAGGCATTATATTTGCAGCCAGAGCAATCAGCAACGTCAATGTATACTGACTTTGCAAAACAATATCCCAGAGATAGGTGTTCGTATGAAATTTATAGAAAACAAATAAATTTTCTGAATATAAACTTTTGTCATGCAAACGTGGAAGTATGCGGCACATGTACGAACTTAAAAAATAATCCGCACGACAGGGCAATACTTAAGTAAAAAAAGACTTAAGTACTACTTAAAGTACATTTTCGTTACTTCAGACTTATTACTCAATACTTTTGAAATGCCCTACTCAGTACTTGAGCAGAAGTACTTGCTTCTATTTACTTGTACTTAAGTAGTAAGATTTTTACTTAAGTATTTCTGAGTCTATTAATTACCTACAAACATCGAACTCTTCTTAGAAAAGCAAACACAATCTCTAGCGCAACTCCTTTTTTGTTGAGTTTTAAAGCACGTAAGGAAATTTCAAAGCATGTACCGCACTCTCGCCTCCAGGAAGAACCTTAGACAAACTAATAACATAAAAACAAGACTGGGCAAGTAGAACAAAATCCAGAAATGTCTCGCTCGAATATAAAGTCGACGATGTCTCGACTTGATGACATAACCAAGGGTAAGCAAACAATGCCTCGCTCCAATATAAGAATAACGATGCCTCGACCTGATGTAGGGAAGACTTCAATTTTTTCTTAGAAATTTACTGGAAATTTTTCCCTTAGAAACTTTATGAATTATTGGAGGCGACAATTGGTGCTTGGCAGACCTCTAATAGTTTTTATGAGTTTAGCAATGAAAGTGAAATTTTTAATTTACGTGCAGCGTCGATAATTATACAAAACTATAAATAGTAGCCACTGATTAATATACATATTTAATTTTCAAAAGTTATTTATTTATTATAAACTTCATTATATTACTTATATTATATTATATTATAGTACTTTAAAAGGTACTTCAAAAATTACTCAGTACTTTTTTTAGACTTAGTACTTAGTTACATGTACTTTTCATATATTAGGTACTTGTACTTACGCTGAAGTACTCAGGCATTCGGTACTTAAGTACTTTTTCGTTGGCACTTGCCCAGCTCTGCCGTTGTATATATAGTCTAATTGGAGTAAAACTTGGCAGTACATAAACACGATTTATGATATTTTACGTTATATTTTTACCAACAGGATAAAGAAGCTAGAGAATGTTACAACGCTGAGAGGTTACTCACTAATGTAGAGTATATGCAATACAATTGCAAAAAGTGAGCATATTACCAATAATCCCCGAACCAAAAGAATGTTTTTTTTACTCCACGTCTTATTGCCTTCAACGAAACATTTGCAAGGATGAACAAAAGAGGGCAACATTTCTGTATTCTGTGGTATGAAACCATTACTGGTAGAAAAAAGGAAAATGCAGCCAACGGATTTTTTTACAACGCAGTTATTTTACAACAATTAAGATATGCGGATAATATTATTATCTGGCTTGACAATTGTAATGGTGAACACAAGAATCTCGCACTTTTTCCAGCTTTTATATGCTATGTGAACTGAAATTTATGTTCTACTTATTCAATAACTCTTAAGGATGTAGTTCCAGGACATACTTTTATGGCACGGTCACATCTAACCGAAAATTAGGAAATAGTGCTATCTTTATGATTTTGATGATTTTGTCCAATGTGTGAAAACTTCAACAATACGAACAAAATGCGTAATGTTGAGCGAATGGACTCAATATTTAATCAATGTAAATATAAAGCCGAGAAATAAGCTTAACCCTTTCAATACTGTAGGGACATAGTGTCCCAGAGAATTTCTAATAATTACTAAAATAATTTAAATGCTTACAAATGGGATCTGGTATTTTAGTACTGTACGGTTATAGGCTCGTAAACAAGTCCAAACCTGTCTGCTGCTTTGTTGCTGTTTGCTGTCTGCTTTTTTTCTTTTCTATAAAATTTTGTAAGTCTAGATGTTGTTAGCAAACAGTAGACACGTGTCACGCTTATTATTAACAGTGTTTTTATATATGCTGTCCTCGGAATTTGCCAAGTAAGCTATTTATAATTTTATTTTACTTATTTAGTGTGCAGCAATAGTTTTTATGAGTTTTTGTATTTCCTAAAATAAAAATGGGACATATGTGTCCCAATAGTGTTAATTATTGGGATATTATGATCATCTGCCTATTCCGGGAAAATCAAGAAAACGATGTGAACGATGTGCTGGTTTCAAGAAAGAAAAGAGGACAAAGATCACTTGCCAAATGTGCACAGTAGCGCTCTGGAATGATTGTTTTGCTAAGTATCATTCTTGATTACCTTATATATGTATATGCAATAAAAATGAAATGTTGAATTACAATGACATTTTTCTTTTATTGTTTTTCTTTTTAATGGAACATATATTTTATATGCTCCACTATTTTACTATCATAAAATACTGTTGGGACACATACAACCCACTCACCAATACTATTGGGACAATATGTCCCAATTATTATTTTGCAATAATCAATAAATAATATGATCATCAAACTAAATTACCAATAAATATTTTGTGCTATAAATATTACATGAATTATTAAAATAAAAAAAATCGTATTAAAAGGGTTAACAAAGATTTCCTACTTTTGTTTAAAGAAATTGTAGAAGTGCAATTTATAAGAGGCTTCTTCGAAATTAATTATGAAAATCTGCTCAAAACAACATGTGATAATGAGCTAAAACTAAGGCCAGAAAGGATGCGATCCAAACAATATTGAAAAAATTATGGAAAATTTAATTTGCAAAATGTCCGAAGAGAGCAAAAGGTTTTGGGAAAATTTTTCTGTAAATGAAAATGTTAAGGATTTGTTCGTAGAGTGTGCTTTTTAATTGTTATTAGCATTCTGAAAAGTATATGTATTTTATAAAGAAGCTATTTTATGTGAGTGTTATCGTCGAATAAAAGAGTTATTTTGATTATTTGAGTATTTTATTTATTAAAGATGCGTGGAGTAAGTAACTAAAAGAGTATTAGTAATCATGTAAAAATTATATTTAGAATTTAAGGAAAGTTTTAATAAAATTAATGATCATAATAATTAATAAAATTTTTGGTTTTTGAAATTATTTCAACAAAAAAACGCATTAAAGTAGTTAAATGCTTATGATATTTTCTCAAGCATACAATTTTAGCTAAGGTAAAAATGAAAAAAAACACCTTAAACTTGGAAAATTGCGTTTTTTCTTTGTTTGAGTGGTATTAGTTTTGTGAATTTACAAAAAATAAAAACTAATTTTTATAAATCTTCAAGAATTAAGTGAAGAAATTGTATAGAATGTTATTAAAAATAATAAGTATGTGTATGCTTTGTTATAATGATTCCAATTTCAACTATAAAATAAACCCTTTCTTAATTTATAACCAGGGTCCTTGATTTCAGTTTTCTCAAATTCATGATTTTGCAAATAATGTGTTTTTAATTTGCAGGGGAGAGTTGTACCATTTAATAAATAATTTATGAATTTATGAATTTATTTATACCAGATCAGCATTCCTGTATAATACACATTCTAATGACCTAATATGGCGAAATAAAATGGAAATTTCATTTTAATATCGTAGTAATTTTTTCCCATACTTAAGATAGAGGAAGCTAATGTTTGTTTTTTTATTTATTGTAAAAAAATTAATGAACGAATTAAGAAAATAGCATTTCCAGAAAAACAAAATGGTCTCAATACGAAAATAAAATAAAAATAAAATTATTCTATCAGTGTGTGCAACCGAGATCTGGTTCCCTAAATTAAATTTTGTGTTTGCCATACATAGTATCATAATCCCTATGCTATATTCATAAATATTAAGAAATACTTTCGGGTAGGTTAGGTTAGTTAAGACAGGTGCCGCTATATAGTATCTAGCTTACTATCGGGTAATCATCCATAATCCTATTTTTCATATATTGCCAGCTAAATGAGAGCTTCTAACCTGACAAGAAATCTAACAGACACTTGACAACTATATAAAACATCACCAGAAGCTTCCCATATCAACATCATCCCAACATCCCGAGTGATATAAATTGTTCGCTTAATTGTTTTCCGATTTTCTAGTTAGATACATAAATATTCTCCATAAAAACTGGGTGAGATAAATCATTATGGACATGAGATGGATCCATTTGATACCTGAAAGCAAAGAAAGAGCACCACTTATCCGCCGATGGGAAGTTTCAAAGCCGAGAGATAATGGAAAATCGATTTAACATCGAACGTTGAAAAACTGCACACAACTGATGAAGCTTGATTGAGGATTAAAGAAAAAAAAATCTCCCCTAAAAAATCACTTAATGCTTCATTCCGGAAGGTTTTCAGGCTTTTGAGTGCAGAATTCATCAACCTAAATGTTTTATTCCTGTAAAGAAGATTGACAATCAGCCAGTCAAATGGAGATAAGTACCATCCAATAAAAGGAGGAGTCTTTTACAGACATAAGTTCTATCTATAGATAGTTTTTATTAGAAGTGAAAAATTATCTTTTCTGCATCAAAACAGTTTTCAAAGTGGAATTACAATTTTGTTTTTTTTAGAAACCATTAGCGTGCTCTTTTCTACTAATAAGCATTAGTAGTGAAAAAGTTTTAAGTTTTGTAAGTTCATTAGCCTTCTTCTGAAATCTCATTAGGCGATTTATACCCGCATTTTATGCAATTAATGCTCACTTAAAAAGCAAACACGAAACTCACCATTAAATTTAAATTCATTCGAATAGAAGAAAAAAGGAGCACATTTAATCGGACTCGTCGGCCCCTAGGCATAACTATTTGACCTAATCCGAAGGCACCGAGTAAGAGGAATTCCAACATATCTTTGCT
Organism: Dioctria linearis; assembly: GCA_963930735.1. NCBI lineage: Eukaryota > Metazoa > Arthropoda > Insecta > Diptera > Asilidae > Dioctria > Dioctria linearis. The sequence continues at coordinate 45,213,141 of OZ005741.1, forward strand.
CTAAGTTTTAATTAAGTCTCCTTGAGTATCAACAACTTCATCAAGAAACTTTATCGTTTGAGTTTAATTTTAATTGAGTGTTTAGGATGCCGTTCGAAAGGAAACAAGATACTCATTACGCTTAATTATAGTGGAATTTTCCAAATATATTGAGGTAATGTAATTTGGAGCCGAATTTAGACGAAGTGTGTCATTCGGGTGGGTGGGTGGAAAATTCTGTCTGCTCCTCGAGTATTATCTTTGTAGATGAGTATATTTAACCAACATGAGATAATCAGCAGTGGCATGATATAAATTGGTGTTGTTGTTCTTCTTGGTTGGAAAACTAATACGAGTTAAGATAGTTTTCCACTTTTGTTCGGAAACTCTTCCAGATCCTCCGGGGGGAAAATATGATAATGTTGATGGTTTTGTGGTGTTGTATTACAAAAATACTTAAACTATAAATGTCATTTGCAAATAAATTCCTTGCCTACATGTATGTGTATGTAAGTTTATATATAGATGTAAAGGAAAAAATTAAGCAGGTTCGAGAAAATCGTCTTCATAAATCAGTAAGAAACTTTTGTTTTATAAAAACAGGTCTAGAGATCTATAGTGGGTTATTTAATACATTTTTCTCTGGTTTTTTATTATTACTATTTTGGACAAGAAGGTAAGTAGTATATGAGCTACCTATAATACGAGGACACTCTACGAGATGGCGCCACAATTCATAAACACCAGAAATTAAAGTATGATCCAGTTTAGATGGATCAGTATGCTTCCTCTGTCGCACGAAAACATGAGGATACGATTATGGATATTGGAAAGAATTAAGCATCGTTCTACCTACAAATTTCGCGCAGCAGACACATAAAACTGATCCATGTAAATTGGTACAACAAGTTGTTTGGAAATTTAACTGGATATTATTGATAAGTAGTTGTTTGACAGCCGTCTTAGTTCCGAAATATCTACAGAGTAAAAAATTTGCACAATTGTTGCCATAAAGCTTAGGTATTTTTCCCTAAAATCTAGGGAATGTTCCCTAAAATGTAGGGAGTTAAGCTTGTGGCAACAATTTGTGCATTTTTTACAGTGTAAAAATTGTGAAGGCTTTAAGGCAGGCGAAATAAAACCAAGTTAAATTTTGTGTATGAAGAGTTTGCACCATAGTGACTATCGATTTAGAACTGGATAAATAAGTTGAAATGTGAAGCAAATTTAATGCATACTCTATACCCCCCATTTGAGGTCACCACAGATGAAATGATTGGGAAATTTCAGGCAATATGTCGTAACCACCGATTTTATGGTGGCTTATGTTACGCATAAATTTCACCATGAAAATGCAATCAGTGCGGTGGGGCCGAGTTTGTTCATAGAACAATAATCTCAAATGGTCACTAGAATATTTCCCAGCAGTATTTGAAGATGCTTAAACATAATCCGTAAAACTATTTCCATCACTTCAATAATGTGGGTAAAACTAGCAATCATTATTATACACAAGAGATGAAAGAGCATTTCTAATGCCCTAGACAGACTGTCTCCAGAATGACTTAATTTGAAATTCAATCATTTTAAGAAAATCAATTCAATAAATTCAGTTCATCCTAATGCCGGTGGGTGTCGCTTTTACTGCAATTTAACAAATATGAAGTAAAAGTTGCTCCATTTAAAATTGAAGCAAAATGTTCCAATGCAATGCATCTGGCTCCATTTATTTAAATATTAAATCATTATGAAGACATTCTGTCATGGGTATTAAGCCGGAGAAATTATGGTGAAAAATTTTTTGACATTTTCAACTACTGAAAATAGGAAAAAGGTATCATGAAATGTTAAAATAGTAACACCATATTGGAGAAACGGTAAAGATTAGTGCTTCATGAACTGTTTCTCCACCAAAACGATATGCCCTTCGGTTTCTTATGTTTTGTATTCACTGGACGCGTAACTTTTCCTATTTTTATATATACAAATGAAAAACGCCTTGACAGGGTATATGTTTTGAATGAATGAGAAAGTTATCGATCTAAAATGAACGAACCTCTTAAAACTCCTGCGATTGAAATATGGTTCATAATGCATGCATTGAAACGTTGTTGGTATTCCCACGGCAGCAAAAGGCTTTCGCTTATAATTATATCGTCCATTTCAAGTACTGAAATCTCTCTGCGTTATTTATCGACATGATTATAAGTTGTAAAATATGTCGAGTAGGACTTATTTTATATCATATATTACTAGGAAGTGGAAGAGTTTCCTTGCCTGTTACATCATAAAATTTTAGAAAATCGATGATCATCTATCATCTCTAATGCCATCCGCGCGGTTGTTTTTTTTTCGTACCTATTCGTAATAATAAAAAAGTGCCAAGGACTTTTACTAGGTAATATAAAGGCTAGTTCCGCTAATATCGCTAGTACTATAAATTAATCGAGTAGTTTTTCCCATTCCTCATTAGCATGTGGACTGGAACGAGAATAATCTCTAGTCCGCATGATATTTAATGAGACGACGGTACCGGAATTTCGTTCTCGACATCGCTTCTTTTTGGGTTTTCCTAATAGGGAGTCGTGAACTCATTATGGGCCTTATAGGGCCTTCGTCGACCCGCTCTAAAAATGTTCAATACCGCAAGGGCTCGCTCACTAATGACGTAGCCGGTACCGGTGTTTACTTGCCTAAAACTGATATTGGATTGGATTACTCACTTGGAACGTACACTACTATCCTCCAGACTGAGGCCTCCTCCATCGCAATGTCTGCAAAGTTGGCCTTTATTATATAAATCAAAGGAAAGAACATTTCTATCCTTTCGTACAGTCATGCAGCCTTGATGGCTGGAGTAGCCACCGGAAATGTATAATTTACTGCGAGATTGCAGACCGTCTTTGAGTAGGTTCTATATCCACAAGATGGTGCCCATCGGTGGGAATCGGCTCACATGGGTGTCACAGGGAATGAGATGGAGAACGTGCTAGTCATGGCCAGTTCTAGTTCTCCTTTCCTTGGACCAGGATCTGGTGTAGGCGCATTCACCACAGTCAGGGGTGCACCGAGAGGGGGACGAACGGGAGCGGTCCCCCTCCAGAATGCCAGTTTTCTACAAATTACGTATAAAATGTGGTCTGCATATTATTATAAAGTGCGATAAAATAAAATAAAACCTTTTAATCTGCAATAGCAGTCCTTAAGTGTTCAGATGGGTGCAGGATGCGACATTAGAGCCCTATTTTCCGACTCGTTAGCACTTGGGACACCTATGGTCCCCCCCCAAAGCCAAATCCTGGGTACGTTTCTGACCGCAGTGATCATGTCTCTCATCAAAGCAGATAATCGCATGAAGCATCAGCAGCGATGGGCAATCTGAGCACTTGCAGGTACACGAAATTTTTTCTTGATGTGCCTAAAGGGAATTTCCCTGCCTTTCTATCGGGGTACAGAAGAAAACAATACAGAGCTGCGGTTGGCGTTATCAATTGCCACAGCTCGGTTTACGTTCATCTAACAAAAATGGAAGCTGTTGGTAGCTCTGATTGTCTATCGAGCCTGGAAGAAAAGCTTGAGACAGCAGAACCTGTTGTGTGTGCTCGTCCGGCTATTAGCCGAAGCAGGATGTATATGATTGGGTCTGCCCTTCTATCTGCGAATGTGGTCAAGAGTTTACCACACATACACCTGATGCACTTCACTAATTCATTAAGATGACAAGAAGGTTTTGCTGAGTATTTTTTTCTTTATTTTTTAGCAGGTTAGCACTATGAGCCACCTTGGCCTCCGTGCTTTGAAACTTTCGTCCTCTACCAGGAAATTATAACAACCAAACAAAAATATGTATATAAATTAATTGCTTAAGAATTATGCAATAGATTTACAAAAGGTAAGGTCGTATTCTACAAATACAGCGACAATTAATCGAGGGAGAGAAGGACTGGAGTTTTGGTGGCTGTAACAAAATATAAGACGACCACTTCAAAAATTGGTATCGATCGAAAAGTCTTGTTATTCGAACTAAAAATTAATATTGGCATGAAGCCGCAATTGCATTGGATGAGAAGAAAAGCGGGAATCTGTAAATATAAAACAAATCTCAGTCATGATCATTATAATTACCTAAGATTACAAAATCTTAAAAGAGTGTTCTTAAGTCAGGACGGCCTTGGATACACGCCGATCCAGAGTGCCATTTATGTTGATTTCAATAATATACATAGAATATCGTCTGAATTAATTCGACCACTAGTTATTTCTAATAATTCTTCTTATTGTTACGACCGTGGCTTTATTTCGTTATTTAAAACAAAATATTTCAGATATAATTGAAATGTTCTTGTTTTATTTAACTTTACTGTTTACCCTCACAATTCACAAACAATCATCAAATCAATTCTATATAGTTTTCGCTAGAACTGTACTTCGACTTATCGCAATCCAAATAGTTTACTTCGTTCACTTCACTATCTGAAATAAGACTCGCCTCCTGGATCAAATCAAATCAAATCAGAGACTTTCTTGCGCATTTAAAATATATTGTCCTTAATGTGTGGTCCTAACTTCCTTGTTAGGATTTGTGGCACGGTAGATTTTACACTCAGGCTTTTTATTTTGGCCTTGATTTCACAATTGTCTTTTTTTTGTCTTCTTTTGTTACGTATATTGAATTAAAACTGTTATGTTTGCTTTGTTTTTTGTTGGTTATTACAGCTTCGCGCGCGACACTAAGCTGTTTCCGTGGCGGTTGTTGATGGATGTGAGTAGCGCCGTATTTATACTCTACAAATTATCATAGAACCTTCCTGAATATTCCATTCTCCGAACCCAAAGTTTAATAGGATGTCACTAACTTAAAGTTGTTTCCAATTCCAGCAGATGTCGCTTGTGTCACTTTGTGGCGCGTATCATTATTCTAAAGGTGGCCGAAATTAATTTATCATTTGTTGTTGACATTTTAAAATCTTCCATAATATATGGACAGATTCTTGCAAGCGTGCTATTGTCTCAAGACTTGTTTTATTTATTTGAGTAGTCGATTGTTGAGATTTATTGGTTTCTTAAGACTCAAACAATCTCTAAATTCCCTAATTAATCAAAATATAACTATTTGCCTAAGATAGCGATAAAGCGGTGACATTAACATTCATTAATCTGCCCATGCACCTACCGATACAAGTTATTATAAATGATTTTAAATATTTGCAAAATTGTGTTCGCTAAGCTTTCAGCATAGAAATAGACATTTAGAAGTTTCCTACATACAAACAAATATTAAATTATCATATGTAGATGATGTTGTAGAGTTCGTAACTATTCCATTTAGTAGTTATCCGTTTCCTCTCTGGAGATATAAACAATGAATGCCCAAATGTTTGGGAAAAATATTGTGGAGATAGGCACTTTTATTCGGCCTTCAGTAAACGTTCCAGGCGGCTTCGTAGATTCCTAAGCAACTTTCTTATATTTGTATAAATTCTGCATGAATCAGATTGCTGCAAAAATATAATTCATTTTTATCAAAGTCAAGACGACGTTACAGAAAATTTTATAATTCTTCGATGCAGATCGACAAATCATGAACGCTAATTACTGAAAGACCATACTACGATTATATAAAATGAAAAATAAATTTTATACTGAATCTTATCCATGCCCTTGTGATAATAAAAAAGATACTTCAATCTATCAAGTACGCATAAGAATTGTCATTGAAAACTAAAAACAAAAAACAGGAGAAAATGAAAAGATTTTTAAAATGTCATCTACTTCTTGAGAAAATTCCTTCGCATTTTTCTCGGTAAACATCCTTGTGTTAAGTATATATTTATTTACCTTTAATGTAAAGAGCGTTGCTATCAATTTACCGGTCACAAGGAGGGTTCCTCCAGAAGAACGCTAAGTATACCATTCTGTACATCGATTTTCACTTAACTATAGTATGACCTCGGTTCAGTTACTGCACAGCACCTTAAATACTTTCATTAGTGATGAAAAATGAAATATTTGAAAATTTTCGGATTCTTATGATGTGCAGCAAGCAGAAACTGTGCAAAAATTACTCGGTATAAGAGGTGTGCTCAAGAAAGAGATCGAGCACTTTTACCTGGATATATAATGTAATGTACATAATGCATTTGTGTATGCATGTGTATTGTGTGCTTGCTTTTGCTTCGCAAAATGGATATCATAAACAACTGAGAAAAGTTTTTGCATCTTAGAGTTGCCCCTTGATGTTTAGACCACAAACCACACTAGAAACTTTTGACTGAGAAACTGTTAGTCAGAAATTTCAAGAAAGTTACGTTACACCGGTTGCACGCAATTAACTTTTCCAAATTACCTTGTTCCACATATTTGCATTCTTAAGTACATTTTAACATGATTTTACTATGTATATATGCAAGGGAAACAAAGTCGGTAATTGAATTTTCAATTAGTTACTTCCGTAATGGATAATATTTTAAGGTATCCTCGTTTATGTAGTTAATGCATCGCCTAGCTAGGAGATGGATTTGAGGAACCAAAGATTATACAAATTTTGAACAAATACATACAGGTATAACTCCATTAGGATTATGTTAACAACTCTCTTGTTTTTTAGGGATCTGTTTTAAAGAATAATATTCCTACTAACAAAACTGTATTACCGTCTGTCCAAAGTATTGATTCCTAAGAAGAAGAACTACATACAGAATTACAATAATTGAGAATGGTAAATTTTAACCTCTTTAACCAAGCTGAAACTTCGGATGACATTCAGATCGGTAGTAGTCTCAACAACTCAACCTTCTAAATTCGAATATAAAATGTTATTTAAAGATATATTGCTAATACAAATATCACAAGTCAGTGAATAATTAAATTTTTAAAAATAACCGAGCTTACGACAATACTTCAATAAAATAAAATTCAATTTATACAACGTCCAATGCCGCCCGCCACTGTGTTTTGCTCCCTTTATTTATGTAAAAAAACAGAAAAGAATTCACTATTAAATTTATGAATTACGAATTGGAATTTTTTGGGAGTATACTACTACGTGTACGATTACGGAAAATAAATGGAAGCGCTGCAGTATGTAGCTGCAATGAGTGTGCTGCAGTGTGTAAAGCTGCAATGTGAGAGCAGAGTTGAAGTATGAAGGTATATTGTGAGTACAACGTATTTACCACTGTCGTTGCCGTAATATCCTTTATAGGATAGACTTCGGGCCACCTAGTGAATCTGTTAATGACAGATAATAGATGAGTAAATCCATCTGAAGGTGGCAATTGGCCGACTAAATCCTCGTGAATATGTTCGAACCTGCCTTTTGGAATTTTGAACTGACCAATTTTCGACTTCGTATGCTTATGAATTTTAGATCTTTGACAAGATAAACAGGACTTTGCCCACAAATTTATGTTTCCGTTCATGTTAGGCCAGAAGTATCACGACGAAATCAATTTTCTGGTTGCTCTTATACCGGGATGTGATTAGAGTATGTATAATATCAGACATCTTTCCTCTTAATAGTTTCGGAATATATGGTGGCGAATTTTCTGTTGATATATTACACCAAATTTTATTTTCGGAGGAGGATAGCTTTGTTTCCATTAATCTAAACTTGGAATTTTGTGTAGTTCGTTGCGTGGAAATTAGATGCTTTAGTTTTTTGTCGTCTTTTTGATTTTTTGCGATGATTTGTAAATCTAGCTTACCATAATTTAGCTCACAGAGACTTTTGTCGCACACACTTATGCGGGATATGGAATCAGCAACCACGTTAGACTCTCCTTTAATATGTCTAATAACTGAAGTGAAATGTGTTACAAATTCCAAATGTCTGGCTTGTCTGGGACTTGGTTCTGCCTTAGTCCAGATTGCAGACGTTAATGGTTTATGGTCTGGGAAAACGGTAATATCTCGACCTTCTAGAAAGTGTTTGAAATGATTAATGGCTAAGTATATTGCCAAAAGTTCTCTGTCAAATGTCGAATATCTTGTTTCGGTTGGAGTCAGTTTTTTTTTAAAAGATAGCCAAAGGTTTGCTGTACTGTTCTAATACGGTTCCAGCTGCTATGGACGACGCGTCGACCGTTAAAATAAACTTAGCATTTCGAGTGGATAGACCATAAGAGTTGAGGAGGAAAGGGGTTCTTTAATTTTTCTGAAAACATCTTCGCATCCTTGAGGCCAGACAAAATGTTTAGGATTTTTGGGTTTCTTAAGTAACTTGGTTAAATTTTCATAAATTGGATTTAACAATTCTGCTATATGCAGAACAAATATATGATAATAATTAACCATTCCGATGAATTGCTGGATTTGTCTTATTGACTTTGGAGAAGGAAAATTTTTAATGACATTTACTCTATCTTCAGATGGAAGAATTCCCTCTTTTGTGATTTTGTGACTTAAAAAATCTAAGGTATCGACTCCAAAAATACATTTCGTTGGATTAGTGTTTACATCGTATTCTAGCAAGTGTGCAAATACTTTTTCAATATGTATTAAATGTTCCTTATTATTTTTACTAGCCACTAAAATATCGTCTATGTATGTGAAAACAAAATCTACTCCCTTTAAAACTTGGTCCATAAAGCGTTGAAAGGTCTGTGCAGCGTTTCTTAATCCAAAAGGCATTCTAGTGAATTCGAATGAACCGAAAGGTGTAGTTATGGCTGTTTTCTGAATGTCACCATCGGCTACTGGTATGTGGTGATATGCTCTTACTAAATCGATTTTTGAAAATATTGAAGATCCATTTAAACTCAACGAGAGATTTTGAATATGCGAAATCGGATATCTATCGTGTGCAAAAATATGATTTAAATGCCTTTAATCTCGGCAAGGTCGTCAATCTTACGAGTTTTTCCTTGGTACCATATGTAATGGAGAAGAAAATGGTGACGAAGAAAGTCGACATAACCCTAATTTGACCATATGCTCGAATTCCAATTTTGCTATTTTTAATTTTCAGATATCCAGTCTACGTGGTCTCGAAAATGGTAGTTGTCCTTTTGTAGATATGTGATGTACAACACTATGTTGTATGGGAGTATCGTAACAAAGTGTTTGTGTTAACAATGGAAATCTTTGCAAAATTTTATTAGAAGCTGATTCTAAATTTACAGGCCTATCGGCCGATTAATCACAGATGAGTAGAACTTACCATATGCGCAATGATATCAAGATAGCAATGGCCCAAAATATATCCTAGTGAGTCAGATATGGAGATCAAGAGAAAGGACATTGCTATCCTTTCTTGATAGCTCTGAGTGGCCCTCGGATAATATCTAAGTTAATGAGGGACTGCTGATCCCAGCGGTGTCGTGGGCGGCCAGGGACGGCAAAATTGGATAACACCATCAGGTCCCTAGGACCATCTCAAGGTGAGTGATGTACGCGGTCCCATCAGGGCCAATAAGTGGTGCTATTTTCGTCGCTTTCATCAGGATATGTTTTTGATCACATGGCAGCGGAAGATATTTCTTGGTACCCACTCCACACTCTCCGCCCATAGCTGGGACAACCTAGAGTTCCGCCCTGCATTTGCACGTTGCCACCAAGTTATCTGTCAGATCATGCTGTTAGTCTAGACTTTACGTCCGAGCCAATCGCTTCCTTACATCCACAACAAATGGCCAATCTGCACTATCTGAATTCTTGCACTTACTTGCAAAGCTACGCTTCTGATGAACGTAAAAAACAGACTTGAAGTGAAATCCGGGCGAGTATATTATTATTAAGACGAATCTGAAAAAAAAGATTGTTGTCTTCTTCCGAAATACCAAAATATTATATATTTTAGTGCGATCACTGGTACAAAATAGAAAAATTAACGAAAGACAGAAATGGCTTCGAATAATAAAATCAGCTGCAGCGATAATTCGGGAGGACATAAAACCACAGGTTAATGACACTTCATCGTATCCCTCGATCGATGATTTTTTAAAAGATCTGTATAGTTCCATTCCAAAATGTTATTACAAAAGTTTGAAAATGTGAGATGCAACCATTGGAATGGAAGTGCGCACAGACCAAGGCCCTTCACAGTATTCATGTACCGGAAATTCGGAGATAACAAATTTTTTGACTCTATTATCAAATTTTGGATTTAAAACATCGTAGAACGAAGCTCACATTTTGGAAGCATCTCCAACCTGAGTTAGAAATCACACCAGGAGTATTTTGTAAATTTGTATTCGATAATACGGATTTTAATATTAGTACCCTAAATGGCCTGAATATATTCCGTAGTATGGGCGGTGTTGAGTGCTTGACGTCAGCTACTACACTTGTTGCAGCTGGAAGGGTTTTATAGAGATTTGAACTGCCAGACAACAAATTTGAACGAACTAAAGTACTTCGTTTATCTTTCGTGAATTCATCACCGGCGCATTACAACACAATTTATACCCTGTGTTTTAAGACTGCTGCGGAATGTGAATGCCGGAAAGTCAGACAAAACTTCGTAGCGATTTGTGGACACTGCCAAGGTATTGCGTATTTAAACTTGAACAGAAATCTCGACATTGAAGACGAGATTTCTGTTGAGATCGAGTTTTATGAGGAATCTTTCAACGCCCCTAACCAAATATACAAAAATTCAGCTCCTTACCAATTAATTTTGTTTGTTTGTTCTAATTTGACTGGACTAAGAATTCTGCACGGAACTAAAACAACACAGACTTTTAGTAGAAATCTAATAATTCTTTTATATAGCAGTATGTTTTTAGAATCCACAATAATAATGGTAGCAAAGTTATTGACAATCTTGTGTGTGCAGGTACAAATCAGTGACTCAGAAATACAAAACATTCGAAGTCAAAAACGAAGAAAGATGGACCCAGATTTGTTAAGTCATTTCACGCTAGAAATATCACTAGTTTTTAACCATGAGACTTGTATAAAAAAGAATTTAATAAGCAAATTAAAAGAATAAAATTAACGTGCTTTATTCCTCATTACCGGTTCAAAAAAAGCTTCGTACATTAAAGGATATGTTAACACACGAGCTAGAGTTTTTATCCTACGGACTTGAGATTGGTTTCTAAAAATCAGAAAATTTATTAAACCTATATCGTAAGGGTTCATAGGGGTTAAGAAGATACAAATTAACAAACCATAAAAAAGATGGCAGAGATAATGTGAATACAATTTCCATGTATCTTCATGAGTAATTTATTTTAAATTTCCTCTTTTCTTTAAAATTCAGCGCAATAATTGACACCATTACGTTTCGATAACATACACAAATGAACGCTTCACAAGAGTCAAATTGATTATTCTCTCAGATTTAATCATACATTAACAAACATACACAACTGAAAATCTGTGCAGCCCTTCGAAAAAGTAACGTTCCCTTCATAATTCGTTGCATAGGTATGTACTTATATGCTAGAAATACATTTTAGCATACAATTTTATGTACTCAATGTTGCTGAATATTTTAGCATACTTACAAAGTGTACTTACTCTACCTATGTAGGTATATGATATATACAACATCACATAAGCTGCTGTTTACTTCAGGATCTGAAATCTGTTCCTTATTACGGATTAATTAAAATTTAACTTGGAGTTTTTGGGAGTGAAGCGATAATTTTTAACATATCTAAAATGTAAATAATTTCTTCTCAAAGTCGATATAATTTATACGAAATTCATGACGTTGTAACGTTGTAATGTTTTAATTCATTTACAGAAAACCTAATCAAACTCGATATCTTGCGCGATAAAAGAGCTCTGAAGGTGTTGAGGAATATATTCAATGATCATAATATTCACAAAGACATCGCGGTGGCCTCGAAAAATGCATTTTATTAAGTGGTTAAAAATGTCAGACACTTGGTTTAAGAGCAAACTGATACATTATCTGCTTACATTTGATTAAGTGCCTAGACTTTTCGTGAAGTGCTGAGTTACATCAAATATCAACGACATATATTTATTTGATATTGAGATTGGTAATTTTTCGTCTTTCCTTTCGAACTTTCTCGGCTGTTCCTTGGCTACGTATTTGAAAAGGCGAGCTTTTCTTATATGTATTCTTTATTTAGCTTGAACAAATCAGAGTGGTTACGAAAATTATTCAAATCTACAATGTCAGAACATAGCAGGAATATTTATTTATTTACTGCACAATTTCATAAGTCCTGCACGGTACGTAGAGGAACGAGAGATCCCAATTACGGGGCCGGGTTCCAGCCCAAGAAATAGTGATCCCAGAGCCAGGCTTGGCTAGAATATCAGCCCGTTCATTCTCCATTATCTCTATATACCAAGGAATTCACTGAAGGGTCACTTTTTTGTGGATACACAGCTTATCTACGGACGAGCTGCAGTCCTCCAGTAACTTAAATGTTATTGGAATTATTAAGACTGCCTGACTATCGGAAAGGATACCAATATGCTTTGCATTGATCCGCATATCAACGGCTGTCTTTACTGCCATTGCGATGGCCAAAAATTTCAGCCTGGAAGACAGTTTTGTGCCTTCCAAGTGAGTACTCCAACCCAGTGTTAGGTTCAAGAAAGTAAACACCAGCTTCCAAGTGAGTACTCCAACCCAATGTTGGGTTGAAGAAAGTAGACACCAGCACCGACTCCTTAAATAGTAAGAAAGCCGTTGGAGAAATTTTTTAGAGCGGGGAGGACTCGGTAAGGCACTTTTCTCAGCCCACGATAAGTTTACAGCAAAACCCACAGAGAAGCGTCGCCAGAAACGAAACTCTGGTACAGTCATATCAAGTAACATTTCGGGCTCCAGCCCACACGCCAATGAGCAATGGGAAGAACTAGTCCAGCCATCTTGCCAAAATCCCCGTGAGCCCAATCTATACACAGCAATTTCGGAATCTTCCTAAATGATGACATCCAAGGGTGGCAAATTAAGCAACACCTCAAGGGTAATTGTTCCGTCGCGGACCACAAATTAATTAAATTAAAAAACTCACCAATTAAATATCCCACAATGATATTTTCCCACGGTGCCGGAGCAGCTAAAAAATAAACAAAAAAGGCACCCATAAAAATGATCAACAAATAAAAGTCTCAGAACATTCACGATCTGAGACTTTAATTAAAACTATACTTACGCTACATCTCATGAATTAAATCATCCCACGATGTTTCACAATCCTAAGGGACCAAAAAATCTAAAAATAAAAACATATTATTAATAAATATATAAATAAATATTCAAAACATGTCAAACTTACCTCCATCTAACAGCTGCTATGAAACTTTTGATTTGACAAAATCAATATGGCAGCTGTCAGTACATATTCCGATTAAAACTATGGTGACACCATTTTTGGACCAAATGCATGAAAATTCACACGATGACGACATTTGGGGATCAAATACGTAAAGGTTCACACAAAGACGCGGGCGTCATTGGCAACGCCACCGGCAGACACAATTTCTATTGTGTTTCTGCCTATAAATAGCGAGCTACTGGAAGTAGCAACTCACTCGCATTTTGAGCAGTCGCCAAGACAGATCGGCAGTGTTAAACCGAAATTAAGTCTTGTTTAACAAAATCTAAGGGAGACATTTGAACCCAATATACTAATCTGTATTTAATTATTTTATTTTTTCAGCTTTATTAGCAGGCAGAATATTTGAAGCCTAGCGTTTTTTCTTATGAGCAGATCAAATGCAGCTCATATTACTACCCATTTCTAATAGAATTAACACTAATCGACAATTCTATTTTTCAGAGTAAAAATCCAGCATCTAAGTATTGGATTAATTAAAACGCCATTTCATCTTTAGAACTTTGAATTTTTTATTTTTGAACTTTTGATTTTTTTGATTATTATTTCATTTATTTTTTTGATTTTTGGTTGAATTATTATTGTATCATTTGGATTTTATTATTTCGTTTTAATTTCATTTGGATTAAGTAGCGATAAGATCTAGGTTAAGAAATCAGTTGTGAGAAATAAAAATTGAATATTGACATACCATAAACAATAATTTTTTCAGTCTTATCCTTCCAACCGGCACCTCCCCGAATTTATGATTAAACCCATATTGGGATTTAACAGTAGCAGTAGCGGTAGGTCACAGATCAAGTACTTGCAAGCTCGCGAGCTTTCGGATCGCAGTTCCAGTTCAGGTTCTCGGCTACTATACAAATGAGGTATGTATTTGTGAGAATTGGTCTTACAATCGAGGTGTACATCCAGTGCACAACACTCGGTTTCATGATCCATGTACAACAGTGAGGAGAGACCGTCATAGGCGTGTTAACTATTTGCATGCATTCTCCACTTCAGCTTCAAGTCGAGGTAGACACCGAGGTGCTCGACAGGGGGAGACAGTTACAGAGTATATTCAAAGAGCTTTGGAAGAATACAGTTTCCAAGCCTAGCTCCCGGAAAAAGAGCACCAAGCTGGTCATTGTAGGGTTCACCGTCATATAACAACGGTTACACCTGTCGTAAATAGTATTGACGCCTCGTTGCATGATGGCATAGGTAGCAGCCATATTGAGCCTGGTGCTGAGCAGAGGAATGTGATGCGCATATGGTTCACATGAGAATCCCATAATTTCCAGCACCGTGATGAGTGAGGGAACCACCTCAAACCAGAATTCCGAGGAAATCTCGCCAGACCAGACCTGGCTAGCATATTAAAGAAGGGGTATCACAAAGCAAGTGTACAAATGCAATGTAATGGTGGAAATTGAGAACTCTCGAGACCAACGTTTTATAAAGCCCAGCATAGAACTAATCTTTGATACCATTAGTTACAGACAGAAGCCATACGGCAACTCGAGGAATCTGACAACTCGTAATCATAAGGGATTGGTGTCTAATTCCTTTGGAAACTCATAACCTCACATTTGTCGATATTGAGCACCAAATTATTGCTCTCGCACCAATTGTAAAATTTCTGAAGGTCAACATTTACCTGTTTACAATGGTTAACAGATTTAATCTGAGCGTAGAGCTTAACATTGTCTGCATAAATTAAGACCTTACAGTACGTCACAACAGAGATAATATGGTCAATATGCAGAATAACGAACAACGGGCCCAAGTGACTCCCTTGAGGTACGCTAGATGAAGACTTCAAAATTCTAGAGATGGAATGGCGGAGATACCTTTGGCATGTTCTGTTATCTAAATAAAATTCCGTCCGTCCGTTTAGAAATGTTGGGGGAAACCCTTACTTTTCCATTTTAAACAGTATCACGGAGTGAGACAACTTATCGAAGACTTTACTAAAGTTAATATAAATACAATCTGTCTGGTATCCATTTGTAAATCTGCCAATGGTATCCGAGAAAAATTCCAACAAGTTAGTGGTTGTAGATCTGCCCGTAATAAACCCATGTTGGTTTGGGCAAGGCAGCAAGACTTAAAAATTACTGAAGAGATTCCATCCGGACCCATTGTGAAGTCACTTGGAAGCCCATTAATATGATCGAATATTTTCTTCTGAAATTGAAGGGATGAAGGTTGAAAATTTGACGGAGCAAAGGCATTAACACAATAAAAACTTTTAGATGTGGGGTTCGAGTTTTATTTCTTTTGCCGGGAGGTTGTTTAGCGATATTCGGGGCAATACTTGCGAAATATTTACAAAATTTACAATTAAAAAAAATTTATTTTTTTAAATCCAAAGGTTTCTAGCATATTTTTCGTGTGTGTCTGTCATATGTAAATGGAACTAAATGGAGCTCTCCTCTTTAATATGAATCCAAAACTACTTTCTTCGGATAATAGGTTAAGAAGGTATAGCCAAATACATTTAAAGTACCCTTTAAAAAAAAACTTTCCTTAAAGTGAGTGGCAACAATTTGTGCCACAAACATTAGGTATTTATCGATAAGTTCAAGAAAGCTCCACCTTGGAATACGTAGACGAGGTTATTATCCCTAAAATGCCTGCAAGTAAAACAACGGCTTGTAAGTAGATGAATGATAAGGGTTAGTGTGTTCAATCGTGCAACTACATTAACTTAGCATAATTCAAAAAACCATTTCTATTTTCCTGCGATTTGCACTTAAATTCGACAAACACTTAAGCAAACCACAAATAAATCCTTCCTCACAAACCCGATGACTTTTTCTTCTTTTAATTTGAAACCGGAAGTCTGATATTTCTTAAGTACAGCCCACGGTAGAATAGCCACACTTAATTTTTACTAGTTCTGCTCCTCTTCTTTACTATGACTTATTTTAATCTTAAACGATATACAAAATTTTAATTATCTAGATACATTCGTCAAATGGATCCCACTTCCCATTTTCATTAAAATAGTCCGAAGAATTCATAGAGTAACAGAAAAAAGAAAAAATATCTAAGTTTAAGTTAATTTTCCAGAAAGTGAACTTTATGAATACTTAAGAAGACCTTAAAGAAGGCGTTTTTATAGCCCAGAATCGCATACTTCTGTTATGTCTTGTTGAAGAATACTTTCTTTCAGGTAAAAAGTTCGGGACCTTATGAGAAAGTTTTGCTTTGTACTTTCTTGGGAGTTTTATGAAAATTTTTCTTACAAAACAATTTTAATTATGTTAGAACTTCTTAACTATCCATTTATACAACAGTAAAATTGGATTAAGGTTCACAGCCTGTTGAAGGAGGAGACGAATCGAATTACGAAGAAATATATAGAAGAGAGTTGTGCAGAATTTACACATCACACCTGCCAATAGCTCCACTGTAATCAGTATGAAAATTAGGGAGGTAATAAATCAGAAACAGAATTTTATTTGCAGGACTTGTCTTAATATTCTTCATCCGATGTATGACTTTAAGCGTGAGAACCCAAAGTCAAAGAAAATCAGTAAAAAAAAGAAAAGAAAAAGGTATGGAATAAATGAAATTGATGATCCTGCTTTAGATGACCATTATACCTTCTTCCCCCCCCCCCCTTCCCTACACAATTATTTTGAATGCCGTGAGGGATGGCATCCATTTACTAAGGAATTCGATCTGTTAAATTTTATACCTTTCTCTCTCAGAATGGCCACTTCAGTTCTCTTTCACTCTTCTCTGGACAATGATGGTGCGGTTTGAGTCCCATCAATATTCATAGAATTGGGGACAAGTGAACGAGGGGATAGAAGAACTTCATTAGCATGCTACATATGTACATAAATCCACCATAAACAAGTTCTGGACTAATTAAATCCTTCGATGGACATCATAAAATTTCCCCGTTAAAGTTCATAAATTATTTATATAGCTGCTGTCATATTATATTGCATATAAACTGTAGTCCTTCCAGGTCCTTATTTGTCAAAGTTAGTTACTTTCTGTGGGAGTGAAATGTCTACTAAGGGCTTGTGCAAGAACTTTTCTTTCATTTGATATAAGGTGAATATTTCAAGTGGACGAATAAAGTTTTCTGCCTTCCTGCCATGTTTCGGAGCAGTTTATGATTGAGTGGGTAAATTACTGTGCTAAAGTTATTTGCCCCACTAACGTTTTGACACTTTTGTGTTCCTGTAATATCGCTCAATTTAGAAAGTTTTTCCAGATTTTAGTATAATGGTTTATATCCTGTGAGTGTAGTTAGAGTCGAGTAGCTACGAAGTTAATTTTAATTATTATTTTATTATCGATTAGAAATGTAGCGCTATGATATTGCCGTTTTCTTACTCCTGCCCAGTTATTAGTTACTTTAGAAGTTTCGGAACTTTAGAAGTGTTTTAGAATATTAGAAATTGGCGGGGCTACCGTTTTGAGCACAAAAATTATGCATAGAATGATTAACTCGGGAGTGGTGTTGTATCTGCTTGTAAGACGGATATTTTAGAAAACCCATTGTAACTCTTATATGCTTCGGACAATTTTGCGTGATGTTTCCTATCTTTTAGTGCACTACCAATAGGTAATTGTTTAACGCCGAGGCGAGTATATATGTGAGACTTTTTCATTATTTCGGTACGTTAGACCGATGCTACCAGTTAACCATCTAATCCCATCTTAACCATCGTTCCTGGATTTGTTAGTATACCAGACATAGGTGCGTTGCGGAAACTGGAGTTCTTTGTCTAATATCTAGATTCTTTCCTTAATGGTTACCTCTTCTGCCATAATATCAATAGGAGCTTCTAGGACTTAATGTTCACCTGCTCGAGGATGTTAAGATGCCTAACATCAGATCATCTGACCTAACATTCTAGCCGTTGCTTCCCTCTGGATAAATTGGTAGAGTTACTGTAAGCAAAAAATGACTTTAAGTGCTCGTTGTGGACACGTTATGAAAGCGTTGGTGTCGCGTAAACACGCCATCCTTTGCACATCATTCTCTTAGTGGCTGTCAGCATAGGTTTAGGTCACCGCAGATGTTTGCTCCGTAAGAAAGGATGATTCTTATTATGCCCGAAAGATCCATAAGATCATTTTAGGATTTAGTCTCCACGTTTTTTCCGACAATTAACACCAGAAATTACCTACTCTCAGAGCTAAGAATTCATTTTGGACTTATACGATCTACTTTTAATTAATTTGATTGGTAATGGTAATTGGTAATATTGTGTAACAGACATTTCCGTTACAAAGTGAGAATCATCAGAGTATATTAAGTCATAGCACCATCCCAACTTACTTGCTTCATCTGGGATACCTTCGTAGGGTCCCCCATCTGTGCAATTTTGATTTTTGATGTGGTTTTTCGCATATATTTCTAGAATGATTCGTCGGACGGAAAAACTGCTTATAACCAATTTTAGAGAATTTCATATTCTAAACAAGTTTTTAGTACAATAAAAATGTTTAGAACTGATGGTTTTCACAGTATACGTAAAAAACCTTAATTTTTATACGGCAACACCAAGAAGATGTTGTCCATTTTTGAATTTTTTTCGCTATTACTATAAAAACATCATGTATCAGAGTTCAGCTCTCTATGTTGTCGCGCTCTCAGGCAGCGTCCAAATATATAGTGGAAAACGAAATTTTTGTATGGCAAACCCACGAAAGGGTTGCCCAATTTGTCTCATTTTCGAACTAAATTTTACTTATTTTTTTAAAGTGCGTGTACAAAATTTAAGTTTTCTAAATGAACGGGTTCTCGAGTTATCGTGTGCAAAGACTGACGGACAGAAATGCAAAAATCAAAAAAACGCTTTTAATATTATGCGTGAGTGTCCAATCCGTTATGCTCTACCATCATTATTTCGAGGTGTTACAAACGGAATGACAAGCTTGGTATACCTTGTAGATTTCATCTGGGGTATAAAAAGTTAGGCCAATGAAGAATGTAATTGTTAGTAGGAATGTTAAGGTGCCCCGATGCTCACACAGGTAGGAAGACTTAAAAAGCAGGTTGTTTTATTCACCAAGAGATCCCCATGCTCACATAGATACATGCGACGATCTTTGGCAAAAGTAAAAGGAACAATATTAATATAAAATGATAACGAAATATAATAAGATAAATATAAATAATACAAGATAGCAAACCAAACGTTTATGACTATGTCAACGCTGTCGATTTAGGGCGTATATATAAATAAACATAGTAATCCAAAGCTGGCAAATACCGAGGAACAGCTAATACATAACTTCATAGCAACACTAAAGCCTAGCACTAAGATCCGCGCGCTAAGCTAAAACTCATATGATCATTTAGCACGCAAAGAGCTGAATTTTTGTGAGAGCAGTACTAAGAACAACGCATTAAATTTGGGTTTTGGGTTTTGATTATAGATGGCACCACCAGTAAGACTAACAAAATTTTGCTTGAATTTATCCGCCGGGCCGTTCTTTAGCGCGCTAAAAAATATTTATTGTCAGATTTCAGAGATCTGATACATTTTTTGACTGGAATTTTGAAGTTAGCGTAGTTTAGTACGTTTTTGCTGTAAGTACCAGATGAATTGGATTTCCTCTCTGGCCGTATTTGCAATGTCATTGCTAATTTTCTTTTATTGTATACATTATACGTACAATTTTAATATTTTTAATACTTCCAAATTATTTTAACTGCCCGTTTTTAGAAATATTTCAGAAAAAAAATAATTGTAAAATGGTTCTTCCTTTTACTATATATTTTCTCTGAGTCTCCGCTGTCATATTTTAGCTGCTAAAGAACGGCCCCGATTTTGGAGACTTGCTAAAGTTTAGTTTAGGGCGGACCTTAGTAGTAGGCTTTTGAGTAGAAAAGTCGATTAGCAACATAAACTTATCCTTCGGCTGAGAACAACTGAAATTATTCTCCGATGTCTTTGCAAAATGTCACTTGTCAAGCAGTTATAACAGGTTAAAAATGGAAGAGATCTTATGTCGATTTCGATGCGACTTCAGTGCAACACCAGTGTTGCACTTGTTCAACAGTGAAGCACTGAAAATATTCGAACTTTTATAGCGGAAGTACAACACTGACTTCCCCTACTTTGCACTGGATATTTTCTCGGTGTTACAAATACATATTCAACTTGAATTGTCATTTGCTCTGTCAAAGTATACTGTCGCGATTATTTGTGAAATTTTTGAGTTAAATGAGTTAAAAGATTTTATTAGGATTATTTGCATAAAATTTTGACAGTTACGTGTATATAATACGTGTCCACAAATACAAGTAATATGACAGAAATATGTTCGATGGTCTTCAGTGCAACACTGAAATGGTCCCATTGAAAATCGACATAAGTTCCTTCAAACGGTAATAGAAGCTCTGAACTAGGATGTAGCTAGGTAAGATTGTAATTCGAAATGAAAATTGTCATAGGTAAGATAAAATAAGATAATTGTCATATTGTAAAAGGTACAGTGAATTATTAGATCGGTTTAAGTAAAAATGTTTGTGCAGTAATAGTATTAAGGCAAGTTCGATGATGGAGTTGCTACACACCAATGTATGCACGGATTGATGAAAAGTAAAAAGTGGGCATTTTCAGAATCAGCGGTGTGGGCCAGACTCGTTGAACTAAGGAAATAAAAAGATGGCGGAGTTTCCGGGACTGTGATGTGAAAAGCACGAGTATTTGAAAAGTGAAGCCATTACCTTGTTATAAAAAGAATTAAAAGTGTTGAAGTGATTAATAGACGGGAAGTGCAACAGGATTAAATTACAGCCAAAAGGGTTCCGAGTGTGAGGTCTCAAATATGCAAATTCAAGCAAGCTGCCGAAACCAACACAGATCAGAATTTCGAAGATAGTGCTTTGAAACAGGTGAAGTGGATCCTCTGGTCAGGGTTTCTCTGTGAGCTGGAGTTTTTTTTTCAGTTCTGGAGAATTTCTTCTCAGTGAGGCCGAAATCAACAGATGTGCAATTGGTGTAACGTCAAGAAAAACTACACTAACTTTCTAATGTTTTCTTAGCTTTCTATTTGCGCTTAATCTTCTGAAAAGATTAAGAAAATTCGTGACTAACTCTTAAAATTCGTGGTTTCCTAACAGCGCGAGCTTAGTTCTGACAGTTCTTTTATATAGCATCCCTAGTTCTAGAAGATACCTTTCCAATATTCCAACTTCATGACCTTTTCTTTATGATTCTTCCTATACTAACCTAACGAAACGACATCTAGTACCACAATTCATTTACTTCTCTTCTATAATAACAATTACTACCACTTTTTAAATTTGAAATTTTGATGACTAGTGCTGGATGTTTATATTCTAGGTTATGTGCAACGATTGTTTAAAATATTTATGCATGATTTTATATCCCGTAGATTGATATTCCGGCTTATAGGCTGGGATCCGTATAAAATCCGCTAACAGACCTTCTTTTTCTTTTTATATACATATATATTAAGCCAAGCTTACGCATGCAAAGCACAGCATGGCAGGGAGGAGATATGGAACGGATTAGGAGACGTGAGGTAAGTGGCGGAGGTCCCGCTGTATGTCACTCTTGAACCTTCACAAATTGTAAGCTCGGGGAAAAACAGAAGATGGTAGATTGATCGACATTACCACATTAGAGCATTTCGGGATGAAGAAGCATCACGGAATTTTACTGTACGGCCGAAAGTATTTTGAATGGCGAGAGGCTGTGCGTGGCTTGCAGCGCGAGTATTGCTTGCAGGAAATAATCTACAAGGGGTCAAACTAGATATTTCATCGGAGCATTGGCCATGCGTGTAGCGATTAACAAGCAAAAGATATCCAACATTACGGCGGTGCTCACGTCAGTCCGATAGAAGAAGTTATTGCCACATCGCCAATGAGCTTAAATCTCTCTTTTGGATAATATTCAATGAAGCTGAGGATATATGGCCAGCCCGGCCCAGCTATGGGATTTGTGTTTCATTCTAGGTCTGATATAGGACTTGTAGAGGAGTACTAGACTTGACGGACTGAAATACTTCTTTTCAGAAATCCAAGATATTTCGATGCTTCTTTGGCAACAGAGAAGATGTGGTCTATCCAGCTTAACTTACTGGAAATATTAATACAAAAATGTTTAGTGATGGTGAATCAGAAATTAATGCTACATCAAAAGAAACGGGAGTGGTTAAGTGATGGTCTTGTTTTAAAGAGATGAAACAGCTTTGCCCTTAGCGCGGATTATATGAAGATCGTTATTCAATGATCTAGTTATGCAAGCTCGTTTGATACATGCGGCATTCCCTCCGGGGTCTGCAAAAGTATTAAGTTTTTTCATTTTTTTAAGCTAAAAATAACATAAATGTTCTTATAGCTAAATACGCACTCGGTCCAAGCTAATATGGGTGTCATTCAGCTGTTTAACTGAGCTTGACACCTTACAATGTACATAAATTACGTATAGATGGGTGGTGGTATTGTTAATGGTTCAGCGGGGGGGGGGGGGGGCTGGTGATTAGACAACTTAAGTCTATTTCCTTAGTATCCAACTTATGCTTAAATGGGGAATGGGAGGTTAAAGAGGCGGAATAGGGGGCAACTTCCTGATTGGGAGGGGTTTAGAATCACTACGAGGTTTGTGGAATTGAGGAAATTTCCAGATATGGGGCAAGTGGAAAGGAGGTGTTGCACCGTTTAGGGATTCTGGCAATTAGTACAGAGGGGTCTTGTGTGTCCGTGCGTGAGTCTTGTCAAGTTTCTTGTCTGTTCTCTGTTGAGTGTCCTGTCCTAGTCAGGTTGTAGAATTGTAGGCCACTGGTTGTGAACAAGAGTTCTCTTGTTCTCCCAATTGGTCTGTCTGCGCCTATTCATTTCTTTGACCGCAATTCTGGCTATCAGTCTGGCATCTGCTGTTGTTGAGAGGTCCCCATGAGGATAATTGCTGTATGTTTTGCCAGGTGGTCCGCTATTTCATTCCCGCTTATCCCCGCGTTTTCTAGTGATAGTAGTTTTTGACCCTCTTAAATTATTTCTTATGGCTTGTATTAAAAGCGAGTGGTTTTTGTGATTTTTGATGGCGTCCATGGAGGCTTTGCCGTCGCCGTCAACGGATGCTTTGGAGATGGTGTATATTGTTATCGCTCTTTGGCTGGGCTTGGCCCATTAAATTTCCTCGGCAATTACGTACTGCTCTGCCTGCTGAGGACACTTCACGATATTGCGTGTCATCCATGCGCAGGGCCCATGCTAATCTTCTCTGTATCGTTCTAATTATCGTACCTATATGTTCTGTATGGTCATTACTGAAAATTAGGAAGAGAGACGGAGAGGTAACAGAACAATGGCGGACACCGGCATTTATAGGGTGAGGCTCAGATATAACGACATCTAATACGACACGTATTTGGCGACCAGATAGAAAACTTTTATTCCATGATAGAAGAGGAGGGGTGAGACAGAGTACTTTAAGTTTGACTAAATATCAAAGGCCTTTGAAATATCCAAAGCAATGATTTTGGACTCACCAAAATTGTGAAGGCTACGGTTCCAACATTCTGTAAGAAAAGTCAGCAAGAAACGAACGGATGAGCGTCTAGTCCGAAAGTCATATTGCCGATTGTTGATGAGTTGGTGAGTATCTAGATACTTGATTAAAGTGAAATTAATGATAGATTCAGAAACCTTTTAAAAAATCGAAGTGATTGCAATTGGTCGATAACTTTTGGGATCGCTACCCACTTCTTTCTTGGGAATAGGCTAAACGTGAGCTAGTTACAAAGTGGATGGAAATTTTCCTGTCGAATAAGACAAGTAGAATAGTTTGCGCAGAGGATAAGCCAAGGATGAAGCACAGCTTTTAAACTAACAGCGGTGATAACCCATCAGGTTCCGCGGCGTTGGATACGTTGATCTCCTTAAGGACCTTGAGCACATCTCCGAATTCTGAGCGGATCTTGCAACCACAATAATTGACTTATCCAGGGAGTCAAACTACGACTTCACCATTGTCAAGTAGTGAAGCTGTTGAGGAAGTGGTGATGTTGTTCTTTATAGTTTTTGACGAGAGACCAGAAACCTTTTTACCTTTGCGGTTTGCCAAATTTCTTTGTATAATACTCCGGTCAAAATGAAATTTCACTCTCTGGATAATGGACTTGCAGGTGTTCCGTGAAGTCTTGTAAACTTGTTTCAGCTCTAGACATGGAAAGCAACTGTAGTTCTAGGGAACAAAATTTTAATGAGCAATTTTTGCTGTGTACGCGAAAAATGTGAACTCAAAATGTTTCTTTTTTCTTTTTAATAAATGAGTAATGTTATTAGAATAAAATAATTTTAAACTTGAAATAAGTTTGATAAAAACTACATAACTCCCAAAAAATTACTTTAAATTCCTGAAATTTAACCAAAACAGTTATACATGCATACACAAAGATAATAGAAAAACATCCTTACAATTTATTATGAAAGAAAAACTTAATTATGGGAGAATTGTCAAAACTTCAAACGTAAATAGCGCCTATGTACAGTTTTGGACTTATGTACTTTTGATTAAACACACCATACGAATAAAATCAACAGTTTTCAAAAATCTTGTTGTAGAAACTTTTAGCGCACCACAACTCCGCACTTAGAAAAAACTGCTGTTATTAAAACACCATTAAATATATATCGTAACAGTCGATACATTTGTGGATACTTTTATAAATTTTCTCAAAACAATCAATCGATATTGAAAACATTTCAATTCCGTAATACGTAATCCACTTTTTCTACCTTCCTAAAATGTTACGACGTGCTCCAGGCAATTAGATCTAATAAATTTCAAAAATGTAAAAAATAGAAATAAAAAAATCATTTTGCTTGAAAAACAACTAAATTATGTAAGGTATGTATCGACTTTCTTTTTGTATTCCAATTCCACAACATTTTCATATCGATTGCATAGAAAAACATTTTTATCAGGAAAAATTCAGGAAATCTCTTTAAGGAAAATGCGTGGTTGCATAATTTCGTTAAAATTTCTCTCACGTATCAACTATCTAACACATGCCATGGAGAAGTTGAGGAGAGGTATTTGAAGGATATTAGTAAGAACATATCTGCTATTAAGGAACCTATCATCAACGGGTCACGTATATATGGGGCTTATTCCTTCCAATTACTCTAGTAATTCCCTTGACATCAGGATATTGGTGAAAGCTGCACCGACTAATCGAAATGGAAGACTTAAGTTTGGTTGCGTGAAATTATAGGGTTCAGGAAAACGAAGACATAATAGATAAAAATATTGACTGGGGCTGTTAAAAAAATATGAATTTGTACACGTTGTGAGTGTATGTAGGAAATACTTCTTCCGTGATTTTTTATTTGGTTTTGGCTGATATATGTACACTTGCATTCTTACTTGAGCCAGTTAGTGTGAAATCGATTTTGGACTATAATTGCTAGATAATTAGGTTTTGAAATATCGATTTGATTTATGTAAATTTGATGAAAATTTATTTAATAATATGTCAACATTTTAACTGATAGAGACACTTTTTACGTTTCACAAAAACTATTACCTATTCCATTAATTTTAAAATAACCTTACGCGTTTCGACCACTTAGGTTATCCTCAGAAGCTCTATATTTATTGATTTATTTCCAATAGTTCTATGAAGAACTAGAGGTACGAGCAGGGGGTGGATGGGCCCAGGCGGAAAAAGGAATTTTCCTCTCGGACCGGGTGAGATTTATAAAATTTGGGCTGGTAATATTAAACCAACACTTTTATTTTAAAATAAAATTTTTGAAAAAAAAATAGATTTGGGCCGGTAATGTCAAAACTATAACCTAGATAAAACCGTCTAAAGAAATATTTTTCAAAATGAGTTCCTCGCGTTCAAAACGTAAGGGAGGTGCAGAAAAACAAAGAGACAAGAAAAAATAAAGGTTGACAGAGAGAACAGGCATATATATGTGTCAAGTTGGAAAGCTTTTTTTAAGAAAAAAGATTCTGTTTCCGACGCAGGGACTGAAGAAAATTGCGATGGCAGCTCAACAAAAGACGTAAGTATAGCACAACATAATAATGCATTCTCCCATGTACTCCCAATGAATCATTGTTTTATTGAGTTCTCAGTACAGGGAGTCCGGATTTAGATGGGTTCATATGCGAAGCACGAAACACCTGTATTCTTAACTAGCCGTTATTATTCTAAAGTGGTATTGTTTTGAGACTTAAAATTTGGCGCAAAAACATTTGCGATAGTTCTTTTAGTTTTCGAGCTAATAGATGATTTTGGAAAAATTAATAATTTTGCAAGGGCGTCGTATCATATTTATTAAAAGAGATATCGAAATTCTGTAAATACCATCATAAGTACCAAAAAGTTAAATACGTACCTGGATTTTTTATTTAATTTTTTGTCCTCTTTGGGCATATCTTATCTAATGTCTTAGGAATCGTCGCAAGTACAAAAATTGAAAGATGATGTTGATGAAATGATGACAAGCCTGTCGATGATTCAATCCTAACGCAAGCAATCGATGACATTAGCATTACTCCCGATTACGAGGAACCAATTCCAGAGATTTTCAATCTTGATTGCCGCACATACGACTACTTTAAAAGATCAACATCAAATGGAATATATATTTTCTTTGAAAATCAGCCTCATGTACCTGACCCAAATTCTAAAATAAAATTCAGGATAGAAAAAGCTTTCAAGAGAAAAAATGGAACGGTCAGAAAATTGTTGACATACAGTGAGAAGAAAAAAGCTCTGTTTTGTACTGTTTGTTTAGCTTTTGCGCGACCTAATGAAGCAAGTTCATTCATAGTCGGTATGTCCGGCTGGAATCATACATACCAAAGAGTTGAACAACATGAAAAATCTTTTATGCATGGAAAATGTGCTGAATCAAATTTTATGCATACACATGACAAAACCATCGGGAAATTATTATTTTCCAGTCAGTTGAATTTAAGAAACAAACAAGTCATGAAAAACGCGCCAAGTACTAGATCGAGTGATAAATGTGATCAAACTAATTAGAAAGAGAGGTCTTAGTTACAGAAGAAATGAAAATGAAGCAGCCTATTCTCTACTTGATGAAACCTTGGACCATGGTACTTTTTAACAAACTATTTGGGTACTACGGCAACCCAGAATCATGTTTATATGTAAAGGTTTTAGAGGCGTTACATACGATCGAAACGAGTCACAAAATAAATCCCGATGTCAGGTCAAGAGCCAGTAGCTTGAAGAATGGCCTCTTAAAATATGAAAATATCCTGATTGCTCATATTTTTATGCCCTAGATGAAATCTATAGGGTATACTAAGTTTGTCATTCCGTTTGTAACGCACAGAAATAATGATGGTAGAGCAAAATGGATTGGACACCCCCGCATAAAATTAAAAGTTATTTTGATTTTTGTATGTCCGTCTGGCCGTCCGTCCGTTCGTCCGTCTGCCCGTGCGCACGATAACTCGAGAACGCATTTACTTAGAAAGCTGAAATTTTGTACACGGACATTAAAAAAAAAGTAAGATTAAGTTCGAAAATGAGACAAATCGAGCAACTCCTTCGTGGTGTTGCCATACAAAAATTTCGTTTTCCACTATATATTTGGACACAACCTGAGAACACGTCGACATAGAGAGCTGAAATTTCGTACATTGTGTTTGCATAGTAATAGCAAATAAAATTTCAAAAATGGGCTAAATCGGGTAACTCATTCTTGGTATTGCCATATAAAAATTTTGGTTTTTTACATATACTTTGAAAACGATCAGTCTTTTTTATTGTACTAAAAACTTCTTCAGAATAAGAAATCCTATAAAATGGGTTATAATCATTTGTCTGTCCGACGAGCCGTTCTAGAAATATGTATATGCAAAAAAGCAATGCAAAAAATCAAATTTGCTCAAATGGGTGACCATAGAAAATTTCATACGGGCATTCATCTAGGGTATCATAAGAATTGGTTTCACACCAATTCTAGCTTTTGCACTTGTTTTAAGAATATTTCAAATAACTGGATTATTATCCAAATATCTGCAGACAAAAGGTCTTGACTTACTTAAATGCGGCAGTCCGGTAGAATCATCCTTAACTCAGCTAATTGAAATTCAGAGAGATGTAGAAAGCACCAAAGAGATGCCGGAGACATTTGTTGAATGGGCAAAGAGACAACTTGATTTAGTCGAAGGCTGCAATACACTAGACATTGAAGAAACCTTGCCCATACACAGAAAAACACGCGTGAAAAGAATGCATGACGAAAACACAGCAGATCCGAAGCTGACTGATCCTTTCGACAGCTTCAGGATTGAAACATATGTATAATTTTCTGTTAGATGTAGTGATTGAGTCCATGAAACGACGATTTACAAATAACACAAACTGCTTTTTTTAAAACGCCTAGTCCCTCTGTTATTGACTTATTTTTGACATCAGATCCAGAGCGAGTCTGTTTTCATAGCCAGCTTAGTCCTCCCAGTATTTTCGATCACGACATACTTTTTTTTAAGCTACATGATTCCTTTAAGACCTCCATAGGCCGAAGTGATCCAATTTAGCGACTATAACAAGATTAATCTGCGAGATGTTGCTTTCGAGTGTGATTCTTTAGATTGGTCTGCCCTATATAATACTTCCTAAACAGACGAACAAGCAAATATTCAGAACAGTCGAATAAAATATTTGTATGAGAGGCATGTTCCGCTGAAAAGAAAGCGAATTTTGGCCACTGGATGTCCATGGTTTTCTCCTGAAATATCTACTCTCATTATTGAGAGAGAGTATCTCTATCGGCTCTATCGTCGTGCTAAAACTAGTTACAGTAGGCAATTGTACAGATTGGCTTGAAATCGAGTTACTACGAAAATTCGAAGATCAAAGCGTTTGTATTTTACATCGAAACTGAACCCCAACTTGTCCCCAAGGATACTGTGGAAAAATCTTAAGAGGGCCGGCTTAGTGGAAGGGAGGTTAGTCCTGTGCGCGAATTCAACCCGGATAACCTAAGTGCTTTCTTCACTTCTGTTCGCCCAGCTCAAGCTCAAGCAGATCTCTCTTATTACTCTTCTCCTTAAGCTGAACATGAAATAACTTTCTCTTTCCGTTGTGTTGATGCACGTGAGATATTAAGGGCTATCCATGTGATACGGTCAGATGCGGTAGGACCGGATGAATTTTCTCCGCGATTCATTAAAATTGTTCTGCCTTTCATAATTAGACATTTATTACATCTCTTTAGCTCCTGCCTGACCTTCTCAACTTTTCCGCGCTTATGGAGGACTGCCACGGTGCTAGTTCCGAAGGATTTGAATGATCTGCGGCCGATTAGCATTTTGTGTTTTTTTTCTAAAGTTTTAGAAAAGTTGAGGGCCGCGCAGATACAGGAGAACTTGGAGGATACGAGCTTTCTCTCTGAGTGGCAGTCCGGTTTCCGTTCTCACCATAACTGTGAATCAGCTGTACTAAAAGTGACCAATGATCTACGATGTTCACTTGATAAGGATCACATTAGCGTTCTTGTGCGCTTGGATTTTTCTAAGGCATTCGACAGTATTAGTCATCATATGCTTTTGGATAAGTTGTCTTCAAATGTTGTCTTTTGTTCCTCTGCTGTTCAGCTAATCTTGAATTACCTAACTGATACGTGGCAGCAAGTTAAAGAGGAAAATAGTTTATCTGGTCTTCTACCGCTCTATTGCGGAGTTGCTCAGGGATCAGTACTTGGACCTCTTTTGTTCAGTATATTTATTAGCGACCTACCGGAAGTTATAAAGGATGCAAAAATTCATATGTATGCTGACTATATTCATATATACCTAGACAGGCCTATTGGGCTAATAGAGGATTGCTTTGCTTGCTTAAATAACGACCTCAAAAATATCCACAAATGGTCAGTCAACAATCAGCTTAAGTTTAATTCATCCAAATCGCAGTATATGATATTCCACAATAATAGTGTTCATACTGATGAAGCAGCAGCTGAGTTCAACGGAACTAATCTTACATTAGTGAATAGAGTTAGAAATCTAGGCATAATTATCAACTCCAATAAGTATTTTTGGATATAATCTATTGGGAATTTTACTTCACTGTATTCCATAGATGATCGTTGGGTAAAGATGGATTTATTTATTTATTTATGTAAGTGAACGACGGAGCCATTTCACATTTTTCTTTTTCGTTAAATTTAAATTCGACGCACTAACGAGTTGGCTTACTTGTAATTGTAACTCTGATGTATCTTCAATTGGAACATTTTCGCGCAAATATCGTTCTTCATCGAAAAACTGACTACATCTGCTTCTAAATGTACCTTCATAACAGTAATTTTTATGAGCTATGTTAACTATAAGAATTTTATTCGGAATCAGTTCGCAGAACTCCATGTCGTTATTTACATCTACATCTTCCTCAATTGCATCATCCTGTATAACGGATTCCACAGAAAGCTATTCTCAGAGATCTAGAATATCGTCTTCATTTTCTAATCTAGAGAACTCTACAAAAAAAAAAAACAGAATTATTTACCCCCACAATTTGATATTCCACTTGCCATAGCTGCATGAAACACAGAAAATACAAGCGTACTACACTGCACTGAAACGAAAAGAACTAATAAACCATCAGTGAATTTGGCACAGAGAGCATGGAACCAAAAAGAGATAGGACATTCACAGTCGGTTTTTAAATTATGTCATTTGAATTTGATGTCCATTGAAATGGACATCAGGATTGAAAGGGTTAAATCCGTTTCATAATGCAAGCTCCTGCAAGAAATTAATAATTTTCCAGTCAATTCCATCATAATTATGAATGGACGTGTGTGTATGCGTTTGTGTGTGTGTGTGTGTGTGTTCAGGATATATCTATTCAAAATGTATTATGCCCATGCACATCAAAGCTAAACCCTGTGAAGCAGTGATCTTAATGGGAACAGGATTAAGCAGTGAATGTACATGATACATTTTGAACAGACCAATCGCTAATTAGTCGCGTTTTAATCAAAGCTTTCTTTCTTGCAATAGAAGCCAATTTAGTACATTCTGCTCTATTGGTAGATTACCTTACTCTCTCATATGAAATGACTGGCCTGATATCCTATGTGTTCACTGACAGTTAATAGCATTTCTCTATGAGGTAAAAATTTTAATTAACTTTAACTATGAAGGGAAGTATATAGAAGGAAAAGAAATATATTTGTATCTAATATGATTCGATTCAATTGATCGTTCTTTGGAATTTTCGTATTACTTATTAACATGTACATAATTATCTTATTATTGATTCATGCTCCGATGGCAAGTGATATAAATACTCGTTTGACCCTTAAGTAGACGCATGGGGTCAGGGAATTTTAACCGTGAACAAAATTTAGAACGCATTCTCTCTCGACCTTGCGTCCTCCAGTAGCTTTTCATCTTAGAACACGATTTTGAAAATGGTCGTATTCGAGCCACTGCAAAGTAGGCATGCTTTTGTACTATAGGGAAGTGTGACCCTATGCACCCACTTACGTAATGTTTTTCGTGAGTTAAGCTTTGTTAGGTATAACTTTCGAAATTCCGACGTTTTATAGTATTTTCAAATGAGCTTTAGCGAAAATAGACAAAACATATGTTGAGATGGTAGTTTTGTGTGAATAGTGTAGCTTGTCTACATAGACTGGCAAGAAGTTCCTTGGCATGTAATATATAATAATTGTTATTTTAATTTTTTGTTATCAGAAGGCATATGTTTTTCAATTTTTTTTTGTTAAAGCAATAAAATTAAGTTATCTAACTGCATTCCTTTTGTTTTTGAATATTTTGTGGTTTACTTAAATTTCTAGCGAGAAGTTGGGGTCACTATTGACCCCATGCGCCCACTTTTGTGATTTTGCTAGTGCGTCTACTTAAGGGTTAAAGTAGCAAAATGAAATTTTATAAAATTCCCAAATGGTATTCACGGCAATTTGGAAAAATAAGCATAAAAATAAATATAACAACCATAAAAGTTCCAATTGAAATATGCCCAATAATATTATACCCTGAATGAAAATATAAAAGTTAAATAAAGCGACAACCAAAAGTTTTGTTTGGTAATACCAGGAAGGCGTTGCCCTAGTTATTTTATTTATGAAATTTTATTTACTATTTATATGAATACAGAATTTCACGTTATGTCGGCTGCTGCTTCCAGATCCGACTAGGGAGAAGAGATCGATGATGATATTAATTTTGATTAGATATGAGTATAAGACCGTTTTCTTTAAATTTCCGTGTATTAGAATTTTCGGGCTGGACGGTCAGGAGGAAAAACACCTCTTTAGTTTGTGAGAATTTTATTTGTTCTCCGACGTTTCGGCCGATGTCTCGAACCGTTCTCAAGGACAGAGTCTAATTAAAACATCAATTTAACTATTGCTTGATAAAAATTAAAAAACAAACAAAACTTACGGATTAAACAACATTGTAAAAATATTAACAGATAACAAACAGCAAACATTAATTAAAAACCACAGTATAAAAAATAAATAAATAAATAAATACATAAATGACAAAACATGGTAAAAGAAACTATAGGAGTTGTGGAAGGTTATCCAACCACTCGTCAAAAACAACTGGTGCTAGACGTAGCTTTATCATTTCCCAAAGCTCTCGAAATGCGTGCAATAAATATTATTGATATTCTCTCTATCCGTTTTTTTGTTCATGGTATTGGGAGTTTTCTGAATATATAATGCCTCTATCAATAATCGTTTCTTATAGTGTTTTTCGTGGTGTAGGATAGAAGTATTTTCAAAATCTCGAGCATGGTTCGATAATGCACAGTGTGTAGTTAGCGCTGTTTTATTTTGGTTTCCGCTTTTTAAATCTGATTTGTGGTTAGAAATCCTGTTTTTAAGGAATTGCCCTGTTGTTAAAACATAGATCATCGGAAAATTTTCGTTATTCCTACCCTTGCAGGGTATTTTGTAAATTACGTCCGAACGTAATTCTTTGGGTGTCGGAACCTTTAGCTTAGTGAAACAATTATTTATTGTTTTGCGTGGCATGAGGACTAGTTTGATTTGGTGATCCTGGGGTTTATGGATTTTTTGAAACCTTTGTGAAAACCCAGGGATATAAGTTGCACCTTTAAATCTCAAAAAACTTTCGGATCCACCCCCATTAACTCTTTCAACATTATGTGTGCTGTACTGAAACAACAGCCCTCCTCTTATTGATTTGGGGCAGCCATTCTCGCTCAATATGTTCTAAATTTTTCCTATATTGGTTCTGTGGAATTTTTCGTGGCTAAGCTTTAAAACTCTGGAGATAAAATTTTTAGCTGTGTTTATTTGCTGATTTTCAGGATGCAAAAGTCTACCCGAAGATGTGGGTTTTTGGTACCAGTCAGTTATTATTAGGTTTTTTTCCCTACTAAATATAATGGCTAAGTACGGTAGGGATCCCATACTCTCTTCTTCTACAGTGAACTGTAGTTTAGGGTGATAACTATTGAGAGTATTAAGTATAGCAGGCAGATGTTGGTGTGGCAATATGGTAAAAAGATCGTCAACATATTTGATAACTATCCGTGGCTTGTTTTCCATTTTATTAATAGAGACAGTTAATAAATCTTCCATTACAATGTCCGCCAGTATTGGAGATAGAGGACTTCCCATTGTTACACCGAACGTTTGTTTGTAAATATTTTTATTAAAAACGAAATAATTGGCTTCGGTTGTACAGAAGCTAAGCATTTCCAAAAACTTTTTACGTGGTATGGCTGTGTGAGCGCTAATAGAACTCCACTTATTTTCAATAATTTTGAGAACTAAGTTCACGGGAATGTTCGTGAATAAGGAAATAACGTCAAAGGAAACCATTTTTTCTGTTATTTCAATTTATAACTTATCCACTTTGTCTTTAAATGCGATGGAATCGTATACGTTAAATGCAGAGCTAGTAGTGAAATTTTTCAATATGGATGCCAGATATTTAGTCAGTTGGTATACTGGAGACTCGATTGAAGAAACGATTGGTCTAATTGGACAGCCCGCTTTGTGAATTTTCCGCAAACCGTATAATTTGGGAGGAACTGATTTATAAGTAGATAGCTTATATTTGTCTGAATCCGAGATTAATTGATGCAATGTGAGATATTTTATATGTTCATTGTTTTTACTTTGAAGTTTGTTAGTCGGATCTATTCTTATTGGTCTGTAATTCTTATCGGAGAGAATCGAATTTATTTTATCTAAATAGTCGTTCCTCCACATTACCACGGTCACACTGCCTTTGTCTGCTGTTGTAATCACAACTTTCTTTCTGTGCTTAGCCAAAAATTTTATAGTATCGTCATATAATTTTAAAATTAATTTGTGATTTTGGTCATATTTATTTCTACTTGAAAAGTCTGAAATTAAACTGCATAATTTCGCTCTGGCAATATCACGATTATTCTCGTTGTAATAGATTGTAAACAAAATTCACCATCAGCAATCGCTTGAAATAGCGTAACTAGCATTTGTTTTTTAATTTTTATATCAAGCAATAGTTACATTGATGTTTTAATTAGACTGTGTCTTTGAGAACGATTCGAGACATCGGCCGAAACGTCGGAGAACAAATAAAATTTTTACAAATTAAAGAGGTGTTTTTCCTCCTGACCATTCAGCCCGAAAATCCCAATACACGGATATTAATTTTGGAAATTTTGCAATTAAAAATGAAACACAGTGAAAGTTGAAAGTTTTGTTTAGTTTTTTTTTCTTCTTTTTTATTGATTATTTAGCGGTTTCAGCCAGCGCTTTTAAAAAGTTGTAAGAACTGAGTTAATGTGAATTAACGAGTACTCTCAACAATTGGAGAATTATATTTATTATGAACACTTTTCGAAAACTTTAGAAATTGACCTTGTTCAAATTTAATCAAAACTTTTCCATTAATTGGGGATTTGATTAAGCTCAAGGAGGCGACCACTGAAAAGGTGAAAAAAGACTACCCGAAGAGCGGGCTAGCTGCCCTCAGGTACGCATGAATCTTAAAAAATGTTTTTAAATTTGTTGTTATTTTCTTACAACGTACAGTGGGGCAGCGGCCCTTCAAATTTGGCGGTAAGTCACAGCCATAATGAATGTATTTCTAAGTTGAATATTTCATTTTCAGGGTGTTATTAGAAAATATGATGAAAATCCAAAGCGTGTTATAGATTTTTGAATTTTTGTTTTAGAGGGGAAAATCTAAATATATATACCTATATTTTTTTGTTTTCACTGCATAATTTTTACACCTTCAGCCGTAGCAAGATGAAATTTGGTATGCATATTCATTTTCGAAAACAGAAATTTGCAAAATTCGATATTTCGTTTAAGGAGAAATTTTATTTTTCGAAAATCAAAAAAATTTTTTTACCGTGTTTTTCTACGTCAAATAACAAACAGTAGATATCATACGCTATTATCTATTATTCAATATCAACATCAAGGTACTGTATATTTAGCCTTAGCCGAGATTTATAATCTTATTTGAAGCGTGATAATGTTTTGTTCTAATCCATAAGATTTTCTTCATGACATTTTGTTCTGGTCATGATATCTTCTCTCAAAAATATTATTTCTGTTTCATTTTCATTGCACCCTGAGCTTCTCATAACAACAAAAAGTTTTTTTTCGTATTGTAAACATTCGGACTTATATTAAAATTGACTAACTGTGGAAAAGCTCGAATACCGAGGAGTGCAAACAGAAGAACTGGTTATCAAATATACAATCAATGTTTATTAGAAAAACGAAAAAACCAAGACCCGGGGCTAAAAACAACTAATAATCTACGTGCTTCTGAGAATAATTTAAAACAATTAATAATCAACGGACAGTTTATGTTATATCAACCATTTAATACTAGATACACTTTTCTGCAATTAATGGTTACTAATTTGATAATACGTACCTGAAATGACGAAAGAGTGGAATATTTTAGAGATTAAACAACGATAATAACACACACATAAAATAACACATTGCTTCGACTGCGTCATGCTGGAGAGGAACGGAAATGAGTTAACGACCGTACATTGTTGGTTTATTGTGAGTAGGACAGAAAGGTATACGAAAATAATAAGAACGATCGCGTATGTCCAATTTCATTTCCGGTTTATGTCCAACTTTTAAGGTCAATTTCCCCACTGTGCGACGCGACCTTGAGAAATCGTATGTGAGAAGATGCAAAATGTTTTCATCCAGAAGTTTTAACCTGATATGCCTGATAATGTCCTCTCGAAATATTTTTCGACGGAAAGAATAATTGTATGTATATGTACGTACAATTTGGAGCAATTGAAGTAACGTATGTACTGTGTACACACGGAAAGAAGAAGCCTGTACCTGTACCGTGAGAATGGAATATGTGACAATAAAATGCAATTTATGCTTACATATTTAAGCTAAATCTACAAGATTTTATTAGAAACTAGGGGGAGCCTGCAAGCATTGTCCGGTGCTAATGGAGATGTTTAGATGGGTGCAGGTTGGAGTTAGAAGGGGTGAAGCGGATAGGGATTCATAATATCTACGTTATCACATCACTCGATTACGCGTTTCCATACTCTAGGGTCTAGCTTTACTTCTATGGGCGTGTACGTTCGTGTATGCTCTATGGGTGCATCCGTTCATATGTTTGGAAGACTGTAGCTCCCTACGTCGACGCGCTCTAAGGCAGTGGCCAAATATATAAAAAAAAATGAAATTTTTGTATGGCAGCCCTACGAAGGAGTTGTCCGATTTTCGAACCTAAAGTTCCCCTTTTTAAAAAAAGGCCCGTGAACAAAATTTCACCTCTCAACGTTGACGCTTGATGCAGTGTTCAAATATATAGTGTAAAACGAAAATTTAGTATGGCAACACAAAAAAAAGTAGATCGATTTGCTTCACTTTCAGAGCTGTAATTGGAGTTTTTATGAAAAGACCGTGTACAAAGTATGAGCTCTCCACGTCGACGCCTCCTGAGAGAGCTTCCAAGTATTTAGTGTAAAACCACAGTTTTGTATGGTAACACCAAGAAGCGGAAACCCGATTTAGCCCATTTTTGGCTCTCTACGTCCCATTTTTAACTTACATTCATTTAAAAAAAAAAAGGCCATGTACAAAATTTCAGATCTCTGCGTCGACGCGTGAGGCAGTCTCGAAATATATAGTGAAAAATCAAAACCTTATATCTCAACATAACAAAGGAGTTGCCCAATTGGTCCCATTTTCGAAATACAATTTGCTTTTTTTCGAAGTTCGTGTGCGAAATTTCATCTCTATAAGTATACGTACTCTCAAGTTATCAGGAGAAGAGACAAACAGAAGGACGGATGGACAGACGGATGGACGGACGGATGATTGATGGACGGACAGACGGATGGACGGACGGACTGACAGACGACTGATTAGCGGACAGACGGATCGATGGTAAGACAGACGACGCGACGGACGGACGGATGGACGGCCAGTTGGACGGACGGACAGACGGATGGACGAACAGACGGATGGATGGACGGGCGGATAGACGTCTGATTAACAGACAGAAGGAAGGGCGGACAGACTTACCGACGGATATGCAAAAATCAGAATAACTTTTAATATTATGTATGAGTGCCCAATACATTTTACTGTACAGACTACACAAGCGCAGTTGTCTGAAATAATAAAAATTACATCGAATGTGCAAAACTGCAATCATAATAAACAATAACAAATAATTATAAGGACGCAATTCTCGCACCATATCTCTTCTCGCTTTTCCAGGCAGTAGAGTTGGCAGGCAGTCCAAGCTGTCTAATTTCGTAGAATATTGTCCCAGAAAACAAGTGCATGTCGCTATTCCCCTGTCAAAGTTTTCACAGTCATACATCGACTTTTAACTTTCGGGTTATCAACTTTCATAAGATACAGCATTTTTCATCTGCAGGTGATGATGTACCCGTCACTGTACAGACACATTATTTGTTTTTCTTGTCGCTTGTTGTTAATTTATTAATCTAAGGTTTTAGTGACTTCCGGGACTTGAAATATATTTAGTTAATAGGAAAAGTAATTTTATGATTAACATTTGTGGTATCATTAAAAATAGAGATCAGAGAGTTTGTGTTTTTGTACTTTAGAAACACATGTCGCTTAAAATATACTCACTGCTTTTTTTTTAACATTACCCGAGTATATTTTATGCAAGTTGAGCAACATAGATAAACTGTAAAAAAAAGGTATATACTTCCAAAGCAATTTGGATGAAGATTGTATGTGGTATACATTAATCATTCTGAAGATGTTAACAACGACAAAAAACCATCAAATATTAATGAAAGGACCTTCATGTAATTAAAATTGAAATACTTGAAAGAAATCAAGTTGAATTCAATTTCGTTTTTGTCTCATCAAAATTAAATCAATCCGAAGTGGTCTAAGCAAAATCCGAGAAACTCACTCCAAGTACAACATAACTTCTGCAAAAATAATAAATTGAAAAAATTATGCCTTTCGAAAGTTATTCACTTTTTCTCTTTTTTTTTTGATAATCTGCAAAAATCAGATAACCGAATTTATTGATTTCGGTTTCCCTACTTCTTTGTTATAAAAGGAGTTTCTCTTAAATTTTTCCTAGGTAAATGAGAAAGGAAAAGCCTTTTATCAAATTATTTTTTTTTGTGTGCTTTTACCTTGGAAGAGAGAATTTTTTAAAGGAACCTTTCCAATGTGTATACAGATTTTCCAACAATAAATAAAATTAAATAATTGAACACGAAGAAAACATGTTTTCAACCCAAAACTTGACATTCAAAAAATTTCCGAAAATTTTATCAACAATTTTATTATTATTTTCTTCACTTTTCTCTGTTAATTTTTTCATATTTCTTACAGTCGATTTCATGTAAACATTTCCTCTTCATTTCATTTCTCTGAAATTCCTCACGGAGTATGAGACTAATGTAAATGGAAAAATAAAATTCATCTGTTTCTAAACAACTGATTTAATTTGGCCCAAGAATTTGAGGTAGAATCCAAACCATCAGATCAAATATAATTTACATATTGCAGCAGCATCCAATATTTGCTTGGGGGGTTCTGGAACTTAGATTCGTCCTTTTTTTAACATTTGGCTCAAGACAAATTTGAAGACGTGTGGTTGTTGTACAGGGCGAATACACAATTTTAATGTCACATTAAGGAACCCCAGATATTGTCACAAATCATAATTTTATTATATGCTCCGGGATGTTGTGTCGTTTCTCATTAATAAACACAATTACATTAAAATAGATTTTCATTGTCAAAAGAGTCACCATGACATTACTTTTGTAAAAAAAAAAAAACACGTCCTTTTTAGAACCTGTTCGGGTGCACTTTATTTAGAAAGGGAGGTAATAAGGTAATAATTTGTGGCAGTGTTATTTGGATAGTTTGAGTCTAAAATTAGTAGCAGTACCGAAAGATTTCGGAAGTCAGAAATATACGGTAGGGTAATAATTTGAAATTTCTGTATAGATAATGTCATGGCATACCTACATACATAAAATGAAATGCATTTATCTTGCAAAACATTCTTTGATATCGGTCAAGCATTTCTGATTGCCTTCTCTATTACAGGCCGTGGTGCTAAGACTTTTCTTTACTTGCATATGTATGAGAAACGTGTTGTTTGAAAGCTTTTAGCATTGCGCATTATAGAAAAACAAACACGATTCATGTTTAAACATTTATGTAAAATAAATAACAATTCTGGTGGTGATAGTTGTAACGCCTGTTTATAGGTTAAGATGTTTACTTTAAGGAAAACAAAGTAATTGTGAGTCATTCATCAGAATTACGAAGAGTTTCTGCATTTTATTGAACTCTATCCAATTCGCTGTGAAATCAGAGTACAGCTTTCGTTCAAGACGAACATTATTTTTTTGAGGTCATTCCCTTTAACTCGTTCAGGAATTTGTCTGTCTATTTATTTATATATTTATTTTTTACTATTTTCGACACTCTCGTAGACCCACTTTTCGTCATCACAGCGAGCTGAAATTTGGCGCATAAGTTCATGTCGCTTTACAATGGAATCTATCAAAACTTGAACCGGAAATTTCCATGGAAAACCCGGAAAATCGGGAAAAATCATTTGAAAATTTGGTACAAATTTGATTAGTGATAAATCCGTTTCAGGAAAAATGCAGAGTTTTCGGAATTTTTCGACTTTTCCGGAAAATTTTCCGGGAAACAACTTTTCTAAATTATGCAGGATCAAGTTCCCTATCAACTGGCATCATTACTTTCTCTCCGACAATGGTGAAAACTTGCAGAAAAAATCGAGGACAATTCATGTAAAACGCTTTTCCGGAGTTTTTGAGACCAAGCAAGCGTTTGAGCGTTTTTCAACCTCAGACAAAGTTGTAGAGCGAAATGAGTTGCATAAAGTTGCTTTTGTGGGCAACTCCGTGGAAAGCCCGTAAAAGCGGGAAAATCATCGATATGATTAGTGATAAATCTGTTTCCGGAAAAATGCAGAATTTTCCAATTTTTCTGGAAGATTTTCCGAAAATTTCCGGAATTTTCCGACTTTTCATAAGCTATGCGGAATCATTTTTTTCCGTCCTACTGGCATCAATACTTTCTCATCACAAATCTTGAAAACTTGCATGAAAAATCGAGGAAAATTCACGTAAATTTTTAAAAAAAATTCATAGTAATAGGAAAAGCCTGTGGAAAACAATTTATTTAACGTGATAAAGGCAGAAAATAAAATAAGTAAAAAACGAGTTTTCAAACAAAACTGAAGCCAAGCCGCATGAAAAAGTTGAAAATAAACTCTTCTTCACACACAGAAGTGGACTCAGATTTTATTCGCTGACAATCACCGATATATTTCAGTATGATCAATCAGAGGTAATAAATGATGTGATTTATGAAGAGAAAGAATATTCAAGAGAAATGTCCCAATCAAAAAATCTGAGTTCACCTCTGTGTGTGAAGAAAAGTTTATTTTCTACTTTTGCATGCGGCTTTGTCTCAGTTTTGTTTGAAAACTCGTTTTTTACTTATTTTATTTTAGGTTTGAAGTTGAAGTTTGAAGTAAATCATGAATATTATTTTCTAGTGAATGAAAAATTAAAATGCACAATAACTAAACTTATTACTTTAATATTATAATTAAATTTCTATCAATTGCATGATATATGTTTGTTAGACTTCATAAAACAATCATTTTCCCTATTTTTATACCTCCACTTTGTCACTCTGTAATTTTGAAAAGTTGTTTAGAAGCGAAAAGAGAAAGAAAAAAAAAAGCTTTCGCGGCAATTCGAGGAGTACTCTGTTTTTTTTTTTCAAAAGTAAAAAATGTCAAATTGATGTTCAAAAACTTTTAATTAATGTTTTTATAAAGTTCAACAAACAAATGAAATGTAAATGATAGAATTTAATTATTATGCATTTGAATTTGTCATGCATTAGTAAATCACATTGTTACGTGCGTGGCCTTAGTTCGTTACTTAAAACACAATATTTCCGATATAATTCAAAAGTTCTTTCTTTATTTAAACTTTACTATTAAGCCTAGTATTGAGTTCGGGCAAAGTAAAATTTAACGCGGTCTCCAAAGTTTCACATTAAAATCGCTGGTAAAATTTTGACGTGTCATTTTGTAGAAAATAAAGTGACAGATGTATAAAAACTGTTCTTCTGAAAAACTTCAAATTATTTATGAAGTTTGGATACACATTTTTACAATTTACAATTAAAAATGGACTTAATTAATCTGAAAATTATCAAGAGAAATTAAATCCATCAATAAATTCATAAAACCAATCTGAAAATTGACAAACAAAATTAAATCCCTGATTTAATTCATAAAAGCAAAGTAAAATGTGTGGAGACATACAAAGGGCCACCTATCTTAAAATAGAGAAATATTCACCTTTTACCAGTGAACTCCGTATTTCACTAGTAAAATCATCAGTAAATTTTTTGCTTGCGATTTTACCAGAGCCAATATTTGTATGGATATGTCACATTTTACTCGATACTAGGCTTTAAGTCTCGCAAATTCACAAATGATTATCAAATCAAATCTTTAGTTATTAACGCAATTCAAATAGCTTACTTCGTTCACTTCACTGTCTAAAATAAGACTCCGCTGTCACTAACCTAAAGTTGTTTGCATTTCCAACAGATGTCGCTTGTGTCACTTTGTTGCCCGTAACAATATTCATGATAGATTTGCAAGGAGAAGAGACTTCGAGTTTAAAAAGGAACGTTCATTTTGAGCGAAAGCTGTTCTCTCATTTCACAGCGAATTGGGTAGAGCTTAATAAAAAGCAGATACTCTTCGTAATTTTTTTTTAAAGACTCACACTTATTCCGCATAAAAGTAAACATTTTTACCTATAAATAGGCGTTAGAATTATCGTCACCAGAAGCGTTGCTTATTTGATATAAGTTTTTAAACATGAAACGTGTTTGTTTTTCTATAATGCACAATGCCAAAAGCTAACAAACGTCATGCTTCTTGTGCTGACTGACTTAAAGAGTGTTAAATTTTTAAACTACAGATAACTTTAAACCAAACCAAATATTATGATTAATTTTGTTTACATATTTTGTTTCTTCGCTGTTTGTTTTAGTGCTTAAAAGTGTTTGGTGTCCGAAAAATATGCAAACTCTTAGAAGTTTTTTAAGAATGAATGCTTACATAAAATCCAACGAACTTTGGTTGGTGCTATCATTTAAAAAATGAGTTATAATTACGGTACCGATTCCAATGATACATAGTTTTAGCTACCATTTATAGGGATTTTAGGTACATATTTTCGAGGTTAGATTTACGGTTTTCTTGGATGTGTGGTGTGGCTAACCCGAAGATGTGCCAAAGACATCATTTTCGACGCTATTTTGGCTATCCAAGTTTACTCGTATGAACTCTGGGCTATGTAATGGGGTCCAAGCATTCCAAATGTTTATACATACTATACTCTCGGAGTTCATATTGTGTTTAATCTATTTAGATGACATTATTTTTGCTTCTAAATCTATTAGTAAGCATTCTGGCAATTTGGAACAAATGTTCGCCTATCTGGAAGCTTTTGGACTTATTATCAACGTGGATGAATTTATTTTAGGCCACTTAATCTCGCCAGATAGCATTAAGCTGCCAGCCGGAAATGGGAAAGTCATTGCGAATTTTAATCTACCGGTTATAGTGAAGGATCTCAGAAATTTTATCGGCAAGATTAACTACTATAGCCGTTTTGCACCACATGCGGCAGAGCATCAAGCACTCTTAAACAACTATTTAAGAAACTCCAAAAAATATGGTAAGAAGAAAATGAGCTGTTCTGAAGAAGCAGTCAATTCTTTCAAATTGGTAAAAAAAGGAATTAGGTAAGGTAGCACTTGTAGCATTCCCTAATTCTTGTTCGGGGTTAGCCTTATGCGTTGATACCTCAGATACGGCCGTAAGAGCTGCAATGCAGCAAGAGATGGACAATCCCTGAAAACTTCTGGGTTTCTGCTCGGTCAAACTAAATAGTGGGTATAATCGGGAATTGTTGGCATCCTATCAAGGTATCAAATACTTTCTTTTTTTTATTAGAAGATTGCCCATTACTGACTAAAATCTCCTGACTTTCGCATTTAAACAGAACCCTGAGAAGTCGTCACCCAGCTACGGCATTTGGATTTCATCGGCCATTTTTTCGCTAACATCAAACATGTTCCAGCTAAGAACAAGATAAAAAACAGGACATGTTGTCTAGGCTAGAAGAAATTAGCATTCCTAGTCTAATAGACTTTGATTCCTTTGCCAATGAGCAAATAAATAGTCCTGAGATACTGAGTCTCCTTCAAAATTCATCGCATAAATTTGAAAAGTATCCCATTTTTAGTACTGGTAAGCAAATCAACTGTGAAATTTTGGGGAATAGTAATTGACCTTTTATTCCAA
Organism: Dioctria linearis; assembly: GCA_963930735.1. NCBI lineage: Eukaryota > Metazoa > Arthropoda > Insecta > Diptera > Asilidae > Dioctria > Dioctria linearis. The sequence goes on from OZ005741.1 coordinate 45,257,290, forward strand.
AGTCTTTTGGAAACAATCTTTTAATGCACAATCTATCGCACCCGAGTATCCATGCCACTAACAAAATGTTAACCTCAAACTATTTTTGGATGTTAATGCCTGGGCTAGCGCATATCAGCAATGCTAAATCACTGGTCACTTAAGGAAACTTTTGGGCACCTTCCCACCTAGTTCTAGTAGGCTCAAGGTCATTCATTATAATATTGCCCCCCTCCAATGGTTTTAGATATTGTCTCATTGGCATTGATAGATTCACCCGTTGGCCTGAGGCAGTGCCACTAGTCGACATCAATGCTGATTCTATAGCAGCTGCGCTTTATAATTTGTGGATATCCTATTACGGTATACCTACTTAGGAATATTGTCCCGGCGAAGGGCCTCAATTTGAGTTAGCATATCATCCTCAAGCAAATGGATTCTCTTAGAATGATGGCATGGGACGCTGAAAGCTGCTATTATTTATGACCTGCAGAAACAGAACTTCATCCATTTTTTTACCATTCGCAATGTTAGACTACAGGCCAGTATTCAGTAAGGGCATTTTGAATAACTCCGGCGGAGTTAGTTTGCCGAGAAGGTTTACGTCTGCCTGGAGACTTTCTTCCAAACTTCCAGTTTAATCCCCAGTCGGATTTAGTTGTCTTTTTACGTAAATTGTTTAGTGATCTAACCATTCAAAGCAATCACTTTTTTAATTAAATAACTTAGGTAATTGTACACAATTTTTCTTCAAAACCGATGCAGTATGAGCATCTTTGCAAAACCTTTGCGAGGCCCCAATCAATTTATCAAAACGACGAACACTACGAAAGTCCAGAACAGGGAGATGAATGATTCGGTTAATCGGCTAAAGCCCTGCTTCACGGAAATGGAGGAGTCAAGCCAGTCCCAGAAGAACACGTCATTCGCCGCGAACAACACAATCAGTTCCGAAGAGGTTTCCCAAAGAAGTTTTGAAGATACATCCTCGGAGGCTGCTTTAGAACTCAACCAGTAATTCAGCATTCAACTCATCACATCAGCACGCGTACAGTTGCCAACTATGATGATCCACCTTCCTCAGGCTCAAGTCCACAAAGGGTCGGATTCCTTGCAGATAATAAGCCTGATAGCATAATCAGGAGGGTCGGTAGGGGGGGGGGGGGTATTGTGGCGGCACAATGTATGGTAAGTTTTGTTATTTCACTACTGCTCTCGGGCAGGTATTTGTCTTTTCACATAATGTCATTTGTTTTTGGAAAAGTAGTCTGAAGTTTTATATCCTTAGCGGCGATCACTCAAGCTTAGAAAAATAATTCCCAGGCGATCGTTCTATTCAGTTGGAAGATTAATAATGCAGAAATTTATTGTTTTAAGTCTGGAAAGTAATAAATAACACGTTTTTGTACCCTAGATGAAATCTATAGCATATACTAAGTTTGTCATTCCGTTTGTAGCGTACAGAAATAATGATGTCTGCCTGTCTGTCGTGCACACAATAACTCGAGAGCGCGTGTAATTGGAGAGCTAAATTTTTTTACATGTTCTTTAAAAAAACAAAAATAAAACTAAGTTCGAAAATGTGGCAAATCCTTCGTGGGGTTGCCATACAAAAATTTCGTTTTCCACTATACATTTAGGCACTGCCTGAGAATGCGTCCACATAGAGAGCTGAAATTTGGTGCATGGTGTTTTTATAGTAATAATAAGTATAATTTCAAAAATGGAATATATCGTGCAACCCCTTCTTGGTGTTGCCATATAAAAATTTATTATTTTTATGTGTACTGTGAAAACGATGAGCTCTAGACGGATTTAATGTACCGAAAACTTTTTCAGAATGTGAAATTCTATGAAATTGGTTATAACCATTTTTACTGTTCGACGAGCCATTTTAGAAATATATGCTAAAAACAACTACAAAAATAATGCTGTGCAAGCAAGAGGTGACCATACAGAATTACATACGGGCATTCATCTAGGGTTTCATAAGAATTGGTCTTAGACCAATTCTAGCTTTTTACTTGTTTGTATAAATTTGGAATATGATTTCTAAGACCTGTATTATATATTAATGTTATAAATTGTTACTCGCATTTTTTCCTGAAATAAAGAAATTAAAGAAAACATGTGTTGATGAACCATGGCGTTATTTATTGAAGGGATTCCTAGTTGGTTGTTCCCTCTTTAACTATCAAAATATTCAAAATATAAACGTTTAAATATATAATCGTTTTCGCTAAATCATAATCGTTTTTGATAGATCCGCGCCTGGCTGCTGATGATTGATCTTAATCTCCACCTAAATCACTGAAACTGATTAATGTTCGTTTCAAGTTGGATCAACATTTTTTTTTTGCCTAAAAACTGGACCCAGTTGGCCCCAAAAATGTGAATGTATCATGGTTGGAAATTTTGGTATGTAGTATAAAAATATGTATATTTTTTTTGTTATGAAGTGCATGCATGCGAAAAATATTATAGAATTTTATTAATGCAATAATATGAACGGTATTTATACCAAATTTTATAACAAATATGTATTAATTTTCGCAATTAATCTTAACATGCTATAAATTGGTTAACATTCATACCAAGAAAAATTAAAATTTATGGGAAAATGTATTTATCTCACGAATATTAGATTTTATACGAAGCTGGTATTGAATCTATTCGAAATTCTTATGGAAGGTATACCAAATTGGGATAAACTCATATATTCAATTCTGCGAATAATGTTGCATTTATGCCATTTCAATACAAGTCTTATCCAATATAAAATATAAAAATGTGAAGTATCAGTGATTTTTCTTCGAATTCAATTGGTCATAGTATAGAATCAATATTTTAAGCATATTAACAATTAGGGAATAACGGTAAATTTTTAGTCGGAATTTACTGGCTTGGCAAGTATTTTGCGATGGTGGTTAGTTTAACGTTGTTACTCGTGAAGTGAAGTGGTCGACATGGTTTTATACCCGGGAATTTATGTGACTTTTGCTTATGAAAATAGCTCTAGAAAAATTGTGCGAGTGGAAAAATACTCTAGTGAAAAATTGAATTAGAGTACACAGACTTCATTTTTTGAGGTGAGTAGTGTAAGTACTGTATGAACATGTAGTATTAGTTGCCCTGTCCCTCTGTCTTTTCGGCTATCTGTCCGCATGATAATTCGGGAACGCGTTAACGTAGAGAGCTGAAATTCTGTACACGAGTTTTTATAAAAATTGTATATAAAGGAGATATATCAGATTGTAGATATAAGCAGACTAAGAGGGCAACTTCTTCGATGGGTTACCTAGGTTGTTAGCATTATATTGTTGCGAGCGTGGCCTTTGGTTCGTTCATTTAAAACACAAAATTAAATAATTAATATATAAGTTCTTTGTTACACTTAAATCATATAATGTTCACAAACATTCATTTAATCAACTCAACTCTAATTATCGCTAACACTGTACTTTCAATTATAGCAATCTAATTACACTCATTCGCTTCTTTATTTTACTTTCGCTTCTTAACACTGCAACTTCTAAGACAAGACTCTTTTTCTGGCGATGACAACTGTTATATTTATACCCTAGAAACTCTCCGGATTATTCTGGAGTGTTCTATTCCAAAAGCTTCTTGACTATTCTATTTGTTCTATTCCTGAACATTCCTGTGATTTCATAATCGATTCCCCGAACCTGAAGTTGTTTACTCTCCATTGCCAGTAGATGTCACCAGTTGTCTCTTTCTATTGGACGTAACAATATATTTGTAATATACTGAAGAATTCTTCAAAATATAAAATCTATGAAACCACTATTTTCAATGTGCGACGAAACATTTTTGTATTAAACGCGAAAAACCAAATGATTTAACGAGCACATTTTCAAAACAGAGGGGATTAGCGGGCATTCGTTTAGGGTATCGACAAAATTGGGCTTACAATAATTATAGTTTTTCTCCTATCAGATTTCTGTTTCCTATTAGGGGGGAGGGGGAGTAGTGATGTGCTCTGTTAGCTAGTACACGCGTTTATTAGTTGCTCTTTTATTTTTCCGACTTTTACAGTATTACGGTAGCTAGCTGTTTTCAGTATACCGAAAATTGACACTAAAGTGATTCTTTGTGCAGTACCTGTAGTTTTCCAAAGATTTTCCGCGGTTTTTCATTGATTTTGAAATTTTTCTTTCTTTTCATCTGACTGACATTTTTCTTTCCTGGTGATCATAGCTACTGGATCTGGAGAAGCGGTGAAAGTCTCTTCTAGAAGTAATAAAGAGAGGTCAGTCTCTGTTGCCGATGGCTCATCGCTGGTCGCTGCTAATACGAGAAGTTCTGCCAAAAGCTCTGCAAAATGCGAGAGTCTTGCTTCTGGATCTGGACAAGCTGAGCTTGGTTTATCAGCAGATATTGAAAGTCGACTACTGATCAAATTTAAAAATATTATCGGAGATCGTGAGTCAGTTAGTGAGCAGAGCCTGCTGAAGAAAATTGGTGATATGCTAAATGGTCTTGAAACGAAAATCTTAACAGAATTTTCTGTCGCAGCCCATTAAATCTCGGCTGGATGCACTCGATGTCAATTTTGCGGCTTTGCAGAAGAGGCATGATCTGTTGTGTGAAGAGGTAAATGATTTGAGTCGTTCGTTGCGGCTGTCAGATGTTGTCATCAGAGGCATTCCCTGCAAGTCAGGGAAAAATTTTAAATCCATAGTGAGTGATCTTTCCTCCATGATCGGTCACTCTTTATCACCGCACTTTGACTCTTTCCGTTTGAGGGCTGCGTCTCGGAATAAGGTTGGTGAGAGTAGACAGAATGAGAAGCGGGAGCACTACACAAATTCAGCATTGATTGTGAAATTCTCTTGACCAAATGAGCGTCGCACTTTCGTCTCTTTATTCAGGAGGTCTGGTGGTGTTAAGCTGAACCAGTTGAATGGTTTCTCTGCACCGGGGAATATTTATGTTAATGAGAGCCTATCGCCAAATAATCAGCATATTTTTCGTGAGGCGGATCGCATACGAAAGGCTGGTAGAATTAAAACACTGTTTACTACAAATGGTTTTGTTTTTGTTAAGATCAAACCAGATGATCGTGTTGTGAAGGTGATAAGTTTGAGTCAGTTATCTAACCTATTGGATTCAACGAGTAACGTAAAATGAGCAGCTATGTTTTCTTTTTATGATTTTAGAATGCATTGGAATAGCTTGTTTTTTGTTTTTCACGAAATTTATATTCTTAGAATAGCTAAATTCTTCGTCTTAGTGTATTCTCTCTTCTTTATATTATATAATTTTTACATAAAATCGGCTAAGCTGAGTAACTTTATATTTAGTAGTTCGCATATTGGATTTTTTATAATTGTTTCTAGTTATTTTTTCTGCACTCTATCTAATTACAATTTGTTTTGTAACCCAGCTGGAAATGGCATATTTATGATGATAACTGTTGACGGTGGTTTGCTGGATGGTGGTATAGGTGAGTTTGGTTAGCAGTCTTTGCGACAGAGTAAGATCCATGTTAAATATTTTTTGTGGACGCTCTCAGGGATTGCATTTGTGTACGATTAATGCTAGAAGTTTGTGTAATAAAGTTGATGAGTTACGTCAAATTTATCGCAACGCAGATGTTCATGCTATCCTTGTGAGTGAAACATGGCTGCAGAGCCATATACCCTCATCACATGTCTCGATACCTGGCTTCAAACTCTTTCGGAATGATCGCCCTACACACAGGGGTGGTGGGGTAGCTATTTATTTGAAAGACATTTTCAGGGCCAAAATTGTGGAATCATCAGTGAATGGGGTCACTGAATTCTAGCTAGGGTCTAGTAAATGTATTTTGTGTGCGGTGTATCGGCCACCTGGTATTTTTATTGAAGAACAAGCTGGTGAATTCTTGAATTCGTTATCACGCATGGTGCAAAGATTTGGTGACGTTATATTTGGGGCGATCTAAATGTTAATGTTCTGCGACAGAATGCTATGACTAATAATTTCTTATCTGCAATTCAATCCCTTCAGTTGAATATTGTGAATTGAGTCCCTACTTTTTATAACTGCTCTAGCCCGTCGCTTCTAGATCTCTTCTTAGTAACTGATCCCGATAAGATCCTCTTTTGTAATCAGCTTAGTCCGCCAAGTATACTTGATCACGATTTGCTTTTCCTGTCCTACAATCTTTCGCCTAATATGAATATCCATGAAAAAGTTTTCTATTATCGCGATTTTAAGCATCTTGACATGATTAGTCTCCTTGATGAGTGTATGTCATTACCTTGGAATGATATTCTCGGTCTACCTTCGGCGGAGGATCAACTTGTCAAATTAGATGAACTGATTAGTCACTTATTCAATAAATATGTACCTGTTAAAATTAAAAGCATTCGTTTATGTAATTATCCTCAGATTTTGAAACATATAGACTGTAATAAGCTCTTGATGAAAACTCTGTCTGGTTTTCGTGAAAAACACAGTTGCGAAACTGCTCTGCTCAAGGTTTCATCTGATTTGCGATTGGCTCTGGATAAGGGTGATATTGGTGTTTTGGTGCTTCTGGATTTCTCTAAAGCATTTGACAGTGTTGTGCATGCTAAGATGCTCCGTAAACTTTTTTCGAATTTTTATTTTTCGCCGTCTGCCGTCAGGTTTATATCGCATTTCCTCTCGAACAGGTCTCAACAGGTGATTGTTGATGAGACTGCATCCTCGCTCATGCCAATGTCCTGTGGAGTTCCGCAAGGATCAATTTTAGGACCTCTCCTGTTTAGCCTCTTTATAAATGACGTTAATGATATAGTCCATGACGTTAATCTACATCTCTATGCGGACGACGTACAGCTGTACCTAAGCAGGCCTCCTGGCCTTATAGAGGACTGTATTAGCAGAATAAACGATGACCTATCTGAAATTTGCAGATGGTCTAGGGACAATCCTCAATGCTAGGAAATCACATTGCATCGCTTTTTATAGCTCGGACCTGGATAGTGAAAATCTTCCTCCTATTATCCTCAATAATGTGACTCTACCTTTTGTTGATAGTGTGTCAAATCTGGGAGTGAAATTCAACACCCGGTTGAAATGCTGTGATCACATTAAGACCACAGTTGGTAAAATATATGGTGGTTTAAGAAGACTGTGGCTATCTGCCAATATATTGCCTGTGAACCTCAGACTGAGACTGGTTAGGGTGCTGCTTATGCCCCACTTTACCCATGGAAGCATAATCGATCCTAAGCTAGACCCAGTTTGCAAACGAAAACTTGAAGTTGCCTTCAATGAATGTGTACGCTTTGTTTTCGGTCTACGTAGGTCGACCCATATCACGCCCTACAGATCATCTATTGTTGGCTGTTCCTTCGACACACATCTCAAGCGAAGGGCCCTCGTGTTTCTGTATAACCTTATTCATAGGGGTACGCCTGAGTATATTTCTAGCGGTATTCAATTCCTGCAATCTCAGAGAGGATGTATCATACAAATTCCACGTTTCTATTTATCAACCTTACTTTGTCCATGTTGCTCGCCTATGGAACTCATTGCCTACTAAAATACGTCGCGTAACCTCTGTCAACGAATTTAAAAAGCTCATTAGTAGTTTGCCACTTTGATGACCGTAGTTTTAATGCCTTATCCAGTTGTGGTAAATTCCTGTTAGTTGTTTAATCTTTCTTTTTCTGTGTTTTCAAATTTTTAAGTTGTAAACTATATTTTACTATGTATTTACTTGGTACTTTTTACCATTTACTTCTATTAAACTCTTGTTCTTGTCTCTTTTCTTTTCTTAAACTATAATCTTTAATATATAACCTATCTTTTTTTTTTTTTTAGATTACTGTTAAGTTTTCATTATTATTTTTTCTTTCCCGAATTCATATTAAATTGTACTTAAATATAACACCTTAATCTTGTGTACAATTTTAGAAATATATGTATGATATGATATGATATTAATCTTGTTCGGTTCAGAAAAAAAGTAATTTTATATTAAAATATTTCAAAGAAAAAATAAAAGTAAAACTTCCTAGATTTGCATTAATCAGTTCGATTTATGAATACTTATTCTATCCTAGAGTAGTGACGTTTCACTTTTAATGCAAAAAATCTGTAAAATAAAGTTCCAGTCTCCGCCTTATACCTTGAACTAATTATTTTCATAATACTTGTGAATAATACACGTCTCTAAAAAAGATTTTTAATAGTAGGCACTGTAAATAAAATAATCGTATTATAAGTTGTAGAACTAAAAACGTTCTTTCGTCCAGCTAGAATTCAAATTAATTATTTCTTTTCATCAAACGGAAACATTTCCAATTTATTTTTGCACTTTGTTTATTAACAAAAATCGTGTTTTATTCACACCTATCTTGGAAGATTTTTTTAATTCAAAATAAAGTTACAGATTGGGTTGAGTATAATTAAAATTAAAGCCTGATTATGAGTACTCGAAAAATTTCATCTCTTCTTTCTTCTCTTGGAATCAACTATTCAATAAATAATTATATGTACAGAACAACAGGTGGGTTGGGTCTCTTTGTAATCTGACATTGAAAATTACAATGTCATCCAAATCCAAAACTTCTGAAACGTGGCTAATATAATATCATCTATCAGTTTCGATTATTCTTAATTATAAAATTCTAATTTTAATGCTTTTTAGGTTTGTAAAATATAAATATTTTGTACGATGATTTCGAGGGATTCACAAACTTTCATAACACCACTGTTGAATCAGATTTCTTCATAGAATATGTTTCTCAATTCTACTTGCATCCGTATTTTATGTTAAATGTCAAGAAAAAGATCTTCTGTAATTTGGATAATATGAAAGAATCTAGCACGAATTTGAACAATGTCAACAACCAAAATATTATATCAGAATCACCTCAACCTGTTAGTAGAATGGATGCATGCATTGGGTCCAGCCTAATAGCTACTGTTGAGGTGATTACATAATAACAAAAATTTACTTTGATTATAGATTAGATGATATTTTTATTATTAAGGTAATTAAGACTTTTATTTCAAAAAATACCGGTGGTGAGGAAATTTTACGGGAGTACGAGTGGCTAAAAACTTTGACAGATGTGCTGTTCGCAATTAACAAAAATTTGTAACTACTTGGGAAACGTATTCATTTGACAGAAACCTAAAATTTGGTAAACTTAAAAGCTCACCCAGTGAATTTTTTAATAAATACAGGCAATATCTAACACACCTCGAACTACTAAACCTTGAGGATCAGATTAAATTGCTGAATTGGGTAGAATATTTTTGTCATTATCGCCTGGGTCTATTCATTACATCTCCAGAATTTTTTGTTGAACAATTCAATAAATTTTTACCAAATAAGATATATAATTCACTTCAAGAAAGAAATTAGTTTCCTATGTAAAAATTTGAAGAAATCGAAGAAAGTTTTCTGGACAATTACTTTCTATTTAAAATCGGCGATTATAAAAATAACTTAAAAACATATGATACTGCAAATTCAAGTAGAACAGATAAACTGTATGTAGTTACGAAAGGTGTTAATTTAATTTAAAAATTTAATTAAGAAACTGAGAATATTAGGTAGATATGTATATACTATATAAAAAAAAATTAAGACCAACTAAGTAATTACAGACTATACGATGTATAACTTAAGATTAGGTTAAAATTCTTTGATAATATTAGAATGTTTGAATTATATTTTATTACGCGAAATAACATTTTGAACTAATGAACAATTGAGCATTTTAATTTGTGTTCTTTCTCTTGATTTTAACGATATCTTACAGGTATTGCCAATTTGCTATAAATTGTATAACAAATTTGTATAAATTAAATTTATACTAACGACGTATCCTTTTTATAAGCTTCACATATAAAAGAAGGTAATATTAAATACATATAGATTTGTATACTACAAAATAATTAAGATGCTCGATGATATGAAACTCAGATGAATTTAATAATGAAATTATATCAAAAATATTTATAAAAACCTCGTATCTGGTTTATACAACTTTTATTATACATATTTGCATACCAGGCTCTCATATTTCCCACTCCATCGCTTTATAAAAGTTTATAAGAAGCTATCTTATTAATTCAATACAAAATTTTGTAAGGATTTATATAGATATTACTCTTTTATTAAATTTATACTAAAATTTTCAACCGTGACTCTGTAAATAAATAATTATTGCAAAAAGTGATGACGTGACAATCTTCATGTTTCTAGATAGTTGCACGGTGAGATATTCGTAGGAAACATCAAAAGCAGACTTAAGAGATTTTAATTTGTAAGAAAACAAAACTCTTCCATGATGAACCAATGAGAATGTCTTTTATGACTTCGGAAATATAAAATTCCAAACTGTCATCGACAGTCTTACTGAACACACCTAACACCTTACTTCATTCTTTTGATTTTCTTTACCGAATTTATGTAATTCATGGAAGTAGTGGTGGCTGGAATGACTATAAAGAAAGTGATCCTTGTTATAAAACAATTACAATCCTCAATTAGATACGACCAAACTCTTACTAGAACATGCCCAGATTTTCTATTAAAACCTAATCGAAAAATTTGGAAAGATTAGCTATTTACATATGGTATACATACAAATATTCCTGAATACAATCGTATTAATATTTTAACTCCATCAAATATTTTTTAGATAGACTCAACAAAAAAAAAACAAGACAAAAAAAAAAGAAAGGCAATTTTCCAATAATGTAGCCCAATGGGTAGATTAAATAATGATTCCATAGCAACGTACCATTTTGGGGGCATTTCAGAGAGTAGTTATTGCCATTTTGGACATCGTTATCCAAAAGGGACATTCGAGTATCATCGCTATTATTTTCCTTTCACAAGTTTATAAGAAATCCCTTTTAGATAAAGAAGCACCCAAAATGCGATCAGGTATGTATATCGAATTCTATTTAGGGTCGACCGTCCTAGAGACGTGATAAGAATGTCTGATTGGATTAACTGGCAAAAGTTTTGCATTTAAAAGATACTCGAACTGTTGGTTCTTTTCGTCCGTTTTCTTATTTTTTTTTTGTTGTTGCTTTGTTTTCAAGAAAACAAACATCAAATAGTTAGGAACGAGAGTTTTCCTGAACAACTGGTCTAATGCTAATGATATAACCATGTATATGGATATATGTATGTATAAACTTGTGTGCATATATGTTGTAAAGAAAAAACTTCCATTGCAGACTAATCACAGAAAACGCGAAGTTGAAAGATTGTAACGAAAATTGAGTATCGCAACTGAATTCGAATCTCAAAATGGCAAACCGTAGAGAATGAAATGTGTGGAGTTCAAAACAAGCTATTTTAGCCTTCGCGTAATTGGTTTTACATTGAGGGAAAAAAACAATTGAGTTGATTTCCGGAAACTTGGGAAGAATATTTTTTTTCCAGAATATGATGGACTGAACGAAGAATTGTTGTTTAGTTAGAGCTGTTTCACGGAAGGGAGATTTATTTAGTCGCGCGACTAATGTCGCGATTCTTAACGATAAAAAAATTATTTCACACAACCATAACTACACAAATATATCAGTTGTAAGTACGTTAAAAGCTTTTTGTGTATTTTCGTACATTATAATGGAATTATAAAAAGCTATTTTAGCATTACATTTAGTTTTAAAAAGTACAAAAAATAAGAAAAAGGGTTTTGGCACTACCCTTATACTAATTACCCGTCTTTTAAAAGGGGCATTTCACATAATCTTCGGGAAGCTTTTTCAAGATCACAGTAAATTTTAATATTTCTTTTTTGAATGTCCATAAAATTTGTCCACGAGTTTTTGCACCTGATTAAAGTAGTAGAACGAGTAAAATTTTCCAGTAGGGCAGACCGGGGCTAGTAGACTCATTTTTCATAATTAATTTTATAAGAATGTTACTGTAAAGTTTTTAGGCATTATAAATACGTTTTTGTTGTGATTACTTCAATGGGTTTCTTAATAGTTCCTTTTATTTTATTCACTATAAGGTTTTCAAGTATTATTCGCCATTTTCAAAAAAGCTTCCTTGTAAGTCTATATGCCCCAAGCCTGGGGTTGATTGACTCAGTGGACGGGGTTATTTGACTATATCAATTTCAGAAAGTAATAAGCATGTAAAAAACGACCTTTTGAAAAGATAATCATTTATTACCAAAAAAAGAAAGTTCACCATTATTAAAATAATCCATTGAATAAAAAAAAAATCAATAAAGCTTCACTTACACATATTAGATATCATTAATAAAGTCTATAAAATAAGATTTAAAACTAGTTTTCATCGTCATCTGAATCGCAATTTTTGCAGCTATAAAATAACGCATTTCCAGGCACGCATGAGCCCACATTTTGCATATCATATATTGGATCCATTCCTCTCCTGAAAGGCTATTCGAGTATGATTTGGTACATACGAGACATATTTCGTCATCAGACTTATCATCACCAGCTTTAAATGCAGTTTTTTGTGGCTGTTTTACAGCTTTTGTTTATATTTTCTTTTTCCGTTGTCTTTTCCTTGTGTTTCCTGCTTTTTTATATTGCTTTTCCTTGCTATTTTACGATGTTTGGCCAATTTTTCTTCCGCCAATTTCTGTTTTTGAGGTGTATCTGTCTATTGTAGCACTTCTTCTTTTTCGGTTACTTTTTCTTGTTGTCTTACGGAGTCCACCTTTTGGGAATGGTTTTAATTGCTCAGGTGCAATTTGCGCTCTCGCTTTATTTAGTGTAGCAGAATGGGATGTTGACTGCTTGTTGGTTAAATCGTCTAGATGCAAAGAATGCGATGTATGGTCATTTTGTCCTTATAATTTGTCTTTCGGGAGTCTTATTTGCTTCAATCAACAGTGAATCTGCGTTCAGTAAGTTATCCACGCCGATATTTTCATTTGTTTATAAAAGATTTTGTTCAATGTCTTCAGGATTCGGCCTGTCAGTCACATATGCACCTAAAAGCTCAGAATCAGGAAAGATATTTTTATTTAGGGGTGATATCCCAGTCACTCTGAATCCTGCCTGAATGTTTTCTATTGTTACAGCACGAAGCAGAGCAACTTTCACTACCTCGCGGATGTTGTAAATCGTAAGGGTTTTTTTTTCTGAATTAGTAGTAAGCCAATTATCACATGATGTATTTACGTATCTTTCCAATGGACCATATACGGATCGGTCAAGTGGTTGCAGTTTGTGGCTACAATGAGGTGGGAAAGAAAGAACTGTCACGCCATTATCTTTAAAGTAGTCAAGTTCAGCGATGGATAAACGCAAATAATGGTTATCCAGTAGCAATAGTATTGGTCTTTCCTTAGTTGGCCTAGCATATTTAACAAAGCGCTTAGAGAACAATATGATCTGCTCCAATTTCATCGATCCTGCAGGATTTGCAGCACCCGCTGATCCAGTTGGCCCACCTGGACGAAATGGTATTTGTAGTTGACACGGGGAACACGAAAAAGGATGGAATGAAATTACCGATTGCTGACACTGCCATTGCGACTGAAACTAATGTGCCACGTTCAGCCAAAGTTATTTTTCCCAACAGCCTTGACCCTCGGCGAGCTATGACTCGGTTCGGAGAGTGAACAGTGGTAATACCTGTTTCGTCGACATTCCATATATCGGCGGGAGTCAAATTCAAGCAGTGGTACACCTTTTTTAAATTTGTGAAAAATAGTTTAACGTTATGCTTGTTAAAAGACGTAGCACGAGACACACTGGTGGCTTGAGCCGATCTAATAGACAACGTAGTGTTTCGCTTCAAAAAATATCCTAGCCATTTTCTTTGATTGCCAAGAGTCTGGTATTTTGATGCTGTTGGCTACAGCAAATTCAAATGCAATTTTTTTTTACCTCGTTTGGTGTCATGCCGTAATAAATGTCACCTGCCTTCTTTATGTATTCCGCCAAAATTTGTTCTTCTTCGTCACGGAAAACTCTGCAATTGTTAAAATACCCGACTTGTTCCAGTTTCAGCGCAGACTTTTCAATCAATGGATGTTTCTAAACTTCAATTTTCATTTTGACGACATACCTCTGTAAAGTTTTATGTGGTATTCCATATTTGATCGCCGTACTTCGAATACTTCTTTCGACATAAATGACCTCTTTGCAGGCAGTTTCCATCCCATTTTAAGGTGTGTTTGATCTTTCCGTTTTTCTTTTATTGGTTCTCATCGTTCTAAATCTAAGAAAAGCATTATTAAATATAAGCAAAATAAAAACGAATTATGGGGTTAGTGGACTCGTGAGTCATCTAACCCCATTACGCTGCGTGTCAATTAGCCCCAATCCGCCATTTTCATTTTGATACACTAACGACAAAAAGTTATTCCAATCAAAAAAAAATCAAGTTGGAAACACCATTAACCAATGCATGCACTTTCAATAAAAATCATTAGGCAACCCAACATCATGAGCGTGTGAGCTATAACAACATTTTAATATGAAACAACATTTTTACTCACGCGCTTGTAATTCCGTCTTTTTCTATAATTCCTCGAACGACGTGCGCTAGCTTCGAAGACTATTGATACAATGAGGCGCGTTATTTGACTGAATACACAGTCAAATTCAGACAGCTTCGTTGTCGATGCTTGCTTAGTTAAGGCTGAACCACAATAGAAGTGGATAACTTTACGAACTTAAACGAGACTGAGGTTTACCTTCAAAAAATATGATACTTTTAGCCTAAATATATATCTCATTCCGTAAGAGTTATAATCTTGATATTTAATGTTTTCAATTTTGAAAAGTGGTAAAAGTGATAAAATTAACAAATGGAAGTTGATGTAATTGAAGATTTGTGCTTTCTAATAATTCACAGTACCATATATATTCCATTTTAAGTTTTACATTGCACTTTTAATCATTTAATAATAATATAACTGTTTGACAGCTCGCGTTCTTACGGAATGTGCGATTCTTACCGCACTATACTTACTGAAAATTGGATATTCAAACTTAACGAAAGTTCCCTTCATACGAGTTATAGTTAAATTGTGTACGCCTGTTAAATTGAAGGGTGCGTTCGCTTTACGTAAGTAAATGTACTTACGTGTATTTCTATTGTGGTTCCGCCTTTAATCGCAATGAGTCTACATACCCCTATAGTCAACTAACCCCGGTCTACCCTACAAGATAAAGTTGCAAAGCACAAAAATCGTTCACTTGGAGAAAAATTTGGCGATTGTCGCATATTCAGCTAACTTCAGAGTCGTCGCGCGATTTTAGTAGTAGCTTACGACTGGAATTTTGAGCCGCGCATCTTTATGTGAAATGAATTATTCAAATACATTTAATGGTAAAGTCGGGAGACAGCAATCGTGTGACAACTGTTGTTCGTGTAAAACGGCACTTACGCGGGAGTGAAAAAAATAGTCGAGAAGGGTAACCTAAAAAAAAAAAAAAATTAAGCACAAATCACTTTTGACGATTGAAGTCAAAAACAATTTTGCGTCGGGGTTAAACATAAATTTAGGTTACATCGCATGCAATAGATTTGTGTTTCTGAATTCTTACAATTTTTCCAATGATTTTTACCACTTCTGTCGTGCAAACCTGGGAAATGGTCCATACCATCATACCGGACATCTTCAGATGGTCTTTGAGCTTTTTGTCCAGGAGCAGATGAGAAAAGCTTCCATGACTACAAAGATGGTCTGCCAACCAGAAGTTTTTCATTAGATCTATATTTGCAAAGACCATCAGCAACTTGTTCACGAAAATCAGGTAGTTGTAATAACTTCGGATCGCCTACATGAATCCAACGATATAGAATGATGCATTGGTCATCGCCATATCTAGCATCTAATTAAATAGGCGACGTATTAAATTTCGTATCTTCGTGATGTGATTAGTCCATCCATTAGGACACAGCGCCCCCATATGTCAATTATACTGCCGAATGATTTGTGGGCAGTCAACTTCGATGTACTTCCTTTCTTTCTGGTTGTATCGTGATGCCTCTGGTACTTTAGCTCTTGCAAACGCCTGAATTCTAACGTAGAAGCAAGTCTAACATTCTTAGTGTCTTTCCATAACACTGTGGAATTATCGACGCCATATGACATTCCAACATTTTCGATTGCATATCCTCTTTCATATTTAGCTAAATCTGAACCTTTCTCTGACGGCAATTTATAGTTCAGAATTCTGTTAGCGCGAATTCTTCCTAAAGAGTGTATCCCGCGCGCACGTAAGTACACCAGCAAAGGTAATAGTGTATACAAATTGTTTAAATACACTATGTGATTCACAAAGTTTGGAACAGTCTGTGTCAATCTCACAACAACATTAGGAGTGGCTCCAAAATCTGGAATACCTGGAAGAATTACATTATGGTCAGATCCATTGTAAATTTCAAAGCCATAAGAAATATCCGTATGAATCACAGAAAACGAATAATTTTATACCCCACTTATGTGGCCAATTTTGTAAGTATTGGCGAAGATGATGGGTCATTTCTGTTGCACACATCTGGTCATCGATATATAAACGAGGAGTCTTGGTAATGGAATCTAACCGTTCGTTCAACATGACAGAAAGTTTTCTAATCCTAAATAAAGGATCATATCCTGGTTGCCCTTTATTTCTACGTTGCTCTTCATCAGCGAAACACAAATATCGTTGGATTGTTTCGAACTGTCTACATGTCATTGCACTTCTGATTGACAAGAATTACCACATACTGGCGGAGGTGTATAAGATTTATCGAAAATGAATCATGTTCAACATATCGTCGGTGCAAAAATACAAAAAAGCATTGCATCGGAGTCTTCCAGAGGACATTGTCAGAAGCGAAAAATAGAGATGATCTTCTCCCAGTTGGATTAACACCATATCGTCAAGCTGGAGTTATAGGAATCTTTCGCTCATTAAAAGATTTAATTTATCGGCGTATTAATGAATGGAAAAATTCCAAATCTGTTGAGTATACTAAAAATGGGAATCCAAGACCTCCAGTGCATTCCTTTTTTTTAATTCATGGATTGGCGAATCCTGGAATGACATAAAACCTGGAAACTTTAGAAAACTCAATAGTATCAGCAGGTTTCAGTTCAAATTATGAGGATTGGCATATATTTAAACATGACGTTTATAGGAAAGAATTCTGCGAGGTATGGATTACTTCAAACGAAAGAGGAATACAATATAACAATCAACTGATTGATGATAATGATAATAAAGATAATAAAGATTTAATTACTACTTGTTTTTATACTTTTAACGCTTATTTTAACTATATTTATAGATTTTGTTTCGAAAAAATGAAAGCACCAACTAGTATCACGAAATGTTGTTGCGTTTTAGTGATACTATTAAAATAGTATCACTGATACTATTTGGCGATATCCGTTAGTAGAAAAAATATTTAATTTTTCGCGAAATCGAATTAAATAGAAAATATAAGTTGAGAGTACTCACTTACTTGTATGTTTTTTCCGGTGTGGTTGACGCTTCACCCGTGGATCGAGCGCTGAAAGTGAAGGTTAGTACACCGTAAAAAATATCTATTGAAAATTCCGCTACTATAATACGCAACAAATTGCCAACAATGGTAGCGGAAATTTACACAACTTTATGCGCACTGCATAAACTTATGTAAAACAATTTCGCACTGTATGAAATTTTACATTGCTTATGCATTTTGCAATTTCCGATGTAAAATGCGATATGTAAATTTACATCATGCTGTGGAACTAAGTTACATTAGTTGTATGTAATTTTACATTATTTATGAATTCATTAATTCCGTATGTAAAGTACACAATATGTAAATTTACCGATAGTTATGTAATTTATTTCAATTGTCAATATAGTTATGAAATGTTACGTACGGAAATTTATAAATTACATAAAAAAACAAGTGAAAAAAGCTAGATTTGGTCTAAGACCAATTTATTGCACTAATAAGTATAGATTAACAATCAACACGAAAAAGAAGTAATAGGTACTAGTTTCGATGCTAACAGCTAACAGCTACCTAAGAAATCATCATTTTAAAAATCAATAAATATTTGTAGGTATGCAGTATTTCCAGTATTTCTATGATTGAGTTTTTTAAGTGAAATTCAATTATAAAAATACTTCGTACCAAAAACTGTTGTTTGATTTTAAAACTGTTTGGATTGGAACTATTAACATATCCTTACATGTTTTATGATTATTAATCTATACTTATTAATGCCATGGTTTTCTGCTTTTTTTGTTCATACTATACCTGCGACCGCCTTCTGAGATAAATGCAAACGTCATTACTTATTTTTTACTGAAATTTCCGTTTTAAATTACCATTTTACAGTACTGTATGGAATTTTACACAAATTTACAGTACGATACAAAATGTTTATGTAATTTAATGTAAAATCACATAAATTATATAAAAAATTACTTACTTTACTCATTTTTGCAATTAAAAGTAGGATGTTTTCAGATTACGTCAAAAGTATTTAATTTCTTATTGATTATGTGTATATACATACATTTTAAGCGGTAGTGACTATTTTAACGATAGTAATTTTCCACAAAGTTAGTTTATGATTTTTTTACGGTGTAGTTAATCCAAAACTACGCATCTGTATCCAACGGCTCCGATTTTTTTGTTCTTCCTTCGCAAGCACTTCTTCACCATGTTTTTGTTTTTCTGTTTTACTTCAATAAATCTGCTACTAAGCTTTCAACTACTATAGGTAAAGGCACTAAATGGTATGAAAAAAAAAAACTAAAATTAAAGAGCACCAAATTATGTTGGAGCTCCAACTGCTTTGTAAAGGTGGTGGTCGAAAGAATGGGTACTAGGTAGTTTCCGTTATATATCCCGTTTGGCAGAATCTGAGGTTTATTGCCCCTTGTGGTCTGCTTCCTTTCTATCCACTTGGGAGCCTTAACTCCTCAGAGGAAATTAGGTTGGTAAATTGAATTTTAAGTTGGCTTGGGTTGGGCCAGGCCGCGAGTTTTTTCACGCTAAGTTTCAGGCTCCAGAGCACAAATCATAAAATAACATATCCGGAAACGCCTGAGGAGCATAAGTAACCCCAGTAACCCTTGTGTTAATACCCAACCTTACCGACACGGTTTAGCAACCGGAATACCCATTTACTGTAATTTTCAAATTTTTAATATTTTTGTTTTAAAATTTTTTTTTAAATATACATTCCTATTCTAAGAAAGTTTAAGAGGAGTCAGTACTCAGCAAAATTTCAATTTAGATACCAGGGAGCCTGTAGGCAATAAAACTTACTATACGTAGGTTTGTGTCCTGCAAGTATAAAAATTGATACAAAATTAGCCTATACCTAGACCACTAGTAACATCAGAGACATCTAGCGTAAAAGACTGAAACCCAACATGCGACAATTTAAGACGAAAATGAAAATTTGCAGTTCAAAGAAATTAAGCATTTTAACGAGAATTAACTCTCCTCAATTTAATTTTGCACACAATTGGAAAATATACCATTTTGCTTTATATTGCAACAACTTTCAACGAAATATTACAATTTCTCGTCGGTGAAATATCGGGAAAAAAAACAAGTACTATTAGAGTTAAACAATTAAAAAAAGCGCCACTAAAAATGAAAAAAACTCGACGTTATTTGCTAGATTTAGGCTTTATATTTCTATAATAGTCACAATGTAAAGAAATGAGAATACCTACTAATAGGAATTTGATTTGGAAAAAAATAATTTTTACCATATTTTACAAGTTTCCGAGTTAATTTTTTTTTTATTTTTCTCGACGTTATTTACTAGACCTCTTCGTTACCTATAATTTCATTATTCTGGTGCAAATAGTTTGTCGGAAATTCGCATTGAAAAATGTATGAAACTTGCAAATCTTTGCACTGACTCCTCTTAAGAGGAGAAAATGCTGTAGAAATGTATATAACATTACAAACTATGTATAGTTTGGGTCACCTTAGGTAGTAGACACGATTTCCATTATTCGGAGCAGTGCAGCTGATCCCTACATTGAAAGGAATGTCAAGGTCAATTTTCGTCGTTTCTACATCGCATTAAAGGGAATTGTAGTTCAGTATGTGAATTTTTGGACGATTCAGATATGGTTGTCGTATTAAAACAATGGAAGAAGTACTTAGAATTTTCTAGGTAAATAAACTTTATATTTATACTTATATTATTGTGTAATTTTGAAATAACTAAATTTTTAGTAAATAAAATAATACAATTATTCAGAATGAGTGCAGTAGAGAAAGACGCTTATTTGAGAGCAATGTTCAGTGATGACGATTCTGATTCAAGTGGATGATCGAAGACTAGGTTTCGCAGTCCATTCCGAAACTTCCAGTTTCGGATAACTAGCCTGAAAAACAAGAATTAGCAAATTGTGAGCATATAGAAGATAATGTCCACGAGTACGCACAAGAATAGCAAGAGGTATGTTTGAGCGGCACCGAACTGTCATCAAAGTCGTCACATCCCCATTTTACATCAAACATTGTGCACTTCGAAACAACACTTGTAGAAGATAAAATGTAGTTTCGGCTACTTAGTTAAACTTTTTTTATGCTATTAGGAACGTTTAACGGAATTAAAGAATTCCGGGGTAAATCTAAACTGTACTCCAGAAAGTCCAAGTTTTCATACGAAACTTTATAATCTCGACAAAATAAACAAATGTAAGGAAAAAGTGTACAATCCAACAACAAGTTTAAGGTTAAAATTACAAAATGAAAAGCTCCGGAAAAGTAAAGTTACTGCAAATATAATTTTTTGACAATTACCAAGACTTTGGGAGAAAAAATGTTTCTAAAACGAACAAATTTCAAAGAGAATTTTTAATAAAAAATCAAAAAAAAATAATATTTTAAAATAGTACCGATTGGAATATCGTTGGAAGGAAATGTCCAGTTTGGAAAATTGTGAAAATGATTTTTTCCAAAAAGGAGGAGAACTAGACAAATTAACCACTCTGGCGTCGAAACATTTATTTATGCACTTTTCTTTTTAGATCTTAAGTTTTGGGTGAAAATTCTTGGTTACTAAAAGATCTCTTGAAGGGAAAAGCTTGTTGGAACTAGAGGAGCAGAAAATAACTGTGGTATTTATTTTGAAAGAAAATGTCGCAATAAGTTCATGAAACTCTTTTTTTGTTTGAAACATTTGCGTCTTCTTTTGGGTATAAGCATTTTTTCGTTTTGTTGTTTTATAAAATAATTTAACTTCATAATAATTTTTTTTTTCCGATAAGGGACGTTTTTTGTTTAAATAAACTTTTATTTATTTTTCTTATAACATTAAAATTTGTAAAGTATTTTGTTATTGTAAAGTTTGTGGACTCATATAAAACTACGTGGAGTCCAAAAGGGATTCTGTATGTGTTCAGCAAATACAGTGGAAGCCACCCTTGAAGTTGCTCACAAATCCCAACCGGAAGCTCTAACAAAATTCAAAGTTGGCCCCCAAGCCTCCTTACCAGCTTCTTGCAGTTCTTCCGGGAGGTGTGAGCCAAGTCATTTGTAATATTTTCGTGAGAGAGCCAGACAGCGACAAATAAAATGAGTCAGCGTTTCGGATTCCTCTCCACATCCTCTGCTTACCGCATCGTCAACAAGCCTAATCCTATGTAGGTGACTCCTGTGAAGATATTGCCCAGTGAGAATTAACACCAAAGTTTTCAGGGTTGGTCTACTTAGTCCCTATAACTTTTTGTTTCGCTTGTGTTAGGTATATGCTCCACAGCTCGTTTGTAGTTCTACCTAAAGGGTCATCTAACAACCAAAGGTGACAGTGTTGGCCGTCGGCCTAATTCGAGATATTGGAAGCGTGATGTTTTGGTGCGATCCCAATTGTGGAGGAAGATGCCTTCGAGATTGCACCAAAACGAGCGGGTTCATCCGCCTTTTTATCACCGCTAATGCCGCTTTGACCTGGCATCCAAAGTACGAGTACCCTGTTTTTCCGAGAAGGGGAGCTCAGGGTGGCTCTAAATCACACACCTTACTTGGAGTGATATATGCATCACCAGTAATTTTCAGCTTTAAAACTGCAAGCGCGGGACAATCGCACATAATATGCTGGATAATATGGTGGATTTGTCGTAGAGGATATTGTAACAACACGTAACAGAAAAATATATGGATTGCTTAATACAATATTCTTTAGGTAATCTATGCTGGAAAAGGTGAGTTTTTTTTTCATAAATGGCGGATATGACGACGAAGAGTATTAATAAAAAAGTTTTATTCCATCCACATCCCGAAATCTTCCAAACTTAAATTTCATCTAGAAATCGAATTTAAGCTATGAATCCAAAATTTAAATTGCCATTAACAAATTTACCACATTACCCTTGTAAGAATTAGCACATTAAATAAATAAACATTTTTCTTGCACGTAATAAATCATTCACGAGAATTTAATTATTTTCCCAAAGGAAGCCTCCTTGAAATTTTTTTCTGCTTCCGTGCGGAAATAGGCTTCTAATTACGTAGCACCAAAAATATACCAAGTTGCTTGGAGATGGAATAATAACACTTACGTCAAAGCTTAAATTTCCTAAAGATTTCAATGTTGAACATGTATACAAAATATTCACCAGACAGCCGTATTTTTTTTACTAAATTTAAGTTACTAAATTTAAGGATATTTCTTCCACTTTTAAAGCTCCCCGGTTTAAGAATTATTTGTTCGTATTTTTTTCAATTTTCTGGTTCGCGATGGTAACTTACTGGCAAACGTTAAGGATTTCCGCTTAGAACTTGTTAAATTTTATCGTACAATGTATTCTACTTTTTATATACATATGTGTTTTTTACATACATAACGTAAATGTATGTAAGTAAGTACATTCCGAAATAAGCTTTTCGATACTGTTTGCGACATGTCAGGAGTAAAGAGATTTTATTGCAATCTAAGGTAACTAAATTAACGATCGGAAAATGGTAAATAACTTATGATCTTTACAAAAAAAAAAAAAAAAAAAACAAACAAAAACAAAAATTTAAGGGATTTAAATTTTGAATTGTGTTGGGGTAAAATATAAAATAAAGAAAAAATTTGCCAACGAATTTGTTCGAAGGTTAACTAACGCTAGGGGCAATATGACTCAGTTCTTGGATATGAGATAGACTTATGAAGTGCCCACGGTGAGGTGAGAGTCTGAATAAAGTGAGAGGAAAAAAATACATAAGACTATCGCATTTTAGATATCAACTGAGGATATTTTGGTAATAAAATGTCTAAGAAAATTTTTGGTCGAGATGTTGGTAAACGAAGAGAAGATTTATTTGTATGTACTTACTATAAATACTTCTAAGTGCGGATAAGTGAACCTCAAGGATTCATGGCGTATTGGAGGTACATAGTATAAGCGTGTACAAAAAAGTAACGTAAAATTAGGAGACAAAGAAAACATATGGTGTCCATGTTGCGAAAGAAGAACGAACATTTTTAATAGACAGAATATCTGACTACTGAGGTAAAGTAAGACCATTAGATTTCTATTTAGATATTGGTGAGTTCAAAAATTTGCATGAGGTATTCTGGTTGATTTTAATTTCATAAATTAAACAAAAGTTGTTGCGCTCTCTGTTTAAGAAAAATAAGGCCGCCAAATCTGGCAACACCTCCGGAGACCAAAAATAAAACGAACAAAAGATATTGACTTATACCTCTACAGCCATTCCAGTGCAGGTACTGTCCATTGAGAAAATATTGATCTTCTGAAAATTCGTCCCTTTATCAGTCTTAAGAGATTATGAATGGTATGGATGACCACTGAGCATTATTACCTGTATAGTCCTGCATATATTTGTATACTGATTTAAGAGGAGTCAGTACTCAGGAACCTCTAGGTAATAGAATATACTATACATACGTAGGTTTGTGTCCTGAAAGTGAGAAAATTCATATATAATAGCCGAGACCTAGACCACGGAGCATATTAGAGACATCTACCGCAAAAGACAGAAACCCAACATCCGACAAAACATACAATTTAAGACATAAAAGAATATTTGCAGTTCAAATAAATTGAAAATTTTTAACGCGAATAACATTCTCTTAAATTTAGTCACAATTTAAACAAATGTGAATACCTACTCACAGGAATTTGATTTTAAAAACTTTAATTTTTTCCATTTTTTACAAGTTTCCGAGCTAATATCTCCATTTCAATAAACTTTTTTTAATTTTTACCGACGTTATTTACTAGACCTCTTCATTCAAAATGTATGAAGCATGCAAACGTTGGTCTGACTCTTCTTAAGTCGATTCTAAGACTGCCGACTTTTCTAAGGAAACAAACAATCGTTGGATGTATGTAAGTATCGTTGACGTCGGATCTAGTATTGCAGGGCGTAGTCAGAAGAATGCCCGGGGCTATAATCCCAAGACGTTAGAAACGAAATAACAAGACTGTGAATACGTCGTAGCGTTAGCACGAGGGTCAGACAAGAAAAGTATACAGCGTCAGACTCAGTGATGGGATTTCCCTGGCAAACGACATAACCTAGGGTAAGCAAACAATGCCTCGCTTCAATATAAGATCAACGATGCCTCGACCTGATGTAGGGAAGATACCAATTTTTTCTTAGAAATTTACTGGAAATTTGTTCCTTAGAAATTTTATGAATTATTGGAGGCGATAATTGGTGATTGAGCGGACTTCTAATAGTATATGAGTGTAGAAATGAGAAGTGAAAGTTTTACTCTACGTGCAGCATCGAAACCTATAAAAACTATAAATAGTAGCCACTGATTACTATACATATTTAGTTTTCAAAAGGAATTTGTTTATTAATATCTATTAACTGAGATCTATAAACTTCATTATATTACTGCCAACGTACAAAAATTCTAAAAAAGTACTTTAAAAAGCACTTCAAAAATTACTCAGTACTTTTTATAGACTTAGTATTTAGTTACAAGTACTTTTCATATATGCGGTACTTGTACTTACGCTGAAGTACTCAGGCCTTCGGTACTTGTACTTAAGTACTTTTTCGTTGGTACTTGCCCAGCTTTACTTGGATCCAAATATTCTAATAGTCTCAATTTGTGATCATTAAGATCAAAACATTTTTCAATTTGTTCGTACAATTCTATGTAAAATGACAATAGATTATCTTTCATATTTCTTATATTTTCACAAGCATTTGAAGATTGAAACTGTGAAAATTTAATTCCAGAAAAAATTCTCCATTTTTCGAGATGAAATGAACCGTCATTAAATTTGCAGTCAACTGAATGTGTTCTTGCTTTTTGCAATTTGTTAAAATATTTTTGAAGCTATTTTCAATGAATGTCTTAGTTTGTCTATGGAAATTTTTTTAGACTGGAAGATTTTATTGAGATTATTAAGCTCACCTAAAATATAGCACATATATAATAAATACAATTTTATCTCCGAACTATTCAGACAATCAAGAATTGAATTTGCATCAAAATTATTAGGAATATCAAAAGTAAAGAGAGTGAAGTAATGAAGTAAAGCTGACCACTGATTCCAGCTCCAACCAGCGTATACCGCTTGATTTTAGAATCTTATCTAAATTTAAATTAAAACTATCTTGAAATTCTGCCAACTCACTTTGCGTCTTAATATAATGGCAAAATGATTATATACGCCAAGAAAGGACATTTTCAACTTCCGAGGAATTTTTTTCATAGCAGGACACAAGTGGAGGGAAGTGGCAAGTGCATCCAAGATAAAATAAATGTTTATTGGATTTCTCTAATCGTGCTGTAACTCCCGTAACTTCACCTCTCATTACTGATGTATTGTCAGTACCAAGGCCAATAAAATTTTATCCAAAACTTCTTACTTGCTTATCCTTTTTGTTGTAAGTATAAATATAATCTCAACAACAAACAGCAAGCAATAAATACGTAATTAAGTTATATAGCAATTTTCAAACACAGCAATCAGCATCAGCTCATCAAGCAATGACATTGACAATTACAATGATCAAACAAAGCAAAATGTGCTGCACAGTGCAAATGCATTTGAAGTGAAATAGAAACACAATTCCTTAATGGCTGAAAGAAACACGCCACGCCAACTTGCTGTCACTCAGTACGTTTACAAGAATACTTGAAGATAGCCTAAGTAGGTTTCAAGTAATCAAAATATCATGTAAACGCACATTGACTTCAAGTATACTTGAGTTAATTAAATCAAAAAATTCTGTTCGATTTACTTGAAAAAAATTCATGTAAACGCAACGTCAGTACTTGAACGTTTTTCATTTGTGCGAATTTTGAAAACGGCAGAGAGGAACAAGAAGAAGAATATTTTTGATATTCATGTAATGCTTTTTTAGCACTTTTCTCAAGATATTTGTCTTCTTTTTCAACAATTCCTTTCCTTTCCTCGTATTAGTAGTATTCTTTAAATGAATAAAAAATCCCAGAAAATGTGAAACATCAACATTCACAGTAAATTTTTTTTAAATAAATTTTTGTTTTTGTTACGATTAATGGGAAAAAGCGAAAAAGTAGCAAATTTGGATTTAAAGTAGCAAGGTAGCAAACATGCTTAAAAGGTAGCAATTTTGCTACCATTTGTAGCAAAGTTCCGGCACTTGTCAGACTACGCAAGAAGCGCGAATACGTCTTTGCTCTACTTCATGGAAGATGTGCATGGTGGAGTTGCTGGAAGCCAACTTGAGGAATTCTGCACTGATCGATGGCATACTTCTACGCCAGCGGCGTATAGGCAAAGAATAACTAAATAAAAGAAAGGACACAGAAGAGTGTTCGATTGTTTTCCATTTAAATGTACACGGCGAGAAAAAGAAGGAAGGAAGAGAAAAAAATAAAAAAAAAATCAAACACTCTTTGAACATTTTACGAATAAGACAAAAAATGTGAATGCGAAGATTACATGCAACGAAATGGAATGGCAAATGATTTTTTTTTCGTAAATAAGAGAGAATGGTACAGAGTTTTCTGATTTTACGATCATAAAATGCTCCCGCTCTTTTATGAAAACACGAATTTCAGGAATTGTCCCAATGTTCTTCGCAGAATTCCAATGTTTGTTGGTGTAATCCTATGATAATTGTGAACAGCACTTTTTCTGTTGACATTTGTTTTGCTCAAGTGGGGGAATCTCTTGGTGGATTCTGGGAATTTTATTTGACAGAAATTTTACATCTCCTTTTAGTGCGTTGTTCATTGCGAAATTAATCTTTTTCTTGCAAAATGGAGGTAGGGTTACCCAATGTACATTATTATGAATAGTTCGAAATAATTTTGAAGGTATTCAAGAAGTTTTTATCATTCGGGTAATCCTATGTTTTCTCAATTTTTGTTTTGAACTCGTTGTCTCAGTGGGACTACAATAATGCATACCCAAGCTCTTTTCCCCCATTCATGCAAAAGACAAAAGTATATGAGATTACCTCTTTCTGTCTAAAAAACACGGAAAATTTCCAATTTTGTTCGCCTCTGTCTCTACTTATATTTATTTATACTTTGGTATAGGTCCCACAGCGGGAATGACTACTAAGCTCAGTCCACGATTGGCTGGTTGGCTCGGTAACTTCCCTGGTACGGACTGAAAATATTAGTCGATGCCGCGGTTGATCAATGTCTGTCTTCATTGCTCTGGTAGCCCTTTATTTGTATGGTCTGTAGTACTATAGTGTCGTGTGCAGTTTCTGTGATATTGTCAAAGTTGGCTAATGACAAGTTAAGAAGCTGTAGAGCAAAATTGGAAAATCTCTCGTGTTTTTTTAGAATGAAACAAGTAATTTCATATACTTTCGTCTTTTGCATTAATGGGGGAAAAGAACGTGGCTATGCATTATTGCAGTGCAACTGAGATAACAAGTAAAAAAACAAAAATCGAGAGAACGTAGGATTACCCGAACGACAAATCTTATTAAACCCTTCAAAATCCTATCAAACTATTCATAATAATGTACATCAGGTCACACTACCTCCCATTTTTAAGAAAAATTTAAAGTTCGCTTTGGCCCAGATGCTAAAAGGAGATGTAAAATTCCTCTCAAATAAAATTCTCATTTTTCCTGAAAATATCAGAGAATCCAGCAAGAATTTCTCCCACTTAATCTCTTCACAGCAAAACGAATGTAAACAGAAGCACGTGCTGCTCAATTAGCATAGAAATTACACTAACAAACATTGCCCACGCTATAAAAACCATTGGCCGATTCTCTCAATTTTTCAGCAAAAACCGGTTTTGACAAAAGCGCGGGAACATGTTATGAGAGTAAGGCCTGAAACACAATTGGAGCTTTTCAGCCAGCTTGAGATTTGTTGACAATGTAAATCAATGTAGAAAAACACAATTGGAGCTTTAACTTTTTTGCCAGCTTCAAGCTGGCTTGAGATTTGATCAAATTGCAAATTTCAAGCCCAATGGCTGCCGACTTGAGGCAAATTTTAATATTGCCAACTGTGCGAATGTCGAATATTAGATAAGAATGGCTTCTGTTGAGATATTTAAGAAGTAAACAGCTACCAAAAATGTTAAAATGGATGAAAACTTATAGAGTTAATAAAAGATAAGCAGTTTCTGTGGGACTTAAAAAAAAACTCGGTATTATTTTTACATATAATTGGTACATCTCAAAACTATTCAAAAAAGTATACATTTATCGTAATTTTGGAAAATCGGAAGCATTAACTGTCGTTCCTTAATAAATATTCTCAACATAAACAAGTTAAAGATGCAAATGTCAAAAACGCCAGTTGTGTTCAATTTGGCTTTTTCAGTCAGCTTTAGCAGAATGCTGGGCATAAAGCTGGCTGAAAAGCTCCAATTGTGTTTCAGGCCTAAAACGTGAAAATTCCGCCCCTTCTCGTTTATTTACAAAAATGAAGCATTCTGTTTCGTTGCATGCAACTTGCGCTTTCACATTTTTTGTTTTTATTCATAAAAAATTTAAAGAGAGTTTGATTTTTTTCGATTTTTTTTCTCTCTTTCTTCCTTTTCTTGCCGTGTGCATTTTAAATGTAAAACACTCGGAAATCTCGCCAGCTTCCTAACTTGGCATTAGGTGAACTTTGGTATGGTCTGCTCCTCCATTCGTTATGTCGTTCTTCCACTGTAAGTGAATGCGCATAGCTGGAATGATTTACTCTATGTGGAAAAATCGTATTAGGAATTGTGGCTATGCAATATGTATACAGATATGGAGGGACCAGTATGAGCCAACGTCTACTTTGGTCTGAGCAATTTAAGCACTTACGATGTCCATGTGACTTCGTTACCTTTCTACTATACATTAAAGGTTTTAAAAGCTGTCGGTTATCTTTCGAGTAGCTGTAGATTTTATGAAAGTCTCAATTTTGCTGTGTAATAATAATCTTCATGGAGTCCAATCGGACTGTCTCGACAAAGATCTTAAGCTGATGGCTCTCCGAACCTACCCCCTTACCTATAATTATAATAATAAATTCTCTGCAGATCGTTAATAAATAAACAAAATTAGTAACTGACAGAATTTCAAATCTTATGGCACATCACAGGTAAGAACTAGCGAATTCAAAATGAATTTTCAATATCGACTTTCTTATTACAAACTGACAAAAATAACAAGTACAGCTTAGTTACTGTCATCGTACAAACAGCATAATATCAAATGAATTTGAAAAATTTGCGAAACTCCAAACCAGTTACACACTCTCGATTTAAAGCAACCCCTTAATTGAAAGAAACTATTCAGATAATTACCATACGATTGTCAACGCAAAACATAGAATACTTCTTGCCTCGAAGTCGGCTAAGAATTATTGTGGGGCAGATTTCTGAGTATGGGCAGTACCGGAGCAAATTTTATATTATTTGTTATTATAATTAAAAGACTACATTAAATCATTAATAATAATATGCGACCATTAAATTCTTAGTTTCGTTAATAGTAGATATAGACTCAAAAAGACGGCCTCTTCTTTTTCCTACATTGGGTACAATTTCAAATGAAGAAAATTGTACTCCATATTACTGATATTACAGTAAAAGTGCCACCTACCGTCATTAAAATGAACTGAATTTATTGGAAAGTGAAAAGGTTTTCCAATTAAGTCAGTTTCAGCCATCCAGCTGATCATAAAACCTCCTTGCAGCTTTTCCTGATTTTTTTACCTCGGCAAGATTTCTTCTGTCCAAATGCTTCGCAACCATAGCAAATACTCTGAAATTTTCTTGATAGGATTCAATTAAATTGTTGAGCTCTTCCAAAATCATTACTCACAGTAAGTCTAGTGACAGTCTGTCACACATTCATTTTCTTAAAATGACAGAACAGTCTGTCTATATTATTAAGTCTTATATTGTTTGATAAATACATCTATTGTCTATATAGAAAATTGTCTAGTTTATTTTATTTATAATTACAAGTTCCGTATTCGCTCGATAAAATGAAGTGTAATTCCCGAGGGGAGCCCTGCAACTGATGTTTTTTTTTCTGCTTCTCAATGCCTTGCAGATAAACTTGATTTCAGAGACTACTTTTCCTGGCCTATCATAAACGAACCCATGATCTGGTGTGGAAATAGCGGATGCTTCCCGCATTACATGCATCATAGCTGTTATTTCCATGACCCGATCACAAAGTCGACATAGAGTCAACTTGAAACAGGACACAAAATTCATCTCTGGAATTGCACCATTCCCGACTGTCAGAAGCGAACCCTACAGACAACACCAGCGTAGTCGCTCTTCCCGTAGCAACCGTCAAGCCAATATAGGGTCGGCTTGGTATCAGCATTACCTCCTTATTAGCGGAACAACACCCGTTCAGGCTGTCATAGGGACAACCTGGACTGAGGTAGTGAAGCCCTCCTCCGGTTCGGCGTTGCTGCAGCTTCCCTTCGCGGACCACAAGTCGCCATTAAGAGGAATCCATTTTCTTTTTAAATAAAAAACAATCAGGACATTAAGTTGACGTACCACAATCAAATCTCAAGACAGCACCGGTTCCTGCTGAAAGCAGACATCCAAGCCGCCGTCTTATATCAAGACTTGGCATCTCCCCAAAGACAAGCATTTTTGAAGCACCACATCCAAACATGATGGCACTACGCTCAACATTTCATTTAATACCTCTACATTTCCCAAATAAACGGAAAAAATCTAAAATTTTTTGGTAAACACACGCTTAATTTGTTTTCAATGCTACACAACTACATACCTGTATACTATCAATCAATCTACTTGCAATGTTAATAAATCCCCATCATTTAAGCTAAGTAAAACATTTGAGTTTATACGAAGGTTGATATGCATGGAAATAATTATGGTCGGGGGTCAATTATCTATCATCAAGCAAATAAAAATGGGAATCCATAACTAATGGCAAGGCAAACGTTCCTTTCATTTTACTAATTGAACACACTTGGCTTATGGAAATCATCCATCCATCATTCCCTGCTGCTTGCTGATTTTCTATCATAGATTATTTCTAGAGATTTATTTGAATTTGAGTGCAGAAATCTATTAGAATAGAGCAACCAACCAGCCAACCAACCAATATTCCCTTGACATTTAGAACGTAGAAATCTATTCAGTATTTGCAGAGATGATGCATTGTCCTTTATGTTATCTCATCGATACATCTACGGGGCATGTTGAAATGGAAATACATGAATTGAGGAAGGAATCATAAATAATTGCGACAGACGAAACAGAAATGGGAGACGAATCGTTTTAATAAAAAGTATAAAAAAGAAATGGATTAAATCTTGAAATAATAAAAAAATAAAAAAATTTCAACATTTTCCACGTAAGATAAATATCATTAAATTTCAATCCTAGCACCATAATAATTGAAAAGTTCAAAGACTTGCTAATGGAAGGAATATAATGTTCAAAAAATGGATAAAAAAAATCGTAAAGCAATTAAGACAATAATTGTCAAAAAAACTCCTCCTTCACAAGCAAAATGAATACAAGCCGCAATAGTTCTGGGGTTACAGATAAACACAAAAGTGAATCTAATTGTGGCTGTACATATAGAGTTGTTCGAATTTTTTACTTTAAGTTTATTTTTCATAATTTTTTACTCTTTTTACATGTTTTTTTTTTACGTACGTTTTTAGAAAACAAAATTTAAAAATGCAAAAGACCGCAACATTTTTGTGCAAATGCAAAACTTTTTAAAGGGAATACCCATTTTAGGTCCGACACTTCCAGACATGAGAGATGTCTTAAAAAACATATTCTGAACATATTTTATTTACAATGTTTATTTCAATTCAGGGGTTAATCTTAAACATTTAGGAAAACCTAGTACAGAATCGATTTCCTTAGATCGTGAGTCGAAGTTTAAGTACCCACACTCCTATACTCGGAGGCTTAAATAGCTGTTTATAGCCATCCCCATACCCAATTTTTTAGTAGGTGCTGGATTTCTCACAATTTAGCACCTATCTAACTCTGAACATAATCAGCTACAATTCGTGGAAGAACATTTTTCTCTGTAACCTTTTACGGTGGGGGTAGGAGCCCCGATGAAATGTTGCATATAAAAATAAGGGTTTCGCCGAGTGCTATTGGGTGATGTACGCTTTTCCCGAATCAGAAAACACTATTGGGACGTTGTTGCAGCCGGAAAGCCCATTTCTATGACCATCCGGGTCACGTATACCCCAGTTACGCCATTTCGCATATATATTTGCTGCTCTTCCCTCTATTGTGAAAATTTTTCCTTCGCGACTCACCAATGCCGCGCAATCGAGAGAAGTAGAGAATTCCAGTTTTTCACTGAAGAAAGTCGCTCAAGCTACATTCGATCGCCAATCCTTTCCCCCGCTTAATTGAAATAAACAATGTTAATAAAATATGTATGTTCAGAGTATCAAAATGCATCGCTTATGACGTCTCTCTTGTCTGGAGGTGTCGGGTCTAAAGTTGTATGAAAAGTGGGCACGAAGGATTAGTGTCTCCGAGCCTCAGGCATCCGTAAATATGTGATCATTCCAGGTTGGGGTCCTATTGAAGATGACACCAAGATTACTTGTCGTAGTTAGAAATGGAATAGAAGTGGAATTTAGAGAGAGATTTGAGGTAGACGACCAACATCAACAGTAGATTTATAAATAGGAATAGCTTTGGACTTGGACGGATTAAATTTCAAATCATTTGCGACCGACCAGCGAGATATATGATGAGTGGACTCGTCTGCCGACAAATGTTCAGCGCACTAGTTCGATTGTTAAATTCAAGGAGCTTATTAAAAATTGGAATCTATAAACAGAAGTATGTCCGGGATTTGTTCGGTAGTTGGCGAGGTAGGGCCTTCATGGATAAATCTGTAAATCAAGTTAACATTTTTACAATTTTGGTTCAAAATTCAAAATGAATTTCATTACTATCATTTTTTTTTATCGTTGTTGCGTTTTTTAACTTTTTAGGCTTTTACTTTTATTTTTATATTCTTTTATTATTTTCTTTGTTTTATAGGTTTACTTTTAGTTATTAATTAATTTATCTTATTTTATATGTTGGCTACCACTATTTTTTTGTATCAGTAATAAGAAGTCAAAACACTCTTGTGTACACGTGAATTAATTAAATAAATTGAAATTGAAATATATATAGGGAAGTACACCAATGTAAATATGACTTTTTGGCTGCCATAACTGCAACTATCTTCGGATCTCTAAAAATATGTATTAAGGTAGCAGAAGCACCTTTATCGGCCAGCCGTGAGAAAACACACGTCAAAAGTAATATTTTCCCATTTTGTTTTGTTTTATAAAATCGAAATTAAGTCATTAAGCGGATTAAGGGAGAACTTCCATATCCATTGCCCGTCCACCTGTCATTTCCGAAATTCGAGAAAACAGTTCAAATTAGTTTAGCAAATCACATAACCTTACCTTTTCCTTCTTGAGAAACCACACTCGGGTGGAGATTTATATTTAATTTAAATTTTATGCATTAAAATTAACATTTTCCCAGATATTCTGAAGGTTGCTTGTGAAAACATCTGCACCAGAACTTAAGATTTTCTCACTGGAACGCCTTCTTTAATATCTGACAGGAAATGTGAATAGGGAAGCGGTGAAGGAAGCAAGTCTGAGACAGATTTCTCCCTCCCCCCCCCCCCCCCCCATCATGCTGTTAAAAGCGCACTTTTGTTCATAATAAAGTTTATTTTCGAGGTGCAGGATCTCTGGGTTCTGTGATTATAAGAGATTTCGCATTTTAGCTTTCTTTTAGTGCAACAATTTTCACGATATTCACAGGATTGTAATTATATTGCAGCAGTTAGGGAAGCTTTGTACCTTGAATCCTGTGCTCTTCTTAACAGCTTAAAGGATTCTCATGGTTCTTAGCATACACACACATAGAATTCTAATGGGAGCATTTCAGGAGAAGTTGATTGTTTTGTAATCTTTGAAACAAAACCCTTAGATCAGTTTGTGAAAATAAAGTAAGCAGAGTGGAAGTTTTTTTTTTTTTTTTTTTTTAATTAATGAAATTTAAGGAACAAACAACACTAAGGAAAAGAGAAGTACTTGACTTTTTCTTAGGTGGAGAGAAGAAATTGATGGTACATGTTAATCCCGCAAGCTTTAAACGGGAAACTGAATTTGCTTTATTGAAAAATAATTATTCTTAATTAAGGCTGGCCCAAAATAGACGTAAACAACCTTACAAAAACTGGTGATTGACATGTTGGCTCTAAACAAACGTCACATACCATAAGGAAATTTTATTATTATCCTAACATTTAACGTTTTCATTTTAAAAAGTGCATAAACCAAACAAAAATTAACAAATGGTAATTGATTTAATTGATTATACGTAAGTAAGCTTGCATAAAATGAACGTAAACAGACGCACACGTACATAAATAGCGACCCTTGTAGTACTTAACTTATTGAAATTTGACATTTAACATTAACGAAATTTTAAGGTTATTTTGGGTACCTCTGTCTTACGTAATTTTTGGGCCAGCCTTTAAGCATACAGAGTATTTTATTTGCTCTAAATAGGGCCTCACACATTTTTGTTAGCCGTTCTACATGAAACCGATCATCTTGGAACCTGCCCATCTCCGATTTGGATGAAACTTTCAGAATTCATATGGAATACGAATATATCTCCCCCATAGCTTTTTGTTTCTCCTACCATACCCCATCCCCTCCTTTTCGAGGCTAGAAATTTCATGATTTTCCAATGAAATGTTTATTTTCATAAAATTATATCCCGAGCATGAAGTAACCAATTTTTCTGATCCAAATGTCAGTCAAATTGAAGCTAAATACTTTCTTTATCATACCTTCACGAAAAAATTAATTAACGCTGTACGATTTTTAATAATAGAAAATGCAAATTTCTTCTACAGATATTAAATTCTGCGATCATCAATTTGAAATGTTCCTTGAATTTCCAACAGATCTCTCGTAAATTGGCCTGCACAAGCCTGTTTTGAGGATGGCGCTTTTGGCCATCGATTGCTTTTTGTTGGCATATATAATGACCTTCACTATTTTGGTGCCATCTGCAGTTTTCCAGAACTAGTGACAATAAGGCTTGTTTGATGTCCATATTTGCTGCACAATCCTCGTTTCTAAATCCGAATAGTTTTGCTGCAATTATTTTGTTCATACATTCGCTCAAATGGTTGAGAGCTGAATACATACCAATGAAATCAGCCGAGGTAAGACCAACTTAAGAAGGCAACTTTGTCGTAGTTTCGGATACTATATTGTACTATACTTCATTTAAAATATACAGAAATAATAATCACAACACTGAAGATATTATGTGTGAGATTAAGTAATTCAAGCTTACAAATTGTGACCCCCCCCCCCCCCCATTCTTATACCACAAGTGATTTTCTATCGGACGTTCCTCATTAGAAAAATTATGACGCATGAACCCATGGAGATTCCAACCTGAAATTTTCACAGATTGTTCCTTAGATTTGTAGCTTTCCAGTCATGAAAAAAGATCAAAAATCGTCATATGTCCCATCAAGGATATTTTTCAAAAATAAAATACACTTTTCTTAGAAAAATTTAACCAAAGTTGTTTTTCCTACAAAAACCTGAAATATATATTTTTCAAAACGCTGCAGATAATTAAAATCACCTAAGTATAACCGGAGATATGAATTTTTGAAGTTTGGTCGATAGGGAAAAAATCAGGCTTGTTTTACGATTTAAAAGAGCTGTAACTTCCGAAATAATTGCATTTTTAGCAAAAAAAAACAATATTTAAATTGTATTAATTATTACTTATATAAACTAATAAAACTTCAGGCAAATCGGTGGAATCACTTCAGAAAGTTGGTGGTCGCATCGTGGTATGGCCCATATTCATAAATACTCCCAGTGTCTGCATTCCACATATTAAAATTAATAATAACAAGAAAAAAAGCTAGAATTGGTCTAAGACCACTTCTTATGATAGAATTGGTCTAAGACCACTCCTTATGAAACTTTAGATGAATGCCCGTATGCAATTTCATATGGTCACCAATCAGTGCAAGTTTGATTTTTGAAGCGGTTTTCCGCAAATATTTTTAGAACGGTTTGGCGGACATTAAAAATGATTATAACCAATTTCATAGGATTTCACATTCTGAAGAATTTGCAGTACAATAAAAACGTCTAGGACTGATAGCTTGTACACTATACATAAAAAACCCCAAATTTTTATGTGGCAACACCAAGAGGTGGTTGCCTGATTTAGTCCTATGAAAAAAATCGTGAACGAAAGTTCAGCTTTCTACGATGACGTATTCACAGGCAGTGTTCAAATATATAATGGAAAACGAAATTTTTGTATGGCAATCATATGACGGAGTTACCCAATTGCTCCCATTTTCGAACGTTAATTTGTATTGTTTCTTGTTTCTTTTTTTTTTCAAAGAGCCCGTGTGCACAAATTTACCACTCTAAGTGAATGCGTTCTCGAGTTATTGTTGGACAGACGGATGGACGGACGGACAGACGGATGGACAGACGGACAGACGGATGGACGGACGGACAGACGGACGATCGGACCGACAAAAGGACGAATGACCGGGCGGACAAACATGCAAAAATCAAAATAACTTCTAGTATTATGCGTGGGTGTCCAATCCATTCTGCTCTATCATCCTTATTTCTATGCATTACAAACGGAAAGACAAACTTAGTATGCCCTATGATTTCCGTTTTCAAGAATCAATCGTATTTAGCGCTATATTAATGGAGCTGATCGTCTCAGACTCTTCGCATATGGATAGTCATACGATTTTATTATAATTCGGTGATATTATGCAAATGGTCCTCTTTAGAAAAAGGATATTCTTTTAAGTAACTTCGTGTCCTTTACTTACGGAATTTTAATATGTATTTGTAGAAAATTTATTAAACCTATTTCTGTACTCTTTCTGTCAGCAATTGTTTATTATGGCAAAATTCCCCTCTTTTGCAAAAAAAAAATGTGCTAGCTCTAAACTTTAAAATAAGTATACTCGAAATATATACTTGTCTGTCATATTGGAAGCGAAAAGTGCCATAAAGTCTTAAATCTGCTTTACAATTTATGATAAATAATATAACAATAACCAAATTAGACTAATCTAAACTCATTTTATCTTCAAACTATTTCGTGAAATAGTAGTTACGTAAGGTTTATGTTTCTTGGATAGTTTGTGTAATATGTATTAGGTGTATATTGTTACGTGGAAAAGTGTAAAAGGAAAATGCATAACTGGAGGACTGGTAAAATAAATGCGACACATATAGGGTTTCCCGTAAGTGGTGTGAAACCCGAAGGCTATGGATAAGTCATCCTTAGATAAGTAAAATATTGTATTGGTGGTGGGGAGGAAATACTAATTGTTTCCTAGATAGCGAGACTTAAAGATATTTTGTTATGTTTTCATATATCACCCTGTAGCTTCTTAACGTTACGCAGTATGATAATGATTTACACCTTGCTTGATAGATAATCGTTGGACCTTTCGAATGGTTTATAAATTTTTCCTCTTCTACCATCTGTTCTGAAGTTATGGCTCAACATATTTAAAAGTTCGGAATTTGAACTTTTTTTTATTTATTTAACTACTATTTTTATCAAAAACCACGTCATAAAGACCAATTTTTCACATTTAGCTTTAAAATTATTACACTCTGCACCCAAAAAGTTACTGTTTTTGCATTTTTTTGCAATTTTTCTTGACCATATCCATATGCAAAAAACGCAGAAAGCTAAGATCTTGGGCCTCTTACATCAAATATGAACAATAGTAGTTAAATAAAAAACAAGGAGTTAAAATTTCGACATAAAAATTATGTTGAGCCATAACTTCATTACATGGGAGCTACAGGGTGATCGATGAAAACATAACCAAATATCTTTAAATACTGGTATCTCGGAGACCGTTAGGACTCCATCCCCCACCCTCCGCCAATCTTTGAAACTTTTTGCTCGTCACAGTATGACCTATCCATATCCTTCGGGTTTCACACCACTTACGGCTCACCCTGTATTAATAGCATCATAATAATTGGATGCCAATTACTTTTACTTGCTTCGACTTGCTCTTACACTATAGAGAGACCCATGCCTAAATTATTTTGCTATTATCTTGAAAATCGTCCCCTTGATTTATGCACAAACCTAACTCGTTGTTACAATTAATATATTTTTTTTAATATTCTCTTGATAATGCCGACTTCTCTTAACTTTAGAAATTTCCCACATTTCATCTGAATAATTAAATTCTGGATTTTTTTTTTTTAATATTCTAAAGTGATTCATTGACCCGCTAAGCGAATTAGGGAACACAAAATCCTCGAGGGAAAATTTGTCAATGTACGGGGCCAGTCTCCTATACCGAACAATTCGTTTATGCGTGAAAGGATATATTTTTGTAAAAAAGAAAAAAAAACTTTTCCCTTTGTGTATTAGGGTATTACACAAAACTCCCCTATATTGTGGAGCTCGCCTTTTTCACTCTGTTATCTCTATTAACTTTTCCCCCATTTTATGTTATACTGCAGGTTTTTTTGATGTTTCTTGTGATTTTTCGATACCCACGGATACGAGATAAAAATGTTGACAATATAAATTGAAAAGTTCGTACAGCCAGTTTAGTTGGTTGTATGATAACTTTTTTGGATGATTGAAATGTTATTATTTCCGATGAAAGGAAACAGTTCTCTCCGCTTTAACGTGTTTGTTTTATAAGCGGAGATTTATGCCCCTTGGATATTTATGTAAATGTCGATTTGTCAGCTTGCATAGATATTATAAAAAAAAAAAAACATTTTTCACGTATTACCTTTTCGTATGGGGCTTGTTTTTGGATAAGCCAAGAAAATTGTATTTGAATTTAAAAGTTCTTAGTGGATATGGGGTTCGAATTTTCATTATGGAAAGCAAATGAGAGCAAAATTTCGTTAGATTAGTTTTGGATCTGATAGCAAAACTTTTGCTCCCCACATATTGTCTAAGGAAATGCCTAAACAAAATTTAAAACAAGATTAATTTTCAAATGAAATTGTTAGCTATCAGACTTTACCAATGGCATAAATTAGACACTAATACAACATTTGTCCGAATGTTAATCGAGTGAGCCAAATTCAGAGTTTTTCTAAGCATTTTTGAAGAAAAAATATAAAAATTCCGAAATTAGGATTCTTAAACATTTTCCGAACAATTTTTTTGCGGACAAAATATAGAAATGTTTACATCAACGCCGAAACCTAGAAACCTTAGAAACTCTCCAGATTATTCTGGAGTGTTCTATTCCCGAAGCTTCTTGACTATTCTATTCATTCTATTCCTGAGCCTTCCCGAAGATTCCATCATCGAACCTGAAGTTGTTTACTCTCCATTGCCAGTAGATGTCACCAGTTGTCTCTTTCTGTTGCACGTAACAATATGAAAGCGTTCCGAATTGGTAAAAACTAAAAAATGTTTTGAAAATGTTTTAAATAAGCATTATTATTTTTAAATTGGATATCTATTTATTTATTAGTAGATTAACAACGTAGATTACAGAGCAAACGCCAATGAAAAATACTACCTTAAAGTTGGAGAAGTAAGTGAAAAGTATTTTAAGAGTAAAAGTACAAAGAAGAGAAGAAATCTAAAAATGCAAAAGAATAAGAAACTAATTGTATAAAACTATACTTACAACCTAGAAATACGGAACTAAAATTCAACAGAATAGTTACAAAATCAATCAAAGTGCAATACATTAGAAAAGAAAATTAGAAACTCAAAACTACTTAGAATACAGTTAGTTAAGGACTGTATCAGTCTTATTAATTAATTAGGAGTAGCCAGGAAAAGTGCAGAGTGAAAAACCAAAGAGGAATGCTACATACACAAAATGAAACTGAAAACCCAGCTAAACAGAAACAATAGGGCAAAGCCAAATGAGAAAAAGGAAGGAGGATAAACCGATATTAATTAATGTCCGATCTCGAGCAGGATCAAACTTTTAAATGATAAAGGACCAGTATTGCAGATATGAGGAATAAAAGATTGGATTCCATTCTTGACGCGCTTATACAAGAATACTTCGTACTAAGGAGTTAAAAAGAGTAGTATATGAAAGCGCATAGTTAAATGACTGACAAGTACGGAAAATGAAACCCATTAATCGTAAAGCTTTGGACGTAATGAAGTTGATGTGTGATGCGAAGAGAAGCTTATGATCAAATCTGACTCCCAGATCATTTAATTTATCAAAACGAGACAGAGACGTATTATAAATTCTGTAGTCGAAGGAGATAAAATCCCTTCTACGATAAAAAGATATACACTTACATTTACCAACGCTGATTTCAATGCAGTTCTCTTGACACCATTTTTCTAATTGAAGAATATCCTTTTCAAGAAGGATGTAGTTGATAATTTTGTTAATAACCCTACAAATTTTGGCATCATCTGCATATAATAGGCAGGCAGATGAGAAGAGGGAAGGTAAATCATTAATGTAAATGAGAAATATTACTGGTCCAAGTATGGTGCCCTGAGGTATACCGGAATCTATTGGAATAATGGGGACTGCTGACCGTTAAAGACTACGATATTTTCTCTTTTGGTTAAATAGGAAGAGAACCAGGATACGGTGTCCGGATGAAAGCCCAAGCTAGCCATTTTGGAAATACATAGCTTGTGGTTTATTTTATCAAATGCCTTGCTAAAGTCCGTATGAATAGAATCTAGCTGCTTAGAAAATAACAATAATCTTAAAACATTAAGATTTGATTTCAGTCAGTGCGGAAAATAAATAGACTGTAAAAATAAACCGATAAATATAAATATTTTGTACTTTCTAGGGTTCCGTACCCAAAGGGTAACAACGGGAACCCTATTACTAAGAGTTCGCTGTCCGTCCGTCACCAGGTTGTATCTCATGCACCCTAATAGGTAGACAGTTGATATTTTCACAGACTGTGTTTTTCTATTGGTGATATAACAACAAATAATAAAAATAAAATAAAATTAAAGGGGGGCTCCCATACAAGAAATGTTATTATTTGGCGTTTTTTACCTCGTTTTATTCTCATT
Organism: Dioctria linearis; assembly: GCA_963930735.1. Lineage (NCBI taxonomy): Eukaryota > Metazoa > Arthropoda > Insecta > Diptera > Asilidae > Dioctria > Dioctria linearis. The sequence continues at coordinate 45,298,735 of OZ005741.1, forward strand.
CATTATTATTATCATAAGTAGGCATTTTTTTTTAAATGACAGTATGACGCCTACTCTCATTTGAAAAAATAATAAAAAGTACAAATAGTACGATGGTACGGGAACCCTTCGTGCTCGAGTCCGACTCGAACTTGGCGGGTTATTTATTCATTATTGTTTTTGTTTAACTAAATCTGCCTTTTATATTAGAAAAAACCTGCTTTCAAGCGTTTTTCAAAGTCGTCCAAGCTTGTTAGTGGATATAAGGTGAAAGCCGATTCTGTAATAAAACAATTATATTAAATGTTTGACATAATTTAACAGCTATTTTCAAATACCTTTGAAAACGGAAAAATTATACATTTTAATATTTTGTCCCAGTTCCACACAAAATGACAGTGCAACTCAAGCTTAAGAAATGTTTCGGAAATGCCTTCAAAATATAAAAAGAAATCAATGAAAGATCCGAAGTCACACTTCTTTGAAGACTCTTTCTGAATTGTAATAGTTCTCTGAAGACCATTCTGAAACTTGAAAAATCACCTGAAAAGTGGGGATTTATTTTTCTGGCTCTTTCGCGCACTTTTCGGTTTTGTTATTACCCATTATGAAAAATTTTCTAGTTAATTTAGCTGCAGGCATGTCTGGTTATTATGACTAACTGGATTTCTATTTAAAACTAAAATTTAACTAGGATTCCGATATAAATAAATGCAGTCTTACTTTTATTTCTAGTTTTTTTCGGACTGTACATATATCTAGTTCACTCAAATGAAAATCAATTAAAGTGAAATGATTTGTATTTGTGTTGTCTTATGCGTACTGAAATGCACCGAATTCTATTTATCCCTTAAGGAGGCGCATGGGGTCAGAGCAATTTTAACCGCGAAAAAAATGTAGAACGCATGCTCTCTCTGCGTCTTCCAGTAGTTTTTCATCTTACAGCACTATTTTGAAAATCGTCGTACTTGAGCCACTGCATAGTGAAGTGTGACCCCATGCTCCCACTTACGTAATTTTTTTCGCGAAGTAAGTTTTCTTAGGTATATCTTTCGAGATTTCGACATTTTATAATATTTTCAGATGAGTTCTCGCGAAAATAAATAAAACGTACACGCGGACTGAGTTGTGTTCATTTAATATTGAGAAGTGAAAGTGTTGTGTTGTGTCGTTTAAAGTATACTTTATAATTATCTTTTCTTAGTTCGTCTAGCATAGTTTACCAAGTGCTTAGAAAATAATACTTTCTATATTTTATATAGTTTGATTGTGAGGTAAATAAAGTTTAAAGTTTTTTAAAGGCTGTAAATGTGTAACCAGAGTTGCGATTTTGACTGCAGTCAAAGTTGGACGTTGAATTTGGAATTTTGGTCAGACCTTAACTCTGTTAAGTGCGTTATACTACATGTAGACTCTATATTAAATTAAAATTGTTCACTTTAATTATTTATCTAATAATTTTTGTTGAGATGTATTGGAAAACGATTTATTAAAGTCTAACTGAGTCAAACACGCTTAACTTTTTCTTAATTTGGTTCATATAACATTGACTATTTACGGGTAGCGTTCTCAACTTTAAATTTATCTTATTCAAAATTTGTATAGCTAACAACAACTGTGAAGCAAATTATCGTGATGTTGATTATCTGATCGTTGTCCACTAATGGTAAGAGGTACTGTAAGTGTACCAGTGCCCCGCCACCGAACACCTTTTTATATTATATTAAGGACGCTCGCAACGGTCCTCAAAAAACTGTCCAACTGCCAAATAAAACGGTCATACTACCAAATTTCCACAGATATGGAGGATTGGGAAGAAAAACACTTCAAAACATTACTAATACCACTAATACCGTGGATCAGTCTTTCACAAAATGCCCTGTATTTTAAAAAGTACAAGGTGAATTGTCGCTTTTAGAGCTCACTATATGCAGAACTTCAGGCCTTTCAAACGACTGCTCGACCGGCCCTGTATTCCTCTCCCCTCAGGAGTTATGGTCGTTTAAACTAAGAATTTCGGATTATCTTACCTTTTTATTGACTTTGACGTCTATTTTCTTTAGAAAGAGGTGCTCAAACTTTCACTCCACTATGTGCTCAATGCAGTCGTTAAGCAGTAATTAGCTCGTAACCTATTCGGGTCATACAGAAATTAGAAGATATTTATTTTGAATGAAGTGTTTTCAGTCACTAAGGGAATAAATTATTTTTAGTTTAGACCATCCTAACTCTTGAGGGGAGGCGAGTATGGGGCTTGTCGAGCAGTCGTTGGAAAGGCCATGACGTTCTTCATATAATGAGATTTGTAAGTGACCTTACACCGTATACTATTTAAGATACAGGGTATTCTGTGAAAGACCAGCATATTGCCCTAAACACCCTGTAACTCCGAAAAGGTTGAGATGCCACCCGCCCCTTGCCTTACAATTTTCTGTTTGGCTAGATGACTACTGTCATCTCCTGTTCTAAGGTGACCATGGACGAAACACCCTATATAAGGGGCACTATTCGTATACATTTTTTTGAAGAATGTTCACGTTTCCACCGCTGTAACTCGTTACAAATCAGACTTACAAAAAAAGTGTTTTTCACAAAATTGTAGGGAGTTTAGTCTTCTTTAAGCTTATGTTTTTACATTTTTGTTGTAGGATCAACCATTGAGGAATTATTTTGAAAAACCAATTTTTTGGGAGCTATAATCCAAGATGGCGGACCGTGCGGATCCTCCCCAATAGTCTAAACTTGGATTTTTCATCGGGACCTGGAACTGAATAACATATATAACAAGTGAAAGAGCTAGAATTGGTCTTACACCAATTCTTATGATACCCTAGATGAATGCACGTATGAAATTTCGTATGGTCGACGTGTTCTCAGGTAGTGTCCAAATATATCGTGGAAAACGAAATTTTTGTATGGCAACTCCACGAAGGAGTTGCCCGATTTGTCTCATTTTCCAACTTAATTTTACTTTTTTTTAAAGTCCATGTAGAAAATTTCAGTTCTCTAAGTGCACACATTCCCGAGTTATCGTGAGGACGGGCAGACGGACGGACAGACAGCTATGCAATAATCAAAATAACTTAATTTTATGCATGAGTGTCCAATCCATTTTGCTCTACCATCATTATTTCGAGGTGTTACAAACGGAATGACAAACTTAGTATACCCCTACGGATTTCATCTAGGGTATAAAAATCACAGCTAACCTACCTTTTCTAGCGCAAATACCTTATTTCGTCCCAATTGAGCAGATTATTAGTATCTAAGTACAAAAGCAAAATAGTAAATCCATTAGGGTTAGTGTCCCTATATCGGAAAATATTGGCCGTAAATCGATTGAATTGAATGTTACTAAGGATATACCAATAATTTATATTTACACGGAATATTGTTTTTTTTTTCATTTTTCAGTCCTTAGTCTTACATGTACACATTCAGTAGTAGATTTTGCGACATCAAAATAAAATTAAATTTATATTTGCTCAAGAAGGATTTTTTCTTATTTTTTGGCTTTTGCTTTCCTTTTAAATAATAAAAAAAATATTTCCTGATAAGAAGTAATACCGTATAAGCATTTTCGGCTGTCCAATTCTGTTTTACGGGCTTATGTAGCGCCCAAACTTCACTGCTTGTGTGAAAAATATACGAGGTGAAAATTTTAGATATAAACGAGCAAAATCTTATGCATGGACATGTATACGAAGATATTATATAGGGCGCAGGATATTGTAGATGAAAATTGGTGAGGATAAACAGAAATCCAGTTTTTGCAACCAGAGCAGATATCTAGTGACATTAAACCAAAGTTGTTGATTTCCCTAGAAATCTTTTGTGATTGTTCAAACTGGATTTTTTAATTAAACTGAATTCGGCATAAATGGACTGTCAACTTAGGCGATATATCTAACTGATTAGTTCGGCTGGTTAAACTAGACAAACATTTTGAAATTTAATATACAATCTAGTTGAGAAAAGGGTAATCACATTTAAATTTACTTGAAACCCAGTTCATAAAATACGACTGGATAGTTTTCATACCAAGAAATCTGTTACATACCTACTCACTAGAAATGCAATTAAAATATTCAACTGGACTTCTGCTAAAGATTTTACACTAGAATATCTAGGAGATTCACTCTAGTTCAGTTTTAATATGGATCTAGTTGAAAATATTTTATATACCTAATTTTCTAGTCAAGAGATGGTACTAAAATTATTCTGAGAATGCTTTTTTGCTTAGTAACCTGTTTGCGCATATTGTTACTTTTAGTTGAGCATTATTTAATTTAACTTTTTCGATATACGGTAATTTCTTCTCAGTAAATTACATACATATGTCCCCAAGGAACGGTACCCCAGTGCAGCTCCATGTTGTACTTTGGGCTTACGGCAGGACTTTCATATTTCTTTCCGTATATCCTTAAATATACATTTTTAACTGTATATTCGATTATTATTGTAAAGGTTATGGCCCAAGTAACAATTTTTCCGATCTTTGGTGACTGAAGATGATGGGTAGTTTTATTAGGGGTATATAATGGTTACTCGGTTATATAAGAATTTCAGTGGTTATATAAGAGTTTTATAATATTACCAATTGGTGACGTAGTTATATTAGAGTTTTTTAGGTTACTAATGGTTATCGTGGAAGTAAGTTACTAATGGTTTGGATGGTGATGGAAACGTTTCAATCACCGGTCTATATAACTTAGAGTAACCATTACTAACAGGTATTTAAGAAAGTTTTATAATTGTTTTGATCACCACGTTATAAACTTATTGGTAATAAGTGTTTATTGCGGTATCCGTGGTTTCCCTTATATAACTGGACAACTTTCAGTAATTTAGGTGATTTTAATAAAAATAAAATATCGTAAAATTTTTTGGTGGCCCTTTAGTAACTACGGTGATCATTATAAAAACAAATTACTTGTAGCCATTATAAAACTGTTTTTATTTATATAACATAATATAACCAAAGGGTATATAAGAACACTAACATCTTTTTTTTGTGACTATTATTAAGATATATAACATTACCAAAGGTTACATATTATAACTAAAGGGTATATAAGGACCATTTTCGAAGCATGGTAGTGCCTTTAGTTTATATAATATTTACAAAAACAATATCGAAATTCTATGTCAAGATAGGTTGCGGTGTAAATATTTGAATTATATTGTTTTATGAAGCTAACGAAAAATAATTTCCCATACATTTCAATCACTGAAAGTAATCAGTCTGAGAATTCCAAGCGTTGTGAAAAGTTACCATCACCATTATAAATAAAGTTTATAAAGGTAACCGAAACATTACCGCAACCACTGCTATGACCAAAATGAATTAATCGAGAGCAGCTTGGGTTATATAAGGGTTATATAAGAAGTTATATTAAGGTAACCAGAATATTTTGGTTACTCATTTTATAAAACTTTTAGTTATATAACGTTACCTAAATCAAGTCACGGTAACCTTTATATAATCCTCCATTTAAGGTCTATAAGGGGTTTATAGTGGTTACAAAACCGTTTCGAGTACCAGTCTATATAACTCAAGTTATATAATTTGGTAATGGAAACCTTGCGGTTACTACTATTTAAAAAAAATTGTTTCTTGGGGGCTTACATAAGATTTATTTAATTAGTTTTGTTAAACGGTAGACTATATTGTAATAAGTTTAATGCAGAATCCCACACCAGAATAAAATCTCGCTGAAACAAAATAAACAACAGACGGGCCTGAATGAATGACTCTTGGTCGTGCACCAAAGATCAAGTTACAGTGAGTAACTGGCAAAGCAAAAATCCAGAGGGAAACGCGAAATTTTGTTTTCCAATGGGAACTAAATTAATTTACGAATACAAATTGGTTCTCATCCAAAATATTGTAACATAAGCGATTTGTAGGCATGTGAACCAATTGTAGATTAAGTAACCAATGTTAGTATAAATAAGATACGAATTTACAATAGAACACAGTTCTTGACAGTAATTCAGAGAGGCGTTATTCATTTGAGGAGTTAAAGCTGTTTAGCTACTCCCTTCATCATCCTCTGCATAGCTTGGAGTTAGCGCTGAAAAGCCGCTCCGGCCGAGTTAATGCCTTCTGGCTGCTCGTAGGGAATTTCAGCTGTATGGCAGAATTAATAGCCACATCGAGAAGACTTCAGACGGTGGCTACCCTGCATTACACATAGCTACCGTGGCATCAGAATTAATCAACATAATTTCAATATAATATTTCAAAACTGGTACTAAAAGGTGCAGCAACTTCCCGTATTTAGTCAAAGTACGTTTCGCAGATAGTCTTTTTGTCAGTTCACCTTTCGTATAAAAATTGTTTTAATAACAAACAAATTTTTTATAACTAAGACCAGGGTCGGCTGACTCGGCAATTTGTCAATATATCTTTTAACAAATGATAATTTAATAGCTGCATTCGATTTTTCACTTTATTTTTTCAGGGAATCAAAAAAATAAAAGAAATCTTAATTTAATTTCAGGAACTTTATTTAACTTCGACTAATTCGATTAAAACACGATTAAGAACTAAAACTACATTAAAAAATAACTTTCCTAATTTTTAATTTAGAAATATTTATTTACGCTAATTCAGCTAAACGTGCGCCGATGTTAAGTTTTTAATTCGAGATATTTGTTTTTCACGATTTCGCGAATGAAATCGTGGGAAGCTTATTTTTAATAAAAATGGAAATAATTACATAATGCATATTATGTGAATATGTTTGGAAAAATGTTGAGTTCGCCGGGAATATAACTCCCGCCTGGTTAAGCTTGATGTCGTCCTGGACTCTATCCTTTTTCAATCTCGTTAGCAACTCAACGTTAACATGATTGGATTTTGTTTTTACAATATATAGTCCTACAATTGCTATTAATATTACAATAAATGTGGTACTTACATAAAAGGTGATTTTATAATTCCTTGTTACATTATTTATTTCCTTTATCTCATTGACATTTTTAATTTTTTTTAAATGCAATTGCTTCATATTTAAAGCTTCGCTGATATTTCCTATCTCTGGGTTGGTTAAATTGGCTTCTCTAGGTTCTGAAATTTCATATTATCTATTTCTATACTGCAATTATGAAAGTTTATTATATAATTTTCATTTATTTTATATTCTAAGTCATTACATGTAATTTGCATTTTTACATTATTTGCATTTATGATCAAAATTAAATTTTGCTTTAGTTCTCTTACCTGAAATTGAACGTTTTTTATCTTTTTTCATTTTTCTAATTTGTTATTCACTAAATTCTGGGTACATTCGTTTGCTAATTTAATTTTTTTTTTAAATAATATTGACCATCGTCCAGATAAGTTTTATTATTAAAAAGAAGTATATTTGTTTTTCGTCAATGACCAGCTCCTCATGATTGCCATTTGGAATAAATAGGAAGGAGGATAGCAATTACAAATATTAGTTTATTTTCTATTTGCAGTAAAGAGCTTTTAATTTCTTGCATTTTAAAAATATCTTTTTCATAAAAATCTATTTCTTCTGGGGTAAGAATTGGTCGCGTCTCATTATGTTATACTTTGCAAAAATTATATTTTCTTGGATTCTGTCTATTTCTTCATTTAATTAATTTATATTAATAAAAGCTTGAATGAAATGTTATTGCTTTATGTTTTCCTTATTAATTTGACTTGAGTTATTTAATAGGGTAAATGTCAATTTCTGATTTTCGTTAATTCTATCGGTAAGTATCTGTAGGTTTTCTTGTAGATCGTTGTTAATTTTAATCTGTTTGTTTAATGTGTCTATGGAATTGTGATTATTTATGTCGGTTGATTTTAAATGTTCTTCTAGCTCCTGTTTATCGTCGTCGTCTAATGTACCAAAAACCCATTTGAGAACCCCCCCCCCATATTTATCAGGCCCCCCTTTGTCTGTGTGGTATTATTGTCTCTATGTTATGACTGGCTTTCCTAATTTGTAAGTTTAATTGGTTAAGAATGTTTTCATCTTCCCGAATATCAAATATACTATCTATGTCGGTCTTGATTTGTTCTAAAGTCTGTCTTAGCATATCTACATCGATTATATGTAAAGCTTTGTAGTACCCTTCGATTATTTGTATGTTGTTCTGTTGTAGTAGTTTGCATCCATGTAAATCAGCATATTAGTTGGGTTGATTAACAGCATTAACGTCAGTATTATTACCTGTAAAATATTTAAATTTTCTCTTAATTCTACAAGGATGTATATTACGATTTTTAAGATCCGTTAATTTGCCATTAGAGAATTTCGTTTTTATCTTACTGTAACGAGGTTCCATTTTGTGCCTTTCTATTTTGGGATTTTTTTACCCAGATTTCTTTTTCATCACCTAAAATTAAGCTTTTCCTATCTTTATTTAACTTAGATATATTTTCCATTTTCTTTTTATGAATTCTATCCCTAACCCTGTCTATATCACTGATCTTATTGTTGAGAAAATCACTGAATGGATGGTGTTATTATAATTTTCAATAGTTTTTCGAACCTTTTCTTCCGGAGTGAGTTTAGCTGTGAACGTGGAGCTGTGAAGTGAATTTCAATATTTTCTATTCTACCTAACTCTCTCATATTAACGCTATCGAAATCGTTTTCTACTACTAATTTATTCGGTTTCCCAAAGAGTGAGAATCTCTGTCTTAAAATCTGAAAAATGGTAATGCTATTTCTATCGTTTAGTTTAGATTCCATTAAATGCTTGGTGAATTTGCCGATTGTGGTAAGAAACATTTGATGGAGACAGAAAAATAGATCTGCATGAATAATTTCGTTTGGCGAGTTTGGTGTTTCCGATAAATTAAATTTGTGTACAATGGAATGTCTATCGTATTTGGCTAGGTTACATGTTTCGCAATTGTTGATATATTTGTATAGGGTAAGTGCACCAAAAGTCGGCCACCTTCCAATATTTTATGATTATATAGGATACCAGATCATTCCACAAAGCTTTACGAATTCAAGGATTTCATTTTCTGTTATTCCATGTTGTTATAATTCATCTAAAGTACTTATCTAACATAAAATGGAAAAGCTGAAAAAAAACTTATATAAATTCAGAATCACATCGTTTACGCCTTAAATCGGCCATTTAAAATATAAAGTCGGCCACATATGTTAGAAAAGACGGCCATGAGTTTTAAAGAGCACTATGGAAAAAGAAAAACCAAAATTCAAAGAAACCAAAATAAAAATTTATTCGTAAATATGCATTAAAAAATAGATAAGAACGAAAACATGTATTAAAATAAAAAAAATAAAATACATAGATAAAGATAAACATAAACATGATTCAGAAATAAACCTTTGGAAGCACTTATCACAGCTAATATTTTTTACGTTTTCTTCTTCTTTCGTGCAAGCTTCTTATTCTTGCTTTCTTCTTTTATTTTCAGAATCTCTTTTTTTTCTTTTCAGACTCTCTTCTTTTCTTTTCAGTCTTTCTTCCTTTCTCTTTACTACTTCATCTTGCTTTTGGAGTTTTTGATTTTCTTTGTTTTTTAAAATTTCTCTACATTTGCCTGAAGATATTGCAAAAGGATATCGATGTCAAGATGTTCCGCTTCCTTGCAAATTCCTTTTATTAGTTTTAAATAAGTTTTCCCCCGGATAAACCAAGTGTTTTTCCAAATTGGATCAACAATATAAGGGATTAATCCTTTTGCATTTTGGAACGGTGCAAACTGGTAAGATATCTTGGCTTTGTTGAAAAGATCTTCTATATTCAGTTGAAGTTCCAGGCACTTGCTGATGCTTCTCCAAACATTGGGAGGTAATGGCACTTTTTGAAGCAAAATCTATTGTATCCATTGGCAGGTCCATAGAAAGGACTAAATTTTGGGCAGAAGTTGCACTACATTTAGGTTGTTGACGCATCGCAACTGATGCATCTGCTGATAAACCTTCATGTATGGTTTTCAAATTATCTTCAAAAGTACCTGACAAAACATCTCCATCCGAAATTAGATCGTATGCCCCATGAAGAAAGTCTTCAAAACCCATTGAAGTTTGAGCAGCGTCCGAAGTAAGATCCTATATTTCAGTAGGAAGATCTGACAAGCAATGCAGAGAAGAACCATGTACGGGAAAATCCCCTTGCATTTCATCTTCCATACATTTACCTTTTTCAATCTCCCCCAGAATAATATTAGGCTCAATACTATACCGCCGTAAACTCGGTGAGATGAACCTAATAACTTCTTCCGCATGATGAGAAAATTCTGTTGCTGGCTTTTTTGGTTGTGGGGTCTCAGAGAGATTTCGGGTAGCATTTAAGTTTGATATCCTATCTGTTCAGCACTTGGAGAAATCCACCGCATTTGGATTTAGGGGATATAAGCCGCACTTCCTAAAGCCGTTTTTAATAGCAGGAGACAAATTCATCACACTAAGAGTTTTGTGAAGGAGTGGACAAGTGTTCTTTGTGAGAATTGAATTTGTATTCATTTGACTTATTTGCCACTCTCTTACTGTGTTTTTCCATTCGCACTTCAGTGGTTTGAAAACACTCACATCCGCCGGTTGCATGATGTGAGTTGTGTTCGATGGAAGAGCGTAAAGAATTATTTTATTCGCGTCACAAAACTCGCTGATTTCTAATGTGAGATGAGACTTATTTCCATCAAAAAATAAAATTACTGGTCTAGTAATTTTCATTTTATCTAACCACACATGCACTCCATTTGCCAGATATTCGTAAAAGGTCTCGGTTCTCATCCATCCAGAGACTGACCCGCCTAGAATCCAGTCTGACGGTACGCTATTAACAACGTCCATTGGGGGTCTAACGTATGGAAATACTACCATGGGAGGAAGTAGATCACCAGCGGCAGAAAATACGAGAAGTACGGTAATTGCTTCTTTTTCATTTCCACGAGAAATTTGGTAAACATCCTTCCAACCACGACGAGCAATCAATTTTCCTGTTTTAGGACACATACTAAAACTAGTCTCGTCTCCATTTAAAATGCAGGTGGGATCAGCGAATATTTCCTCCAAGCCATTTATCATCAAATATTCTTGAAGGCCATCAAACCAATCCCTTATATCTTGTTCCTTTACTGTAGCACGACCTTTTGAAACACTTTATGGAACATGGCAGGAAAGTTCAGGGTGTCTATTCATAAAAGCTGCAAGCCAACTTCTTCCTGGAGTTTGCCGCTTATCTGTCTCCACTATTTTTTGAACGGTGTTTTGGCTTCAAAGGAAAGCCACATTTGGCAATATCGCAGCACCAGTCAACGAGATTTTTTTCTTCTGTTGGAGTCAGTACAGGATCTCGACTTACTTTTTCTATATTTTCTGGAACTCTTCCGGTCAATCTGTCTTGAAGTGTTGTCCTGGGGATCCCAAACTGTCGACTTGCCTCTCTTATACTTATATTATTCTCCCTTATGGCAAGTAGTGCTTTTGCTATATTTGTTTTGCAGCCATTAATTAAGCTGCAAATATGATTAATTGTGCATAAATTTTTTATAATACATAATATGTTATTATACATAATAATGTAACAGTTACATATTTCTAATGGTTTTTCTATATTTTTAAATCAATCGGTAGTTACGTAGTTACTTCAAAGACATAACACAAATTTAACAATTCTAAAGTCGGCCAAAGTGGTCGACTTTAGAAAATTTTTAAATTTAAATGAATGCTAAGTCGGCCGGTCTTTATTCAAATATCGGCGCGATTTTTAGTATACAAATATGGCGAAATTTATTTAAATCAACTTATGTAAATACTATATACTATATAATATACTGAAATTAATACTATGTACAATGAATACTTACTATTTTCTTTACCACTGATTATTTAAATCAGCAAATCACTTTAGAACAAGCTTTCACTTTCTTGTCGTCACTACGCTAATGACATGCATATTATCACCCTTGAAGTGATAGAGCGACTTGAAATTCTGGAACTAGTTTAACAGGAGAGAGGGTATTGCAACTGTGTCGCTTTCATCAGTCAGACTTTGGTTTATTTTTTATATTGTAATAGAAAAGTGGCCGACTCTATGAACAGGCCGTCTTTAGGTGCATTTATCCAATAAGTTCTTTCAGTTTTGGGAAGAAGTGCTTCTTTTTTAGTTCTTCATAGTTTTCGGTTATGCCTCTATGATATGTCTCTTTATGAATTTTTTTCGATTATTTTGATGGCTTCACTCTCGTTCTCCAAGTCTTCGGCTCTAATCGTACATTTGATAAACCTGATTTGTTTATTATTGCTGAAAAGTTCTAACAGTTTTTTCTGTAACAAGTTGTATTTTGTAATTTCTAGCTCAGAATAGATACCTGTAACACCCTTTTTTACTATAAGAAGATTTTTTACTAATCTTCTTAGCATATCGTTCAAATAGTTATTATTACTTAGTTCTTCCTCTGATATATATATTTTCCTGTATCTCCGATATTTTGTTATCATTTCGTCGACTTTGTTTTTAACTAAATGTATCTGGGTCAAGTATTTGTTTATTAATACTTCTGCAATTGGGATATGATCATTTAAATCTTCAACGCCACTGTGAATCGTGGCTCGATCAATTTCGTTTATTTCGCGTGCTTCAGTGTTTAATCTACTCAGGAAATCAGAAACTTTATTATCTTTACCCTTTAAATATTCAATTTCATAGTCGAATTTGTTCAATCGAATTCGCCATCTTTGTAATTTGAAGTTGGGCTCTTTTAATGAGCTTAACCAGACAAGTGGTTGATGATCAGTCCTAATTGTGAATTTTTGCCCGAAAAGGTATGGTCTAAAATATTTTTTTGCCCAAATTATGACTAACAATTCTTTTTCAACCGTAGAAAACCTTATTTCATGAGCATTTAGGGTTCGGCTTGCAAGGCAGTTAGGGTGATTGTCTTGCGACCACACTGCACCAATTGCGAACTGACTAGCGTCAGTCGTAAGAACAAATTTTTTCTTAAAGTCAGGGTACTTTAAAACAGGAACTTTTGATATAAGCTCCTTCAGGTTTTCGAAAACTTCAATGAAACGTGAATCGTGTTCATTGATTCTGTTGTCCTCTTTAGGGCACTGTGGCATTGGTTGGGCTACTTTAGCGTAGTCGCGAATAAATTTCCGGTAATATCCGGTAATGCCTAGGAAACTTTTTATTGCTTTGCGTGTTTTGGGTATTTTGAAGTTTTTGATAATTTCCACTTTTCTTGGGTTAGGATTCATTCCTTCGTTCGTGAGAATATGCCCGAAGTATTCAGTCTCTCTGGCAAAAAAGTTGCACTTATCCAATTGGATTTTTAAATAGAGCTCTCGTAACTTGTGAAAACTCTTATTGATTGAATCGACATGATCTTGAATGGAGGTACTAAATATTAAAATATCGTCTAAGTAGACTACACATAACTTATTAATGTATTCCCTTAGCACGAAGTTCATCATTCGCTGAATAGTTGCCGGAGCGTTCTTCAGTTCGAATGGCATTCTTACATATTCGTAGTGACCTTGTGGGGGTTGAAATGGCCGTTTTTGCCCTATCATTCTCATCTACGCGGATTTGGTGAAATCCTTTAGCGAGGTTTAGAGTCGTAAAATATTGGGCTCTACTTAATTTGTCAAATATAGGGTCTATATTTGGTATAGGGAACTTATCATCCACCGTTATATCGTTAATTTTTCTATAATCTACGATAATTCGCCATTTTTGTTTTCCCGAATTGTCCATCGTTTTCGGTACCACCCAAATTGGGGAATTATAAGCTGATCTGCTGGGTTTTATTATTCCTCCTGCCAGCATTTCTTGAACTTGTCTCTCTACTTCTTCCTCATGAATTTTTGGGAATCTGTAGGTTTTAGCATAAATTGGTTGGCTATGTTTCGTTATTATCTGATGTTTAACTTCAGCTACACTATTTAATTTATTACCGTCTTGGAAGAACAGATCCCTATTATATTTAATTATTTGCTTTAAATGACGTAGCTCCTCTGAATTTAGATGAGCTGTTTTTAATAGTTTAGATAAATCTACTTTATTTAGCTCAAGTGTTTCCAACTGATAAATTTTCTCATATGGGCAAGTATCTATAAATTTAGTCAGTTTGTTTTTAATTTCGATTGTTCCCTGTTCTAGATCTATCTTGGCACCTACTGATTTTAAAATATCTTGTCCCATTATAGCATCAAAACTTTTATTTTTTAAATCTAGCAATTTCCAACTCATAGTTGCATTGTAATTAAATTCAGCCGGAACTTCTGTAATTAGTTCCTGTGTTATCTCTAGCTTACCCGACAATGTTATCAAATCTATTGGTTTAGCAAACTGCGGAAAAATTCTTTATGTAAGATTGATGTACCAGCTCCAGTATCGATAAGACAATTTATTTTTTGTTCGTTTATTGTACAAGTAGCTATTGATAATGATAGGTATCCCGAGGCTGTACTTGAAAATTTTCGTGTTCGACTTCCATTGGTTCTGGTTGATTATTTGCAATATGTTGCTTGTTATGAGAATATTGACCAGAGAAATTATTTCTGCGATAGTTTTCGAGATTTCTAAATCTAATACTGCTATTAAAATTTCCGGAATCATTTGAACTGTATTGGTCGTAATGTCTGTCGCGGTTAGAGTAAAAATTATTGTGAGTTCTGTTAGTATTTCTGTTACTACTGTTTGAGTAATTAGTATGAACATTTCTGTTATTATTGTTTGCGTAATTAGTAGGAAAACTTCTGTCATTCGGTCTGACGGTTTTTTTGCACTGGGATTCTTGTTCTGTGTTCATAATTTAAAGCAATTCCTGTTTGAAGTAATGATAGGCTTGCTCTAAACTTTTCACTTGTTTTATTCTATGGTTCATATTATCTGAACGAAGCAATTTGTTTAAAAATCATTCTAATATACTATGTTCATTATTCTCGGGTTTAAGTTCTACAGGGTTTTCGGTATCTATACTACATTTGATCTTCATAATATTGACTTACGATGGTAAACTGTATTGATTATGCTTGCTCCTTAAGCTTCAGGTAGGTTTCCTGTACTCCACTAGTTATGATTCATAGCGAGTAGTCGTGCTTGTGTGTCGCTCCTACAGTTACCGCGCTCAAATTTTTTAAGCACATTTGATTCCAGTGAAGTGTTTTATTATAATATTTTGTTCTATTCTCGATTTTTGTTTTGCTCGATGGCTGGAAAAACTCGACATTATTCAACTAAATCTAACTCTGCACGTGCTGATCCTAAGAATGATTCTCCAATGAATGTGGTTAAGGCTTCTTCCTCTGCTTGCGATCCCCCTTCTGAGGATGCTGCAGTACCTAATTTTACTGCTTTTGAGAATCGTATTATTGACCGCATTGATTCCATTCTGGAGGAAAAGCTTGCTGTACTGCGTGCAAGTTTTAACGCAACTTTGGAATTGCGCTTATCGAAATTGGCGGATAATGTGATGAGGACCACTACAGATCTAACCAGGGAACTCAATGACCTGAAATTAGTCTGCAATAAACTTCAAAGCGAAAACGATGACCTGAAACGATGTAAGGGCTCATCTGATATTATAGTCAGAGGCATTCCAGTAACATCTGGGGAAAATATACAGTCAGTGAGTGCAAAAATTGTTACCGTCATTAAACATCAGCTGTCACCATTTGCTGAGACCTTTCGACTCCAACCTAATCGTGATAATGCTGCCACTACGTCATCTAATGGTAACAGGCCTGCTTGCCCACCCATTGTTTTACGTCTATCTTGCCCACTGGAACGTTAAAAATTCTTAAAATTGCTGAAAACACATGGTAATATACAGCTAGCAGATCTGCAAGCGGGTTTTTCTTCTAATTACCCAAGTCGAATTCACGAGAGTTTAACACCGAAAAATAACAAAATTTTTCAAAAGGCGTTGCAGTTAAGAAGAATGAATAAAATTTATTCTGTATTTACAAGAGATGGTTTGGTGTATATGATTCGTGCTGAATCGGATAAAGCGATGCTTATTACTGAACTTACCCAGCTAGAGTGTTGAGGAGCACATATGTATATTGTGTAATTTTTATTCTATGTTTTTTTCTCTCTCTTTTTTCTTTGTACATATTAAGTATACATTTGATCTTGAAATTCTTAGTATTTAGTAATTTTCTTATTCTTTCATACATTTCTATTAGTATCACATTCTTGAATTCTTGAATTTATTTAATATTTAATATTCTTTTTCTTCTTCTCTTTTTATTTTTTAGTTTTGTATACAATCGGGATGTCCATTGATATTTGTATTGATCTAATTTTTAGTTTTGCTGAGATACTCTGATGTAGCCTACGTATGCTCTGCGGTGGGTGATACCCTGTCTCCTTTGAACAAAATGACCGCTGTTCTCAATATCTTTTCCAAACAATCTGCGGGATTCAAAATTTGTGCATTTAATGCGCGTAGTTTAAATAATAAAATTGATCTTCTGAATAACATTTTTGATACTAATATAATACATGCGCTTCTGATTAGTGAAACTTGGCTCAAGCCTCATATACTCAACAATGCTGTATCTATTCCTGGTTTCTCAATCTATAGGAATGATCGCTTGGATAGGATTGGTGGTGGTGTAGCCATTTATGTACAATCCTCTCTCAAAACTTCTGTCTTAGCCATCTCCTCACCAGGTGCAACATTTGAATTTGTATGTGTAGAAGTTAATACTGGCGTAGATAAGTGTATTCTGGTTGCCGTTTATTGCCCCCCTAATGGTTTTAAAGAGGATACATTCATCGAATTTCAAAGAACTATTTCCCACCTTTGTTGTAGTTACTCGAATGTTATTGTTGGTGGTGATTTTAATGTTGATGGCCTAAGGAGTCACATTCAGGCTACAGACATATTATACCTCATGCAAACTTTAGACTTAACAATTGTTAATCATATGCCAACATTCTTCAATACTAGCAATCCGTCCCAATTGGATTATTTCTCTGTAACTAATAGCGATAAGGTGTTGTTCCACAACCAGTTGACTCCAGTGAGTAACTTTGATCACGATTTCTTATATTTGTCATACCAGCTGGCTTTAGATCCTTCTTCAAGTGCTGACTCATTTTATTATCGTGATTATAATAAAATTAATTCTGACATGCTCCATGCTGACTGCTCCGCAATGCCGTGGTCTTATGTACTCTTACTGGATTCTGTTGATGATAAGGTTGATTTTTTTTAACAACTTACTTTTACAACTCTACTATCGACATGTTCCTCTGATTAAAAAGAAAATCTTTTCCCAACGCTGTCCATGGATAACACAAGAAATTCACATTCTTCTTGCTGAAAGAGATTTTCTTTTGCATCGATATAAAATCTCACGGGACCCTGCAGCTCATCATCGATATAAAAATGTCCGAAATCTCGTAACACTAAAACTCAGGCAAGCCAAAAAATCCTATTTTGGCTCCAAATTGAACCCTAGTCTACCTCCAAAAAATCTGTGGCGAAATTTGCGCTTTATGGGGGTGGCAGGTAAGAATGAGAACATATGCTCGATCGACGCTGATTGCTTGAATGAACATTTCCCCTCCATGTCTCCGATTAATCAGTCTGCTGGTCAGGGCCGGAATCAAGAACTGACTATAAGGCACAATGAAGGGTTTGCATTCCGCTGCACTGATCATTTTGAAGTATTTTCATCCTTAATGGCAGTGAAATCCACTGCAACCGGCCATGATTTAATCCCTCCTAAATTCATCAAGTTAATTGCTCCCTTCACTGTTGGTACCTTAGTGCACACCTTTAATGTTTGCCTTACCACATCGCAGTTCCCTACTATTTGGAAAAGAGCTCTTATTATCCCAATCCCTAAAAAATCTATAGCCTCTTCTGAGAAAGACTACCGACCAATCAGTATACTCTGCTATTTCAGTAAGGTGTTCGAGAAAATAATATATAACCAAGCTGTTAAGTTTGTTGACCGGAACAAGTTCTTATCGCCTTGGCAATCTGGGTTCCGTAAAATGCACAGTTGTGAAACAGCTCTATTAAAAATAACATCTGATATTACTGTAGCCCTTGATCAGGATTTCCTAACGATACTTGTTCTGCTCGACTTTAGTAAAGCATTTGACTCTGTCGACCATACTCGCCTTCTTTATAAACTTGCAAGCAATTTTAATTTTTCTTCATCTGCTGTTAATCTCATTGGGAGCTTCTTTTCACATAGACAACAAGCCGTCAAAGTGCGTAATATAATATCGCAGTTTCGCTCTACTGAATGTGGTGTTCCCCAAGGCTCGATTCTTGGTCCTTTCCTTTTTAGTTTATTTTTAAATGATCTTCCCAATGTTGTCCAGGACGTATCTATTCATCTCTATGCTGACGATGTGCAGATTTACTTCAGCAGACCAATTGGGTTACAAGAGGACTGCATTGCTCGTATAAATGAGGATTTGCATCGCATATCTGAGTGGTCACTTGAAAATGGGTTGATTTTAAATGCCAATAAGTCGTGTTGTATGCCTATCTATAGAAATGCTCTTGAAACATCTGATATGCCGCCTATTTTACTTAATAATGTTATCTTACCGTATCAAAACTCAGTCAGAAATCTAGGTGTTGAACTGAATTGTAGGCTTTCCTGCTGTAGTCATATCACCAATATTATTTGCAGAGTTTATGGGTCCTTGGGCCAATTATGGGTCCATGGATATCTTCCCTCTACTGAGATGCGCATGAAATTAGTAAGAACTCTTATTGTACCTCATTTCATGTACGGTACCGTATTATTTCCAAAGTTAGAGTCAGTCTGCCGCAGAAAACTTATAGTAGCGTTTAATGACTCTATACAGTTTGTCTATAATCTACCACGTAGTGCTCATATCTCAATGCACTCAAGCTCTGTTCTTGGTCACTCACTAGATACTCACCTTGAACATCGTGATCTGTTGTTTTTGTATAAATTACTATTTAATAAGTGTCCAGAATATCTCTACAAGAAATTAAGATTTATGCATTCATCCAGAAGTATTGGTTTTCTTCTTCCTCGATGTAACTCACATTATGGGGAACGCTCTTATTTTGTTCAAACCCTACGTAAGTGGAATCTACTGCCGTTTGACCTTAGGGCGGTGGGCTCTAGCAGAGAATTCCTTCAGCGATTAAAGTCATTTTCATCTAATTAGTGTACATCCTGGTTCGTCGTTTTTGCAATTTTATTATACTTAGTTTATTTTTTGTTCGATCTTAATTTTTCATCTTTCTTATTTGATTGTTTTAATTTTTACTATTATTATATACTTTTCTTTCTTTTATACATATATGTGCTAAAATCTCTTTCCAATAATTAATTTTGTTCTGCTTGCTATTTGATCATTATATTCTCATTTCAATTTTATATATATATCGTTAGTCTTTATTGGTTTTTCTGTATATTCAAATTCCACCTCTTATCTGTATGTTAACAAGATTATGTAATCTTTATACAGTAGCCAGCAATAAAAGTATTATTATTATTATTACTCCAAATGATTTTATGAGTTGTTTCTTTATGACATCCCATGTTGAGCCTTGGTCTAGCAATCTTCTCACTGACAAGACTGCCTTGCCCTGAATCTTCGTTTGTCAGAATCCGGAAGATGTATTATTTGGCTGCATTATCCGTCACCATACACAAGAGAGTTTCGACTTCATAGACGAAATGTGTCAGTTCATATGTTCTATCGCCTCTGAAGATTGGCACTACTCTAGCTTCATTCTATCACATTTTTGACCATCACAGATGCTAATGCCATATTGTAATTTTCCTGTATGTTACTTTATTCCTCAACACTGATTGATTTATATGCTTTGCCTGAGTTCATTAATCTACGATAATTGATCGACCACTTTTCATTCATTAGGTTCGACTTATCGTTGTCAAGATCCTGATTAAAGGTTTGCGGACTTTTTTCTTTAAAAAGAAAAGTATTCACAACTTCTCGTAAATCAAGCAAAAAAATTAGTTGGTATTCACCGCTTCAAGATAATATTTAATTAGTAATCATCACTTCTTGCATGTCAAGAAAATAATTAATTGACCACTTATTGAATACCGTCAGCAGTCCTACCGACTGCGCCACTTTTCACTTTATTTTTTCAGGGAACGAAAAAAAATAAAAGAAATCTTAATTTAATTTCAGGAACTTTATTTAACTTCGACTAATTCGATTCAAACACGATTAAGAACTAAAACTACATTAAAAAATAACTTTCCTAATTTTTAATTTAGAAATTTTTATTTACGCTGATTGAGCTAAACGTGCCGACGTTGAGTTTTTAATTCGAGATATTTGTTTTTCACGATTTCGCGAATGAAATCTTGGGAAGCTTATTTTTAATAAAAATGGAAATAATTACATAATTCATATTATGTGAATATGTTTAGAAAAATGTTGAGTTCGCCGGGAATATAACTTGCGCACAACAAATTTTGACAATTAATTCTAGAAAAATTCAAAATACTTCAAATGTTGGTCAATCGCAAATCTTATCAAATCAATAAACTAATACGTCACTAAAAACGGAAATACGTTGAAAAACAATTTTTCCTAGTATATAAAAAAACAAAAATTCATGTAGCAGTTCTGTTATAGAATTAGAAGACTTGTAATGCTGTAGTTGTTTTTGGCTGCGATCACTTCATATGTCGTCGCCTGAATACTGTTTTGCCCAACATGCAAAAATGTAGTTTTGAGATAAATTCAGTTAAGGTTGAGACCTTTAATATAAAAAAACTGAATAAAGCCTTTAATTCAAATTCAGTAATAATCTCAAAACCCGTACTTAACTTAAAATATCAAATTTGGCGGATGGGGGAAGCCAATATTCAGGCGGCGATGTATGTAATTACATGAAATTTTGAAAAGAGGGATTGCAAAAACGGCGGCACCAACCATTACTAATACAGAGTACCCACCAATTATAATAAGGGTTCTGTACTATACAAAATTTAACACTATTTGTACTTTTTATTTATTTTTTCAAATGAGAGTAGGCGTCATTTGAAAAAAGAATTCCTACTTATGACAATAATAATGAATGAGAATAAAACGGGGGAAAAACGCCGAAAAATTCACATTTCTTTTATGGGAGCCCCTATAATTTTTAAATATATTTTATTTTTATTATTTGTTGTTATATCGCCAATAGGAAAACACAGTCTGTGAAAATTTGAACTGTCTACCAATTAAGGTTCATGAGATGCAACCTGGTAACGGACGGAGAGCGAAGTCTTAATACCGTAAAATGGGGTCAAATTGGTTTCTTGAGGGTGAGTTTGATCACGCAAGTCTTGTAATTTATTTTCTTCTACATAGCTAGAAAATATAAACTAAAGCATGAAAATGTTTGTCAAACGCGTAGAATGCATCTTAGGCATTATGCTGGCAATGCCGTTTGTTTAGTTTCTCAAGAACTGTGAAGAGGAGCACTTGTGCAATTTTGCAGTCTGTTTTCAGAATTCTGAGTTACCGGTCAAAGTGTACAGTTTTCAACAAAACTAGAATATAAATCGATCAATTTTGCTTATTTACCTAATTCCATATTGATTAAAAGGCAAGTTGTGATTTCCTTATTCCGATGCATTTTATTGTTTGTGTTTTGTAACCCAAAAAAACAAGTGGTGTCAGTTTGATCACTCATATGGAGTGTTATTGATCACGTATGAATTTCACCCCATGCAAATTAGATATGAAGTTATGTATCTCTTATGAGTAGTCAAACTCACCACGTTTATTTTAATAATATTTTTTTTAATCGCGGCTCTGTGTTTTGCTTTTCTTATAGAAGAAATGTCAAGGGTATATAAATGGAAGCTCGGTGCACGAGAGTACAAAAATCGCTCTCATGAAAGTTTGGAGAAAGCTTTGGATGAAATACATTCTGGAAGGATGTCAATTTGAGCTGCATCCAAATATTTTAAAATTCCATTTGGGACGCTCCATAATAAAACCAACGATAAGCATTCTAAAAGGTCTGGCAGTTAAACGGCATTAAATGTTGATGAGGAAAAGAAAATCATTGAAAATGCTTGTCTTTGCTCCGAATGGGGCTTTCCTTTATCCCTTTTCGATATAAAGGTTTCTACTAAAATCTATTTAGATAGTATTGGACGAAATGTTAAATGTTTTAAAAACAATTTACCGGGAAAAGAATGGGGCTATAGTCTTCTTAAATGACACAAGTCAAGTGTTAGGCAGCGTCTAGCTACTAATATCACCAGAGCTGAGGTTTCGGTGGAAGTGATCAAAAGATATTTCGATAATTTAGAAAAGAGCATTGAAAATGTTGTAGGATCCTAACGAACAGACCCAGAATACCGATAATATGGCAGCACCAGAGTTTGACGAGGTTGAACAAGGCTAAGCCATCTTGTTTTGCCTTCATCTCAACGTGAGTACCGACCACATCATACGTTGTAAGAGTATCATATTGTAAATTGTGCGAATAAAGTAATTGTTAAGTAAATATACAACATCTATTCTGATTCATATCCCCAAAATCCCACAAATATTGGGGGCTCAACCGGGATCGAGGATTAATTCACGAATTTGGAAAAACGTAAAGAATTATTTTAAAAAAAAGGCGATCGGTCGGTAGCATATAATACGACGATATCTTGTTGGAGAAACAACGCAGCGTTAATGGAACCACCAGGAAAACAGTATACAAACGAGTAAAAGTTGAAATTGGAAAAGAAATTATTGTGGATAGAAGAGAAATAATCGTCGAGGGAACGTGCATAAAAATCCTGTTCAAGAAATAATCGTCGAGGGAACGTGCATAAAAATCGCATTCAATACAGTAAGAGTGTGAAAACATTAAAATGAAAATATAGGTAAATGCTTTCCTATTTATATTTTGCATGAAAAAAAGAGAATATCAGCATTAAGCGGACGAAAACAATATGTGTAAAAAGATCACATAAAAGCTACACAGTGGTAAAATTTGTAGTAATAGTGCATTTCACTGATGAAAAAAGCAGCACTGTATCCCGCACATATACTTAGGAATGCTCTTTTATGGGCTAGAAAGAGAACAATTTTTGTATACAGCAGATGTCAACTCAACTATTGTGAATTTCAAGTTCAATCGTGCTTATGTACTTGAAGTTTGACAGCTGTCCCTTATTCTCTTCGACTCCTAATTTACAGAGGACAATTTTTGCGTATAACACTATATAACAGTTGTTGACTTGATGATTGTGAACCTTTTGTGAACATTGAATTTCAAGTTCAAGGGCACTTATGTACTTGCGGTTTAACAGCTGACCCACATTAATTTTTCGTAGAATTTTTTGGAAACCATGAGAAGAATTGTGTACTGGATTGGTGGTCGAATACTGTTGTTGACAGCCAAGTAGATGAATGGTTGGCGAATGGTATTATACGCCCAAGTGTATCTGACTTTGCGAGTCCTATCGTTTTGGTCAACAAAAGGGATGGAACGAAAGGATCTGACGTTAAGCTATTTTTAACTATGACGAAGCAAATGTGACAGACGATCCAGGAAAAAAAACTCATGATATATAAAAGAGGAACGAAGTATCCAGAGAAGGTTATGAATCACAGCAAAGTTGCAACGACTGTGATGATGTGTGGATCTGCTTCCAGTGTAATGTTACCTCCATATATTATTTACCGAATTGAGTACTTCTGGGATAATTGGAGAGAAGGAGGACCCAAAGGAGCACCATGCTGCACAGAACGATGCTGTTCTGGCGACGGCCGACACAGTAGAACATCTCACGGATGGATGGAGGCATCCACCTTTACAGATTGGCTTGAAAGCGTTTTCCTGCCGCATGCTGCTCGTTTGGAAGGAAGAACCGTTCTAATTGGGGATAATTTATCATCGCACTTTACTGACAAAGTTTTATCGTTATGTGCACAGAACAATATTGCATTTATATGTTTACCACCAGAATGAGTATGAGCTAGGAGGATATAAGTCAACTCTAAACAAAAGAACATTTAAGCTCGTCAGAGCAGATATATCCCAAGTAAATGTAACAGACATTATTGCTATATTGCCAGATCCAAAACATCTTGAGGTATCTGATACAAACATTTATGAGTTCCCATTTGTTATTGATGTTAAAGAAGTTTAAATACCTAATAACAAAAAATAAAATTTCAAACTAAGAATCTCGCTTCTTTCACTTAATTTTTATTTATCTGCTCACTAAACCTATAATTTCAAAGTTGGGTTAGATAAAAATTCTATAAAGATAAAGGTAGCTAAATGAACACTTATCAAATTCGCCTCGCTAAATGGACGTATTTATACTATTCTAAATTTAAGCTTATATACTTGTTTGATCAATTTCAGATCAACATAAAAATTGGTTCAGTCGTTTACAAAATTTATTCAATTTTTATTTTAGGGGGTGATTCTGATCGTGCAATAAGGTGAAATTGATCAACGATCAAATTCACCCCACTAATAAAAATTAGGAATATTTTGTAAACGACTGAACCGATTTTTATGTTGATTTGAAATTGATCAAACATGTATAGAAGCTTTAATTTAGAATAGTAAAAAATTGGCTGATCAATGTGCCCCCACTTAACGAGGCGAATTTGATCACCTGAATTTCCAACGAAAAATTGTTATAATTCCTTTAAAGATAAAATCGATATATGTTAACGGAAAACAAAAGTAAGATACACCATTTAGCACTTAAGCTAAGCCGATTTGAGCTAATACTTTGTAAGCAATCGATTTTGCATATATTTTTTGATCAACTGCACCCCAAAATGATAATGATTAATATAACAATTGAACTCGGCGATAGATGACGATCAAGATTTGATTATTTTCCAATCTCATCCCAGCTGTTTATTATTCCCGTTATTTTTTATGCAAATTAGTAGTAATCATTTTTAAATGTATATGTATACTTGTAAGTAATGCAAAAAATATACAAACATTTAGAACAAAAAAAAATCATTGTAAGAACGTTTTGGTATAACATCAACAATCACTGGACTATTAAAATTCATGTCAAAGCACTTAGTCCGAAGATTAAAAGTATATGTGTGATTTGGGGTATTTCAGATAGATGACTTTATTTTTCACATCGTATAAATAGCTGAACTTTCTTGAGAAATTAGAGGGGAAGTGGAGATTTATTATAAGGCGTCGCTTGGAACGTAGAAGATAATTTCCTCATTACACATTTTATGAATCCCCTTTTAACTTCTAATGATATAACCTGAAAGATGATTGAAATCTAACTAAGTTTAAGTTTAAGTTTATTGAAGCTTAATTGTTGTACAACACCAATTCAAGTCTAAAGTTTCAGTAAAAAAGCCCAAGCTAATGACTCACATAAGCTTGGGTTGAGAGTGACCATAGTGCAGCAGTTCACAAATACTGAAAATCAGGCTGGTATAAATATGATCTTTATGTTTTCATAAAATAAGTATTTTCTTGAAGGACATTTGAATGATTTTTGACAAAGATCTTAGTTATTTTTTTATAGCTACCTACACTCAAATTTCCTTTAATGGTAAGTTATTATAAATTTTTGATCATATTATATTGGCATGTCTTTGTTTTAGTGCTTTCGAACATCGCTGAATTGCTAAAGGTCAGGTTTGGAGAAATTCTTGTGATGTACTGGGAAAGTTGATAGAAAAATTTTAGTAACATGAACTGTCGGTTAGTCATTACATCGAAATCTTTGAAAGCTTGCATCGTTGACTTTGACATCCGTCTGCCCAACTGTCCGTCCGTTCAACCATCCTTTCGATAACTTGAGAATGCATTTACTTAGACAGCTGAAATTTTGCAAAAAAATCTAAATTAAAGTTCGAAAGTGGGACAAATTAGGTAACTACTGTGTAGGGTTACCATATACAAAAAATTCACATTTTACAATATATTTAGTCACAACCTGAGAACGCATCGACGTAGTGAACTGAAATTTTGTACCAGACGTTTTCATAAACTTGATAAAATAAATTTTAAAAATTGTCTAAATCAAGCAATCCCTTTTTGTTGTTGGCATGAAAAAATTTTCGTTTTTTACGTATATACTATAAAAACCATCAGTTCTAGACGTTTTTATTGTATTGAAAAGTTTTTAAGAATATTAAATCCTATGAAATTGGTCATAGTAATTTTTACTGTCCGACGAACTACTCTAGAAATATATGTTAAAGCCACTTAAACAATCAAATTCACAAAGAAACGTACGAAAATTCATACGGCCATCCATCTTGGGTATCGTGAGAGGTTATCTGACAAACCTCCGAATTCGCAATATAAGTAGGGCTTGACGAGGAATAAAAATGACGCAAGTGCAAACTTTAAATGGTCAAGGGGCCCGGGGCTTTGTACGCTTACTTACCGCTTGGAAAATGATTAAATTTGCAAATTTAGGAGTTGTCACGGTTAAATTGCAATAGAATTAGCGCTAAATTCATCCGCGTAAAATGCCAACTACAGAGGAGGTTTGTAGATTCCTGATTCTGTTAGTGGCATTTCCGTGCATTTTCAAGGATTGCCGATAGATGTCGAAAAGTGGGTATGCAAAATTTTTATAGATTTATTTATTTTTTTTATATAGGTAAGTGACATTCGATTTTCTTGAAATTTTGTACAGATAATCTCTTAAAGAAAGCGAATCCATAAAAAGCAAAAAATTAGATTAATGGATAAGTTGTAGAAAAATATTTCGAAACGAATTTTTCAGACAGAATTTTGAAAATCAAATTTCGCAACTTAATCAGAAGGAGAGAGAAAATATTCTCCAAACATCAGAAAAAACCACATAAAAAACTAGCAAGATTAATTTTGCAAATCGGATAATATTTACTCCACCTCCGCCTCCCTCAGAACACCTGAATTCGGGAATGACAAACTTTTTTCCATTGATATTCAATTTTTGACATTGAATTTATTATCCGATTTTGATGAGATTTTATACGAATATTCTACACAGATATTGGAATATAAAATAAATACCCCACCCCTGGAAATTTTTTTTAATTATTCTTTTTTTTATACTACTCTGTAACCCGTTACCGTACAAATCTCGTAATAGTTTCAGAAAATCATAAAAAACTCACAATGAATTTAGCAAAAATAATTTTGAAAATCGGTTGGAATTTGGCCGAGAGATATAGTATATGCAGCTAATTAAAATAGTTAAGTTGATAATATTTTAGCAAACGTCGCAGTCTTATATTGGAAAATGCTCATAAACTAATTGGGGCAATGACTTCTGGTTTTTTGTATATGAAAGATAACAGATTATAGATAATTGTAATGAAAAGAAAGTGGCTTAAATGTTGCGAATATACCCGAAAGATGGTAATTATCAATTTTTTCCAAAAAGTGTTAAGTTTAACTCCCCATTCTCCTACATTATGAATTATTTTGGTTTCGCTTGGTCGTCTGGAGTTCCCACTTGCAACACACAAACGTCCCGAGAAAATTTTCTGAATCGGGAATAATATACATCATCCGATAGTACTTGGCGTGGCCTTTAATTCGATATGCAACATGCGGTATTGGAGGCTCCTACCACCTACAATAAAAGAATGCAGGGACAATTTTTCTTCTAGCAACTGTAGCTGGTAATGAGATGAGGCGAACAATGAATCCCCTTTTCCGATTGGACATAACCCTATCGCCGATCCAAAAGTGCGAAAAATCGAGTACCTAAGTTCGAATAAAAAGAGAGGAAATTACTAAAAAAGTGAGTATTGGGATGGCTATAAATAAAATAGCTATTTAAGCCTCCGAGTTTTGGAGTGCGGGTACTCGCAATTCTTCTCAGAACCTAAGGAATTCAGTTCTGTACTATATTTTCTAAAATGGATTGGATCAAACTTTGACCCTGCTCCTCCCAGCTTTCCCCCGACTAGATAGAAATAAAGATTTTTTATAAAAAATGTTCAGAGTATCATAATTCATCGTTTAAAACATCTTTAATGACTGAAGCTGTCGGTTCTAAAATAGGCTTTCCCCTGTAATGCCGGAGTGCCTTAAAGTTAGAATGATATGGACATATACTGGGACTTTTGATCATATTATTTTCTTCTTTAGTTCTTTTTTCGTAGGCAAATACAAAGTGCACTCGTAACGATAATTATATGTAATTATCAAGGAATCAGTTAGCATCTACCTGTAGAATTCGTATAGGTGCAGTTCCATTACACACTAAAAAAAAAAAAAACAGAATCCAATTCTGCATTTATGGAGAACGTTTCGAAGATGTCTCCTCGATCGCTATGTAGGAAAAATGTTAATACTCCCACGTAAAATGGGTGACGTTGTTTGCATTTAAATGAAAGTTTTTGAGTAATCTTATTGATTTAGTTTGCAAATAATGTGATCATGAACACTTTCTTAATGTCAATATCAATTCGGATATGTTTAGTTTCAAAATCAGTATTAAAATTATCACATAAGTATCTATTTGATATTATTAATTAAAATTTCAGCTAGAAGCAAATATTGAAAACACCAAATCTATATTATGTTGCATACAGGTGTGCTTTTTAATTACAATACAATTACATTATTCTACT
The DNA here is from genome assembly GCA_963930735.1 of Dioctria linearis. Taxonomy (NCBI): domain Eukaryota; kingdom Metazoa; phylum Arthropoda; class Insecta; order Diptera; family Asilidae; genus Dioctria; species Dioctria linearis. The sequence continues at coordinate 45,327,250 of OZ005741.1, forward strand.
TAATCATGTTTTATATTTCTACACATATTAGAAACACACACACATACACTATAAATATGTAAACTCGTCAAGTGCTTTAATTAAGTCCTGATTAAATATTTCGCGTCTGCTTTTGACAAAGGATTCGAAAATTTCAACTTACGGCATCTTAAAGCTACAAAGCCCCAAGATATTAACTACCAATTTCGTTGGGAATGTGCCATGAGGTGTTAATGTGTCGAATCATGAGAAAGGGAAATTTTACTTTAGCTAAAGCTGAACATCTAAGAAAACTAGGTTACCCGAAAATAAGAGACGATGTAGAGCCAGAGGCGCACAATGAAAGGAAGTAGAAGCAACAAACTGAGCTGCCATGACCGAGCTCCTAATTACACTTAGGGTGGAGAAACAATTCACTAGCGTGCTTACCAACAAAAAAGAAATTGTGGTTACGTAATTAAAACAGGTGAACACAGCCTCGGTAATTAGAAAAAAAAAATATTATCGCTGCTCAGTTTCATACAGTAATTTGTTCCAAAAAAAATGTTCATAAAATGCTCTCGGCAATTTTGTCGGGACGAGAGTCTGTCGAAAAAGTATAAGGTTTGATAGGTTTCTCAAAAGTTTATCTTAAGCTTAAAGGGATAAAAGTCTCATTAATTTCTGCAAGCAACTACCGCACCTTGTTAACACAAAAATGATATAATTAAAAAAAAAACTTAGGTATGTCATCGGCTGTTGAAGTCCTTGACCATAGCGACATTTTCACAATTACAGAATTGTGTGGTTAATGTGGGGGTGGGGGGGGGAGGGGATTTTCTTCACGATTCACAGATCCACCACCGGTAGGTATAGAAAATTACTTTCCTTCGTTTGTAATCTATTTCCGATAATCACTTCGAATCTCTTCCGCTGTAGTAGTTTGAAGAAAGTTCGTTTCATTGAACATTTTGCGCTACCTGGATTCTTACTTAGGATTTAGATCTTTTCATTGTGTTTGATATGCGTGATACCATCGATTCCTTTATTCTTTCTTATAATGGAGGAGAAAGTAATTAATGATCCGAGAAATGTTTCGCCTATGTATGAATGAAAGGGATACTGATTTAATTTCTATGTGGAAGGAAAATGAACTTTTGTGCAGAGTTCTTAAGCCATTAGTTAATAGTCATTGGTTATTATGTCAGAAAGCTCTACATATCATCAATGCGCCATTTCTGATATGCAAATTGATGGGGCGCAGGGGTGAGTTAATTTTCATTGTCATCAGAGAATATCTAATTTAAGTATTCAAACTTAGAAAAATGAATATCCAATGATTTAGTCAATTGGACTAAGAAATATTTATATTCTAATGCCATACTATGGTAATAAGAGAAATTTAAAATATAAAAAAATTCTTTAATGGGGGTTACCACAGAAATCTTAAAAAACACGAAAAGTTAATACAACTTTGTGTCAAATCTGTGCGTATTATCATTATCAAAATTGCATATAGTTTGAGAAAAAGCATAACTTAGGTAATGCCGTGACAAAAATAAAGATTTTGGGGTTTTGTACGTATGTAATTAGCTTTAGAAAACTTTCGAATTTATGAAATTTGCAAAGTTGGGTACATAATGACGTAATAATGGTACATCAAGTAAATAAATTTATACTTGAGTATGGAAGATTTTAAACTGGAAGAGGAAGTGACATAGAGAAAACTAGTAAAAAAGTTTGGTTACTAATATATTTTCGTTTGAAAGCTGCTATTTTCCGAGACAAATAACTATCAAAATTATGATATTATTGCAAAGAAAATTCAATTTGTAACGGAACCTTTTTCCGTTCATTTTGAAAAAATCAACAATAATACAGGAAATAAAGTCACTAATGTTAACCATGATAACGGTAAACATTTCCTATTTTTATATATTTTGCATACAATTTGGCGCTTTTAATTGATTTCATCACCGCCAGATGGAATGATGTATTTTAGAAAAGCATTCACTTGTGTTTTGAAAGCTCTGCGGGCTGGAGTCTGCATGTGCTGCATGCTTGGAAAGTGTATGCCGCCATTTTCTGCATTCAATAATATATCTGTGGTCACAAACCAAAGTAGCTTAAGTCAAATTATTGAACTTTTCGGTACGCGGTTTTGAAGTTAAGACTCATATTACTACGAATTCAAAAGCAAGATTACCCTGGATGTTTCTCGAAGGCATTCAGTATCTTTAGATTAATAGAATGCGAAATTACTTTTAATGATTCTATTGAAAACATTATAGTTATAGCAGATTTTATCACTTAAGCTAGTTTGAAAAAAAGGAAATAATCATCAAAATAAAATTAAATCACATTAGTTGTTTTTCCAAAAATATTTTATTAGAAAATTATGTCATATGTACACTTGAGGTTTTTTTCCAAAACATTAATGAAGAAGTTGAGTACTTATGTATTTCGAACGTATGGTAATTTTAACGAAAAAGTATTTAGTAAGAGTGAATTTAGGCTTAAAGTTCATCGTCCGTGTCCTGACTCAGGTCTGGGTGTATTGCTGGCATATTATCTGTTAGCAGGCTTTGGTACAAATTGTGAAATGTTGGGTCTATAAGAGGGAGCACGTCAATCAAGTCTTTCTTTCTGAGTTTGTCTATTTGCAGCTGACCGCTATAGTACGAGGAAACTCTAGTTATACTGCTGATACCTCGTTTTTGTACATTGAGGATTTTAAATGGTTCATCTTCGTTTAGAGATGTCTTATAGTAAAGACGACCAAACTCTTTTGTATATCTTAGCCATTTCACATTTTGCCACACAAATTTGTTACTATCTTCATCACATTTTCGCAACAAAAATTTCTCTTTTGAGATTAACGAAAAATTAAAGAAGTCTACTGTGGCCAGTTCATTTACAATAAACTCCTTTCGTACTCCCCAGGTCCTTACAAACAGATACGAGTCCCGGGGATGGTGTATTTTGACTCTACTTCTTTTCTTTTTCTTTTCAATAACGGAGTGGTCTACGTCACACTCCATGTGCGTATGACCAGGTACAAGAAACTTATGGTCTATTACTTCGATATCTGTTTTCATAGACATAAAAGCTGCAAACATTGTGTCCACAAAAGTGTTCTTATTTTGACCTGAACAGCAGTCACTGTAAACGCTCAGATGTTTTGCGTCGGCTGAAACAGACTGGAGGTGTCGGAAAATACAGGAAGCTATGTCATTTCCACCAGCGCGGCCTATAGTTTCATGCCCCACACAAAACAAAATGATTGGCCTGCCACACAGTCATGTACCGTTAAATTAAAAGTCCATAATGGTCGCTTATAAAAGGACACAGACGTTTGCAAATAGGGAGTTGTAGGTGTAGAACTTTGACGATAAATTATTTTTTCCATGGTCCCTGTCCTTGGCTTTGGATTTCTAAGCCAAATCGGCCTCCTTTTGATGTTGGTCTTCTTGGAATTTTAAAGCAATTTCTGCGTCCTTATTAACAAGTTCCAACTTTACCTTTAAAACTCACACTTATTACACCTGTCAATTTTCGGTTGTTTAAACTTAATATTCATTGTTTTAAAATAGTAGAATTCGAAGAAATCGAAGAATGGCGTTCATGTGTTTCGCAATACAAACGGTACATGTGGGCAAGACTTAGTTCACTCGGCAAATAACTCTGGCAGGAATCCCTTCGAATATAATGTGATTCATATCCTGGGAAACTATTAATATGGTCGCGTATTTCTTTTTCCTTTTCGGAACCGAGTTTATTGGATGGTGGGTGATGTCCGCGTAGATCGGCGCTAGTAAAAGGTGCGAGTGAATTCAACTTCTTCCGAACCACAGTCTTTAGGAACTGTTCTGTTTCGCAGAGTGTATAGCGAAAACACTTCTGACAAACTGAAAACCTTTGTCCATTGATTTCGAAATAATAATAGTTCGTGTGGTTTCTATTACGGGCTGCACTCTGGCTTTTATTTCGTCTCTCTTGAATTTCGATCAGGCTGCAAACGTATGCATGTCGTTATTCATTGCTGCCCAGACTCCAATATTTTTCAAAAATTGCATTTCGTTGCTCTAGCGTCAACTTTTCATTACATCTTTTACGGCAGTCCTCCAACTCCCTGAGCTCTCTCTCATCCACGGCTTTATTTTTGTAGTTAAGGTAAGCCTTCCCAGTATTTCTCTTCAACTTCCTGGACTTCTTACTTTCCGCATCCATTTCCGACATTTCAGGCACTATTCCCATTTCTTCATTTTCATGGTTACGTAGAGTATTTTCCAACATTTCAGGAGCTCGTTCGGTTTCTTCACTGGTATCGCTGTTCGTCAAATAATTTCGTGGAACGAAGTCTCGATCATTACACACATCATCCACGTTTTCGTATTTAAAGAACAGGAATGAATCACAAATACTAGATAAATCAAATTCGAAGCCATTAGCGAAGCTAGACGCTGTTTCGTTTCCCACGGGTGGTTTGAAAAATTCCAAGATTTCAAAAACTTCGTCGCTTGCAACACCTTAAGGAAGCAAAATGTTTTGTCACGATCTGAACGTTATATACTTTCTTTTGGTCTTACCAAATTTTCCATTTACACGTGATTCATTACCGTTATTCGACAAGTCATCTCTACGCTTTGTCCTTATATTCAAGGCCATCTGCAGGATTTTCTCAGATCTATTCATTTAGTAAAAAGCTTTTTCTTATACAGGGTGTTTCCCCTTAGGAGGTCCATAGAGCGGGAGGTGATAGTACTCACCTAGACGAACCAAAAATTGTATGGCGGGGGGGGGGGGCAATATCGACCGTTTAGGAGTTACAGGGTGATTCATAAAAAAGGCAGGATTTTTACAAAACACCCTGTATATTAAAAACTACAGGGCGTATGGTCACAATTAAGGGCTCACTGTATGCAAATTTTCATGGCCTTTCCAACGACAGCTCAACCAGCCCCGTACCACTCTACCCACAGAAGTTATGAAGGTCTAAACTAAAAATTTCGGATTTTCTTTCGTTTTTTTTTTACTTTGACCTCTATTATTTTTGCAAAAAGGTCGTTAACATAACTTTTTTTTATAAAAACTGTACGCTGCAGACTCTTCTCTTTAATATGACCTATTACACCCAATGTGCTATCTGAAGCCCTGTAAGAGTTATTAGCTCCAAACTTATTCTCAAACCTATTTTCAAACCTATTCTCAACGATAATTTGATCCCTTGGCACGTCATTTTAAAAAATATCGTCTTTTTTCGGTGTGACCTGAATAGGTTATGAGTTAATAACTGTTTAACGGCTACAGTTAACACATAGGATGTAATAGGTCAACTTAAAGAGGAGAGTCTGCAGTTTACAGATTTTATAAAAAAAGTTACGTTAACGACCTTTTTGCAAAAATAATAGAGGTCAAAGTAAAAAAAAAGGAAAGAAAATCCGAAATTTTTAGTTTAGACCTTCATAACTTCTTAGGGGATAGGGATACGGGGCTGGTTGAGCTGTCGTTGGAAAGGCCATGAAGTTCTGCATACAGTGAGCCAGTGAGCCCTTAACTATGACCATACGCCCTGTAGTTTTTTAATATACAGGGTGTTTTATAAAAATCCTGCCTTTTTTTATGAATCACCCTGTAACTCCTAAACGGTCGATATTGCCCCCCCCCTGCCATACAATTTTTTGGTTCGTCTAGGTGAGTACTATCACCTCCCGCTCTATGGACCTCCTAAGGGGAAACACCCTGTATAGTTATAATTATTATAATTTCAAATTCCACAAATCGTTAGTATTTTGCACTTGAACAGCTTACGTCTGATTGCTCTTATGTTCCAGATCTAACTGCACTTGCACACAGCTGAACAATTAATGTCGACTTAAAATTGCTTTCACGAGTTATTTCGCTTTGGCAAAATGGCTTAAGTGACTTAAGTGCTTTTTGAAAATACGCAAAATTAGATAAGCCTACGTCATAGGTTTTTGCAAAAATGGCTTAAGTACACTTAATTTTGATAAATAGGCGTGTAGGTATAGAAAAAAAAAGCTTATGTATAAGTAAACTGTTTTGAAAAGGTGACTTTTGTAACGACCACTAATAAAGAAACCGTTATAAAGTAAACATAAGCTGTTTTTCCAAAATCACTTTCAGGCAGGTGTAGTTACATAAATGTAAGTATAAATAAGTGCTTTTTCCAAAGTCATATTTTCGAAAATATTACTTAAGCTGTTTTAGTGATGACTTACCGACCATAGGAAACGAGATACGATGATGGGGAATAGAGTAAAAGGGAGGAATTTGAAACTAGAGAGGCTTCACATTAAAATATAGAAACTCGCTTATGTCGACATAAGGTACTTTGGTTTGAGACCACAGATATGTTTGTAGATTTCGCGAAATATTTTCAGTTTTACCATTGGTAATTTCTTATTTTTGCTTGGGATGCGAGAAATTTGTTTGGCAGTTCTATTCACGATCTATTTGATTACAATTGTCAGTAATTATTATTCGATCATGATACGTGCTAGTATAATTCGTTCCAATAATACTATGGAATAAAGAAGAGAAAACTGTATACTGCTAGGTATGCAAATTTGTGTGTGAAGTCCGTTACACAGAAAATCAAAATTTTACAGGAATGCTGGCAATATTGAAAACAGTAACTTTTTCCTTCGCTCCATTTATGACCGAAATGCAGCCCTTTGAAATTTAAAAAATGTGACAAATTTTGCTAAGTAGATGTAAATTTATATCTCAGAGTGTACTCATCGCATCTCCATGAAATAAACATTATTTATTTTGGAAATCCTTGAGGTTTCCGAGAAAAATTAATCAAGTCATTTTTCTGAAAATTTGCTTTCAAGGATAATTGATATTTCGGTTACGCTTGAATATCTAAAAATCTGTAGCTACGATATTTGTTACTTTTTTTTTGTATTTTAATCCCTAATGGGTTTTTGTTAAACTGTCGAAAGGAGAAAATAGAACCTCGTAAACTATCGATGAAGTTGTTTCTTGAATATATGTATGTAATGTAGGAAACTGTGAACGAAAATTGAGGTGGTGAGTCGTCAGATTATATACAGTGTGTTCGGCAAGTAAGTGGGATGAAATATGCCAATATATTGCTTGGAGTGTTCAGATAACACTACTTCTCTATCAAATTTGAGATATCGGATCAGACTTGAGGGCTGATTCCAAGGAGGACCCTTTAACCTTTATAACAATAACTACAATTGGTACATTGCATCTTTTTTATGAAATGTTAACTTTCAAAGAGATGTATACTCTCAAAAAAATGTTGTCCTTATGAGTACTAAAGAGTTATATATATATAAGCTATTATAAGAGTTCAAGTATAATACAATTCATAAAGATGTTCTTAGCCATTGCATATAATTTTTTAAATAGTTAATGCGCTGCAAAACGTCAGAAAAATAATTTACTTCATTACCATTTATATCAAAGTGGTAATAATTATAATGCAATTATCTGTAAGTTCTTTCGATGGCTTTTCATGAAAACCAAATATTACTTCGAGTGTGAAACGCTCATAATTATGGCTCCATGTTCATTGTCAGTGTTGCAATCTCAAGCTTTAGTTTTTAACAAGTTATGTAGAGTATCACTCTCATGTAAAGAGTTTAAGCCCAATATTCAGAACTATGCTCTTATAAAAAGAATATCACTCTTATATGGCCAAAAAAGTGTTCAACACTTGTCAGGAAAGTAATACCCTATGTCGTGTCCCCCAGCAAACAAAACTCACCAATTCAATAATTCAACTGTTTTTATTCAACAAATTAACACTTTATCCTTAACACAAACTGCTTTCTGATCAAAATTCTAACTATAACTTTAAAACAATAACTCTAACCGCATAACTTGTTCTTGAATTTAGAAACCCGCCCCGATTTAATTGAAACTCTATCTGATCATACCAATTAAGTTGCGCACCTCGAAAACTTACACACGAAAATCGGAAGCTTGACCCTCAACATATGTAATTATGATGCGGTAATATTCTACAACCCGATAACGAAAACTACTGGCCAATGTCACTGATAGAAAGCAGCTGTGCTGTTGTAATAAAAACGGACACTGCCACGGTAATGTAAACAAACATCAGATTAATTAGCAATAAGCAGGCACTTTACTGTGCGAAGTAATGTGTTCCGGTATTGCTTGCTACTTTACTACCAGTACACCTGCCAGGGTCTTGCTTCTGTGTACAAGCAGACTGGGCCACAACACCCTAGACACACAGCACGATCTAATGAATCATTAGTACTAACTATTCATTAAAATGCCGTGTGTCACATAATATACGTCATTATGGCTAGAGAATCAGGTCTTAATTAAGAACACTAATGAAGTGATTTTCTTCCTTCATTATAGCTATACAGCAATTCCATACAAAAACGATCAACATTTACATTTCTTGGACCCGACCCGCTCCGATTTCGATAAAACTTTCAGAATTAGTTAAGTATTAAAAAATATTGGACTCGTATATTATTTTTGTTTAGCCTGCCGACCTCCGGTCTTGGATACAGGCAGGGGCGGATTTGATCACTTGGCCGCCCTAGGCCTATGGAAGATTGCCGCCCCCCTACTCCCTGTAAAACACGAAAAATTGAATGATCTATATCCAGTGAAGGGACCCCAGGCTAGAATTAGCGGAGTAGGCTGCCTCATAAATCGGAGTAGATTTGAAAAAAATGGAGTAGAATTAAAAATAACACTTTCCAACGAATTATTTTATTTAAAAAAACGAAAAAGTATAAAAATGTAATGAAATACCCACAACTACAAGAAAAAATCAAAAATCATTCAAACAGCAAAAAATTCCATTCAAATTAATAAGTTAATAAAACTCAGGGAACATAGGAACATTTCTTCGGATTTTACACATTATTGAATTTTTAAACGTTGACGTGTGGGTTCACAGAGGGCGCGTCTACTAAAAAAAAAAATATTCCCACCAAGTTTTGCCGCCCCCTAAATCCGCCGCCCTAGGCCCGGGCCTACTCGGCCTATAGGGAAATCCGCCCCTGGATACAGGGTGACTCTAATTTTAATGTTTTCACGTGTTCCTTGATTTGCTGATTACTTGGGATGGAGTTATTCTTTTATATGATATCTTAAATTAAAGGTATTAAATGGGGTTTTCCAAAGAAATAAATACAAAAATAAAAGGAATTTGAGAAAAAAACACAATTTTTATTAATTTTTGATTTTTGACCCCCTCCGGATGGGAAAGCAACCCCTAAAATTTGTTTCTTAAATGCTCTAATATTAATACATAACATATCAAACATTTTCGGATGTTCAGCTCTTGGTTTATAATACACCAACTTGCTATTTACTATTTGGATGATACCGACGTGCTGCAATTTACCAGCTTAATAGTAACAGCGTAATCACTAAAACACAACCATGTCGTAGTTCTTTCATTTTTGGTAAAAAGCTTCAACTTCATAAGGACAAGTTACCTAAACAAAATTATTCATTTTTCGGATGGGTCTGGAGGTCAATACAAAAGTAGCAGGACCTGGTACAATATATGTCTTATTAAGAAAGAGCTCCATATTGAGGCAGGATGGCACTTTTTTGCAATCTGCCATGGGAAAGGACCTTGCGTTGCTTTAGGAGGAGTTCTAAAAAAAGTTAGTTTGCAAATTAGTGAAATTCAAACATCGAAACATCTGTACGATTGCGCTGTTTCACAAAAAGATACTAATGTAAATTATGTTCACGTTTCAACAAAAGACTACATAAATATTGAAAGAAAATTAAAAAAGACATAATCGTGTCAAGGCAATAGCAGATACTCAAAATGACCACAATTTTATTTCCTATAAATGAAAATTGTATTAGTGTTAAAGAGTATTCGTTTTGTACTGAAAATAAAATTATAACAGTTTTGAAATAATACAACAGAACTATTATTGTAATATTTTCTAAACGCTTATTTTATTGAGTATCTAAAAACAATTAAAAAATCATTTTTTGAAGTAAATTCTAATATTTACGTATGAAATTTTGCAGAGACGCCAATAAAAAAAATTGGATCTCCTAAACCAAGGGCTGAACATCCGCAAATTTTTGATATATTATGTACTTACTAATATTAGAGCATTAAAAAAAATATATTTTTTAAGGGAGGCTTTCTTTTCCGGAGGGGGTCAAAAATTCACAATTAATAAAAATTGTGTTTTCTTCTTCAAACCTTTTATTTTTTTATTTTTGTATTTATTTTTTTGAAAATAATACCTTTAATTTGAGAAAACATTAAAATTAGAGTCACCCTGTATCCAAGACCGGTGGTCGATAGCCTACCCAAAAAAATACGGGTCCAATATTTTTTAATACTTAACTATTTCCGCAAGTTTCATCGACATCGGAGGGGGTCGGGTCCAATCGGTGATCGTTTCGGTAAGGAATTGCTGTATAATGAGGAAAAATGTCATAGATTTGCCATATAATATAAAACTGGACCTCCGTTGTGAATCTGCCGTTTTGAAAAATAAGAAGAAGAAATGCGCAAAGCACAAGCTACATTATTAATATTCTTTTTCATTTTTTTTTTCATTTGCAAATTGTTAAATTGAACAATAAAATAAATAAAAAGTTTATCGCGTTGATTCGATCCAAATCCTTTTTTAATCTCATAGGTATATCAAAACCAGTTTGACAGCACACAACTGTGTGTCTGAAGTTGTATTACGAATCATTATAGTCTAATGATTCGTTAATTACTTCTTCATTAGGATCACTGTGTGTGTAGAGCATAAACTTTTTATAACAATAATTTTATTCTCATAAGAAAACTTGGACAAAAGCGGTCATATTTTCCTTCAATATGGAAGTTTTGGAGTAAAACACAATTCCACAAATGTAGCTATTTTTACGCAATTTAGTATTTCTAGAATATTAAAAATTACGTTTTTTAGAAAATATAGAATATTAAAAATTACATTTTTTTTAAAATAAGTGCTTTTATATGAATTTAACCTAAATCATGGAGCAGTAGGTACTGAAGTTTTTTTTTCTTCAATATTATAAAACAATTCATATAAAATTTTAGATTTTGATTAATTATGACGCGCTATGCTGTTTTTATAAATAAAATTTCAATCCCCATAAAATCTTGGCTTATATATGCGAAAAGATTATTTTCTGAAGCCCATAAAATCATATGTGTTGAATTCTAGCACTAGAATGCCTGGCACTTACAAACTCCCTTAGATGCCCAAATGGAGTCATTTTGACTCCTATATCAGGCGTATTAATTGTAATGCTTTTTTGTATAGATTTTTCTGAAATAATAATGCTAATAATATATAATATAATATTTGTTTAAAAAAAAACAGCATTATAGTAAATTTTATATGATTCCCCTTAGTTTTCGTCGCATTTCTTGCATTGTAATTTAATTGTAGCTGTACAAGTTTCACATGTTGATTTTGTGCAGGTAGTACATGTTACCACTGTCCAGACTTGTAAAATTCCAAGTACAAGTACCAGTACAGTACCAGTACCTGGACTTGAAATATTTTAAGTACAAGTACAAGTCCAGGTACTGGAACTTTAAAATTTTTCAAGTACAAGTCCCGGTACTGGTACTTAAACAAAATTTCAAGTACAAGTCCCGGTACTGGTACTTTAAAATTTTTCAAGTACAAGTCCCGGTACTGGTATTTAAAAAAAAATTCAAGTACAAGTCTCGGTGCTGGTACTTTAAAATTTTTCAAGTACAAGTCCAGGTACTGGTACTGTTACCAATACTTCAGTACCAATGTACTTAAGTACTTTACAGGTCTGCCACTGTCCTATTTGTTTTGCAGTGTGCTTTAATAAGAGAATACTTAGTGGACTGTGTGAGAAACACATTTTCAGTTCACATGTAATCTTCTCTGCTAACTTTTGTACGAAAACTCTACTGAAAATTTTTTCAGAGGTCACTTCCTTATATATAATCCACGCGTTTATTGCAGCTAAAGCAAGAGTGTTCAGAAATAAGTGAATAGGCTATTGCCATGTAAATAATTGTTCGGACAGTATATTTTCTTGTCATTGGATCTATAATATCAACTCCGTACTTAGTATCATTGTAGGATTCAACACTTTCGGGTGTTTTCTTCGCATTATCCCTGATTTTTATATCTGATTGAAGAGTGCCCCATTTTGCCTGCACTTTAAAAAAAAAAAAACTCCTCAGACAAACTTTAAATCTATATCTCATATTAATTAATCAAAACACCTCTGCTTCAAGATGAGACTAGCATAAGACTTGGTGACATACATCCATACCTATAATCTTCGTATGTTCTAAATAATTTCATATTCCGTTCATATTTTCCTTCCTGCTGGAAGCAGAATAAAGTTACTTTCATATCAAAAAAGTTTCAATCAATAGTCACCGAATACCGAACTATTGTGACTGTATCGTTCGAATACATGGTACTCGAAAAACTTCTTTGTTTGGAAATTGTTGACTATTGTGAACATCATAACTATTTGAAGTTTCAGTTTGGCTTTCGATGGTGTCATTCTGTTAGACATTTCAAACGTATTTGATTCTATAGATTTATAGGTCTTTATCAGCAAGACATATGTAATGGCAACTCCTCTATCTTTTTACCAAACACTAATGGAGTATCTCAAGGTTCGAATCTGGGTCCACTAAGTTTTTCCCTATTTATAAATGACCCGCTGAATATTATTATCATTTTTCAACTCCACCTATACATATGCTGATAATAGGATAATGCTGGTTAAGTGACTATTAATGCAACTTTTTACTTATCTCAGCAAAATTTGGTCCAAATTTGATTCTGTTTTGCCACGTATATTGAAAATTGTATATATTTCCGTTGCGCGATAAATTTATAGTTTAAGGTGCTTTAACTATGTTTCAGACTGTACGGGAGCTATCCTTGAATGTCACCTTCAATTTGCTATTTCTTAATTGTATTATCTTCTCTGGAAGCCAACTTATTTGAAAAAGTATGATTCCCCCAATCTTCTCATAGTATCAGTCTATCTGAATTTGGTAGTAGCTTTTCGATCACTGAGGAGCAGAATTTTGCTCGAACTATCAGAGACTGGAACCTTTGATTTTGCAAAGAAAAAGATGATTTGGTATGCAGTTGAATAATGTTTTGTTTGAACATTTTCGTACTAGCTAAATTGTGTTTTTTTTTGTTTCTACAAAACTTTTGTTTTTAACTAGAATTTTTTTCTTTAATATTTATTTTCTTCCTATTTAATGTTAGACAATGATATATAAATCAACTTTACATATATATTTATTTTTTTTTCTATAATTTTACTTACTAATTGTTTTTAATTATACTATTAGTTATAGGGTATACCCTATTTATATATATATATATCCCTAAAAAGTAAATAAAAATAAAAAAAATTTAAGAAATACAAAATCATACCTAAAATATTGTAATTATGAATACACTATAAACGACTTGACTAGGACCAATGCATAAAAAAATAAATAAATATTAAATAACATTAAGCGGATATCCTTTCGCTGCACCACATACCACCACCATTACATCGAAGCATACAAGATTTGCATAATGCACTCGAATGGTTTCATCCTTATAAAAACCAATTGTGCTGTCAGCATGCACATTTTATCTCTGCCACTAAAATGGGGTAAATAAAAATTGAGGGTAGATTTTCCACATAAATTGAGGCAACAAATCTTTTAAATTGCTCTTATCCTGGAGAATGTTGGAGTATTAGCTTGCTTCCCTATTACCAAGACAAGTCAAATAACAAACCCAAAAATAGTACTACTCTCCTTTCTGAAATATTCTGAAACTTTTAAGTCCATTCAAGTTTCGTAAATTGATATGGAACGTGATTACTCTTCCCGTTGTGCATAAAAAAAAAGGGAAAAAAAAGGAAATAACGTTTGAAATCGTCCTCTGTTCTTGCTCTTTTGCTTCCAGCTCCTCACAGCTACATAGATATCTTTGATGGAATTCTGCACCGACTTTAGACTCACACTTTGTGTGTAATTGCACACATACCTACATATGTATGTATGTATATGAGGTCAAATGTTTCATCGTTATATAGATGATATCAGTTATAGAACGGATATGACCAACCTATGGTAGGAAGTGCACAGAGTTATCTGATTGAGTGAATTATAGCCGGAAATACAACGGAAAACACGAACTTGTTAAAACTTGTACAGATTCATGTGATCATAAAAGCATCACCCTATCTAGACTACTTTTGCAAAAAAACCGAGAAAAAAAAACATAATCCATCCATCCAACAACTTGATACACGAAGGACCTGTACAGAAATAGGGACCACATATCCTTTTATATATAGTGTTCCCTGTGCCTATATACCTACGGTTCTCGTGCAATAAACTTTCGACTGTTCTCCTTTCATTTCACAGCATAGAATATTTACGTTTCCATACGGATGGCTTGGTAATCTGAACTGCCAATTTCCCTCAGGCATTTGCATAATATTATGGTTCCGAAAGGATATTTGGAATATTTGCAAAAATTTCTACCTTTATCTGACTATCATAAGCGCGGATGTATGCATCTGTTTTACTGGCTTCATACTTTAATGCACGCACAACTGTCGAACCATTTCAATTTTGGCATTTAGCAAATTATACGGGGGTTGTGTAATAACAAGCCACCGATTTACATTGGGGTCAATTAAATCGTGAAATAACAGATAACTTTAAACTTAAATTAACGCGAAAGGGCATTTTCGATTTATGAATAATTTATTTCGATGCTGTCCACATGTTTTTGGGAATGTCATGATAGTATTTCCATGTTTTTTTTTTTTTAGAATGGACTGGAGATATATTTCATAACTGATGAATATATTACCGACGCGCTCTTGTACGAAAAATGTTTTACAACAGGTACCATCTTCAGATTTCTTTTCAGATAGTGCTGGACAGTAATTTTTTTTTCTGTGACAAGCTCTAAAGCGGAAGTCAGTTTTAGTTTACAAAATTTTAGAAACACGTAGCCAGTGGGTGGACACTTGTTGACAGGTAATATCGAATTAATATGATTTTTATCTAGACAGTGTTAGATTACCATCACTCGCGATATTTATTTTATTTATTTATTTTCATCGCAAATACGATCAAAATAAGCTCAAATTTATTAGAACTGTTAAGAAAAACATTAAACTTACTTGAACAGTGTTCGTTCTGATTCCAGTTTTATTTTTCTGAAAGCAAACAAATTGAATTGAATGAAAAGTTTATTGAATAAGTGACCAATCAATTAATAAAACAAATTTGATGAATTTTAAATATGAATGTTCTAAAAAAATTGCAAATTCCAACCTAACTCCACTTGAAAATTGGAACTCTAAACGCACTTTCACATCAAAAAGAAGAACAGAAAAATGTAAACCGAAAAACTCAGTTTATTCCACTTTAAAACACGATTTTTGTTCCAATGATTAATAAAATCCAGAGAAATAGGATAAACTAAAAATTTTACTGAGAAAATAGTTATATTTATTTCAGATCTTGAAGAAAAACACAACTTTTATGTTTTATCGGCCGAAAAACATTTTCGGCGGAAAAATTCGTCTGATAAATCATAAAAGTTGTGTTTTCTTAAAAATTCTAAGATAAATATACTATTTTATTAGTAAGATTATTAGTTTATCCTATTTCCCATGATTTTATTAATCATTGGAGCAAAAATCTTGTTTTAAAGTGGAATAAATTGAGTTTTTCGGTTTACATTTTTTCGATTCTTGTGTTTGATGTGAAAGTGCCTTAAATTTTCCAGGCTCCTTAGGGTTATCTTGGCTATGATCTTCATGCCCGGTTTTAAGCGTAGGCGACTTTGGCGACTGCCGACGGCTTCACTTTTCGAGGGCGGCATTTTCTAATTTTTTTTTTGTCAATTTCAACAAGAAAAATAAAATTTCTTTTTTTAATAACTTCTGTTGTACTCCATTATAATTGCAACAAAGTAACTTCATTCATATTTTTTTCTTGGTATTTTTTTTTTTTTTTAAACAACGAAATTATTTTGCTTAGGCGGCGGTGCGTTTTCCGGGAACATTGTAATTTTTTACATAAATATACAAGCGTTGCTATGGATATTTCATATTTGTTTCAAGAGTCGAAGAATAAATATTAAAAAAAATTTTTTACAAAGTTTTACAAATGCTCAGTTCTCAAGTGTATGGTGTACCATAATATCAATATTAATTATTATATTAATATATTATAATTTAAACTTTTAATTGAGCAAGTAAGTAAATTAATTAAATATAAATAATTGGATATAAATTCTTTATTTTTTGTTTAAGTTTAAATTATTTAACCGATACAATATAATGGACGGGAATAAAAGGCAACGCTTATCCCGATCACAATACCAAAAAATTAGGCTTCAACGTGAGTCAAATTTTGCCAAACAGAAGAGTGCTTTGTTGCAGTTTTTGAGAAGTTCGTCAAGCAATACAGCACAGGCACCTATATAGTAGCTTTAAACCAAAATGAAAGCGAACTTAAAATCGAAGGCGGCGGAGAAATAAGAGTGTGCGGAGAATCTTATTGAAGATAGCGATTCAGATTCTGATTACGAAAATACTGCTAAAGAACCAGAAAATTTATATGAAGTAGAAGTTATTTCCAATTTAAATGAAGTTCTTGCACAGAACGTCGATGATATAGGACAAAAGGAAATTAATGAATAAAAATTTGCCTCTTAACTTTAATCATCCGGCAAACTGGCCTACAATAGACGATACATTTAAAGCATTGCTGGTAAAGTATGACCCTATTCAGAAAATTCCAGTATCAGTTCCCGAGGATGAATAAAGTAGAAAATTTTCCTGCTTTCATTTTTATCGCCCAATGTCTAACGGTGATAAAATTAAACGAACTTGGCTTGTATGCTTTAGTACAAAGGTCACTGTATTTTGCTTTTGCTGTAATAAATTCAATCCGAATAAATTCTCCTTATCATCGTCGAACAATGAATGCCGAGATTGGAAAAAGCTGTCTGTTATTATCAAACGACATGAACCATAAGGTGCCTACACTAATGCATATTTAAATTGGAGAGAGCTGGAGGTGAGATTTAAATCAGGGACTAACATTGATGACATCACTCAGAAAATAATTCAATCTGAAACACAACATTGGCGAAAAGTTCTTGAAAGAATAATAACATTAATTAGGACTCTTGCTGGACAATATCTAGCATTAAGAGGAACCTGTGAAAAGCTTTTCGAGCCAGATAACGGAAATTTTTTGAAATTTATTGAATTCTTAGAAAATTATGATCCTATTATGAGTGAACATATTCGACGAATAACAACAACTGAAATTCACACCATATATCTCGGAAAACCAATTCAAAATGAAATCGTTGAATTGCTTGCCAATAAATTCAAAGATGACGTCTTAACAAAATTAAAACAAGCAAAGTACTACTCAATTATTTTAGACTGTAAGGAGCAGATGACAGCTGTTTTCAGGTTTGTCAATGCAACTGAACCATCTTCAGAAAAAGCAGCTGAAATCATAGTTTCTGAACACTTCGTAACTTTTCTTGAATTACATGATACAACTGAAGCAAATATGACAAAAATTGTAACCGATAAGTTGCAAGAATTGTGCGTAAATCTTTGATGACATGACGGGGACAAGGGTACGATAATGGAGCCAACATGCGCGGAAAATATAATGGTGTTCAAGTCAGAATTCGTCAACTAAATCCCCAAGCTTTTTTGATACCTTGTAGTGCCCATTCTCTCAGCTTGGTATTGAACGATGCAGCTAATAGTTGTATGCAGACTGTCGCATTCTTTGATTTAGTTCAATGCATTTATAACTCTATCTCAGCATTAACTCACCGTTGGAATGTACTATGTTAAGTGTCACTCGTTGGGAAAGTAGGATAGATGCCCTTCGGGCGCTTCGATTTCAAATTAGTGGAGTTTACGATGTCCTACTTGAAATAGCTGAAGAAAACACTTTAACAACTCCACCACAAGTAAAAAGTCGCGTAGAGGCTAAGGGAATAGCCAGAAATATTTCAAACTTCAAATTCGTTTGTTCCTTGGTATTGGTATTGTGATATGACATTTTATTGCAAATTAACATTGTCAACAAAATGCTGCAATCAAAGCATTTAGACTTGTCTCTGTCTTTAGAGCATTTAAAGGCTACCAAATCTTTTCTGTGCGATTATCGTTCTGATGAAGCATTTGCAGAAATGATTTAAATCGCTAAAAAATTGGCAATTGAAGGATTTTGTGAGGAAGAACGCATACTCGTTCGATGATAAAGTAGACAATTTTTATACGAAGTTCGGGATGAACCGATAGTAGCACCAGAACTAAACTTCAGAGTATGTTTTTTTAATCGAACATTGGACATCGCAATACAAGCAACAAATGAAAGATTTCCCAATTATCGGAATATAGCGAGTTTAATTGGGTTTCTTTACAATATCGGCAGTAAGAAATTTAGGGATGACGAATTATCGAAACAATGTAAGGACTTGCAGTTAGCGGTTACAACCGACGGCCAATCAGATATCAACGTGGTCAAACTTTGGGATAAAATTAAAGCTATTGAAAGATGACTTGATACTTCGAAAAGCGATCCAAAAAGTGTGTTAAAATATATTTACACGTCTGTCGGTAGCACTTCGCATACTCCTAACGTTACCAGTCACAGTTGCTAGTGCTAAAAGAACTTTTTCAAAGTTGAAAATAATAAAATCATATCTGAGATCACAAATGTGTCAAGATCATTTAGTTGGTCTGGCAAAGATTTCCATAGAAAAAGAAATTGTTGATCAATTAGAGATGGAAGATTTGGTTAAGCATTTTGGAGAACTAAAGCGAGAAAAATTCACTTTTAATTATTATTTGTTTTGTTAATTTTTATTTTTTATAAACTGAATTGCTAATTATTTTGTTCTTGTTTAATTTTTCTTATTAAAATATAAATATATGTATTAAGCTCTGATATTCCCTGTTTTACTATTTTGCTTCAATTTAAAAATTACAACATTTTTTATTTTTGCGGCGGCAAATTCGCATCTCGCCTATACACAGAAAACTACTAGAAGCGGGCCTGATGATTTTGCTATGCAAATTTTGTGAAAAATCTACAACAGGTTCTGGGTTAATATGCGAATACCTGGATAACCTTATAATTCATTCTCAAATGAAGATATGTGAGAAAAATTAGTTTATATTGTTTCAAAAATTTCGTCTACCTCGTGGTCCGTTGGTTGAAACTTGGACCGTTAGTTATTTGTCTGGTCCGTAACTCGATTATTTGCCTGGCCGAGCGGATATCCTGGCAGCAATTTTCGACCCAACGGTTTGCTGTAAGCTCCAGTGGCTTGAGCGAAAAGTACAAAACAGATTTACCTGGTAATCCTCCTTGTCTCTGGGCTGCTGAGGTGGGGCCCTGTACCGGGCTCCCAGTAAAAATAATTACTCTTCCTCCAATCGGTTGGAAACTTGCTGGAGAAACACAGTAAAACAATAAGAGGACTTCTTTTCCAACTCCTGGGTACTTCGTAGAGGGCTTCGCGTCTTTTTTCCTTTTTTGATATGGCGTCCAAAGAAAATCACGCAAGACTCCGAATTTTCTTCCAGAGCTCGGAATTTTGCTCGAATAATAATGGCTGGCCGGGAAAGATAGAAATGGGTCCTCAAATCAATAAAGAAAAACTCTTTTGTTTTCTGCTCAATACGGTTTTTTCTGTTTTAATTAACTACTCGTTTCTGACAACGTTTATAAAAAAAACTTTTCGCTTCTAACACTTAGATCGAACAGGAACAATCTAGAGCTTAAAACAATGTACAAAATTCATTAATATTTCTGGCGCCTACGTGCCCTACTCTATTACATTTTACATTCTTAACTTATTTGGCGACATCTATTTTTCAAGTTTATTTCTACTACATTACTGTCTATTGATTTCTATAGCTAATATGACTTTCCTACCTATCTTCAGTTCAATCATCTGTTACAATTAATTTTAATTATTTTTAGCATTTTCAATACAAATTTCGAAACCACTTTTTATGCAGATTTTCAACATCACTCTTCATTACTTTTCTATCTAATACAACTTTCATTGGTTATTTCATGTACTTTTATTTCTGAGATTAGAAATGTCTGTTCGTTTCCTCTAGAATTATTTTTCTTTGACTTATTCGACTTCCGCTTCTGCGTTGGAAATGTCGGTCTATTTTCGAATTCAATAGCCTGGATGCCGCACGAGTCAATGGCTATTCATTTATTGGGTTTTTATTTTCAATGTTTGTTAGATTTTTATTTATTTTTATTTTGTTTTGAAAGTTAGCTTATTTCTTGGTTTTCTTTTTGTTTTTCTTGAATTTCCTATATTTGCCAGATTGGTTTATTCAAGGTCTATAGGAGACCGGGCATTCCCTTTAAAATGTTGACACATTGCAAATAATAGCCTGTGACGTAATTCTGTGACTACTGTATAAACATTTGCGTTCTCTGTACCATGCTTTCTTATACATCACGTCACTGATGGCGGAGTGTGGTTCCTAATGGGAATATCATGTATTCGGTTTATTTGTACAGCTCGATAGATGGCTAGAAATGGATTTGGGTCGAGTCCTTACTTTGGTTAGGGACTCCACTATTGCTTGATATCTGTTTTCCGATATGGAACAGCTGACCGATTGCGTAGTGTCATATGTGCATGGCATGAGGACGTCAAATTTGTGTCAATTTAAAAAATGACTGTATTTTGTTTATTTTTAACTTAGATAAAACAACAAAAATGGATTATGATACATACGGACATGTATACAAAGCCAGAAGGAAAGAAGGAAATGATGCGAAAGAATTTGCTATCCAACAAATCGAAGGTACCGGCTTATCGATGTCAGCTTGCCGGGAAATAGCATTGCTGCGAAAACTGAAACATTCAAATGTTATCAACCTCCTTCGAGTTTTCTTATCCCACACGGATAGGAAACTATTTTTTCTTCCTGACTATGCAGAGCATGATTCGTGGCACATTATCCAGTTCCATAGAGCAGCAAAAGCTGCTAAGAAAACAGTTGTACCAAAAGGAATGGTAGAAAGTCTCTTGTATCAAATTGGATGGAATTCATTATCGGGTCTTGCATCGTGATTTGAAACCTGCAAACATTTTTGTAATGGGCGATGGTGACGAACGTGGTGGTGTAGAATTTGCAGATATGGAATTTACAAGACTTTTGAATGCAACATATTCTTTAGCCAAATCTATGGAAAGGCATAACATGAAGCCAGACAGTAAGGCATTCCATTTGTAACAGAAGTTACTTGTAACAGATCCAAATAAACGAATTACATCTGAACATGCACTGCAAGATCAATATTTCACAGAAGAGCCATTTATGCCTTCCGAAATCACGGCTTTCTCAAATTTAATGGAAATATCCTTTCACTGGAATGATTTCGACAAAAGATGTAAGTCATTTTGTAACAATATCAAGGGAAATAAATACCCACGAAATAAGGCGTATGGTGCAAAATCTCCAAACCAAAATATCCAAAACCAAAATTTTCAATGGTCAAATCTAAGTACCGGAAATGCTCCTAGGGTTAAAGTCACCAAATAAAAACTGTAAGCATAAAGCTAGGTAATTTGATCAGATTACTTGGCTCTTTATTGCAGATTTATATTCGGAGATAACTATATTGAAAGTTGCCCGTTCTTAGAGCAAGATTCATTGTTATCTTTTTCATGATTTGTTTTTTTTATAGTACATATTTTGTTCATTACAAAAATGCATGTTGCATATGAAAACGTTACAGACAAAGTCTTGGCTTTCCTTAAGTTTAATAATAATTTTGTGCACAATTTTGCTTTTTTTTTTATTTTCAACGAAGTTTTAAATGTAGTTAAGGAAGTTTTATTTTTATGTTAATTAATTTTTTTTTTCCTTTTTTTAATATTTGGTTTTTTTAAATTTTTCTATTTTTCATTCTTTCTTTCGATTTTTTTTTGTTGCTTTTTTGCTTTTTTCAATGTATCTTAAGGCGGCGAGCAATTCGATGCTAGAACGCTTTGCATTGTGAGAAAAAAGAAATCCAAATATAGCTATGCGATCTGTGCGCAGAGAAAGGAGATGTCGGTTTTCAAAAAGTTAAGTTGAAATTTATTTCAGTCCTCAAAATGTGTACAAATAATTCCAGAGAGCCCAAATTCAACAAAACTATAACTAATCTAAATAAAAAATTCAAATATTGAAATTCTGTACATAAATTGTGCCCAAGCTTTTTTCTCCTCATATATGATATAAGAAAAAGAATATACATTATTTTATTGGAATTATACTTCTATTATTATTATAGCTTTGTTAAAGTAAAGTTTGCCGGTATGAAAAGGTCCGGCAGGTTGTTTATCAGTGGGTTTGGGTGGTTTAGTATAATTTGAACTTGCTTTTTCGCAAGTTCAAATAGGTACTCCTGGATTGGAGTGATGTAGTCTACCTCATAGATTACACTGTTGGGACAGAATTTTAAATTGGCTCGTCTATAGAATCCCGTGCAAGCTCTAAGAATCTTTCCTTCAAGCTTGCTGAGCCTTTTTACTGCATCACTGCTGCTAATATCGGTACTTATGGCAGCCAGAGCGATGACGGAATATCTGCCAGAAGCAGGCGCGTATCCAGACCTGCAGCCTAGGGGGTCACAACTAAAACGTTCGAGGGGAAGAAAAAGTCGGAAAAAATCACTTTTACATTTTTGTTAATCATATTTACGTTATATAACAAAATCAAATTTTCAGTTTAATTTGTAAAACCTGTCGATAATATTATGCACATCCATGTCGATCTCCGGGTGGACATTAAGGACTCATAACGAGATACGCCTTCTCTTGCACAGATTATTGAAATAGATGCTGACCCAAGCGATTCTGTCACGGGTGAAGTAATTGACTGAGAGTGAGCTTGCAGCTTGAGTCACGTTCAAAGGAATGGGAGTAAGAGTAAGAGTGCATGATTAGTTACTGACTATTTCTTCTGATGGGAACTTAACTGATCCTGCTTTCTTCTGAAAAAAGTTGTCAATGCTCTTATCAGTCTTCCGCTTTACACTTTCGCTACTATTTCTACTTCCATCGCTAACTGCTACAGCAAGTTTATCCTTCTCCTACAAATTAAAAGTAAACGTGAAGTTAAATTAAACAACACTACTTGAATTAAGATGAAAGGACAAGCAAAGCAATGCCAACTACCGCACAGGAAAGCGAATGGATTTTATTTTTATAGTTTGCCGTAAAAATTCTGTATAAAAATTCTAAAGAAAAATGTTCAAGTAAATTTCCAACAACAAAATGTGTGATAGCCAACGCTCATAAATAGCTTTCGCGACCAAGACCAAAAAAATCAACTCCTTGGAACCATTGGCCACCAGGGCCCGGACTCACTAACACGGAGTTGCGAAGATGAGAGTTCTTTTGACACTTAACTCTCCACTCGCAGTTCTGTAACTCGGGGAATTTGTATTGAGGAGTACCAAACTCTCTATTCCACTCGACAAAACTCTCGGCTGTGTTAGTTGTAGAAAACTAAGAAGAATACTTCTCAACTGAGAGTAATCGCTGTTTTTGTTTGTTTTGTGAAGGTATCTAGGTACCTAGGATTTTATAATTAAATTATGGACTCAGTGTATCCTGGCTATATTTACAAAAGCAAATTATGGAAATCCTTGCAATACTTACAGAGAAATATTAATTTTGGTGTGTCTCAAGGTACCCGCTAAAAATTTTAAATTACGCGAAAATGATCAGTCTGATCGTCTTCCAGTAAAGAAGAGATGTTAAAAAATTTTAAATATTCTCATTAAAGTTTGCTTGTAGAATTAAATCGCATATACATTTTGTGCCCTTATTAGATATGTAATTAGGTTTTAAGTCCGATAAATGGTTTTGGAGATAGCTGCAAAAGAAATGAATCAGTCCGTTTTAAGATGAAAAAATGTGGCCGCATTTTGCTACAAAAATAGACATATTTTCAACTCATTAATATGAAGAACTGGTCGGGGAAATTCACTTTCTATGACAAAAATATTCACAACAGATTACTAATAGATATGAAACAAAGAACGAAAGGAATATATGCACCAAATTATTGACCCAAATGCAAAAAATTCGACTTTCGGCGGCAAAATGTTAGATATGAAGTAAAAATGATCAAAAAAAAACTGCACCACTATATTACTCGCTTCTCCAACTTTAATTTGATACCAAACGTGACGTATTTTGAATAACCCCCAATGAGGGGTAGTACGACCCCCTTCCCCAAAAGCCCCCGCTCCAAAAATTTGTCATCTAAATTTTTGTACTCTAGACCCTAAAAAAGTAAAGCCCCAGTAGGTACTCTACGACCCTCCCACACAGATTTAGCTATCCTTCATTATTGCGATACTTCCCACGTTTTGCCTAACTACCCAAGTATGTTAGAGAATCGCGAATGGAGAGTTAGGGAGTTTTAATCGGGGAAAACGAAAAATCTCATCGTCCAAACTCCCAAACTCTCAGAGATGGAGAATCCGGCCCCATGAAAAATCTAAAGAAAAATTGTCAAATCTTTCTAAGAAAACTGAATGCTTTTCCCTTGTCTGTAAAAATGAACCACCAGAATCAATCCACCAATTCGTTTGGACAGTTGTCGGTAAATAGTTATTCATTAAAACTCTTAGGAATTTGCAAGTATTTTTCTCAGAAAAATGGAATGCTTCCCTACGAACGTAAAACGTTTCAACAACTCAGGCTTGAATCAGTGATGCCATGGAAAATCGACGGGTGGCTAAACGTTGATTGGATGGAACTAGGGTTCTACTGGAAGAACCCTAATATTCGATAAGTCAGTTTTTATGCTTCTGTTGCGAGCTCCCCACCAAGTTGTCCTCTTATCGATTTTATGTCGGGAATTCAGATAGGTTTAAAAAAAAATTATGATCGCTGACCAATCGGTGCAAAAAAAATATAAAAGCATCATATTAACCGGGCTGCTAAGAATTGCGTATCTATTTCTAAACAATCACACCCTAATATAAATATCTAATATTCCAAAATTACTTACCATCCTGTGTTAGGTGTGATAAATGACTTTTCGACACTACATAAAACACAAGAAAATTCTAAAAAAATCGTACACGTTTCAAAGACGAAGAGCTACGACCAAATGACTATTATATCCACTCCACAGAATCCATTATAACTATTCAAAATAAAAGATGAACAAACGCCCAACCCAGCGATAGCTGTCGCCGCAGATTGGTAAAGTGCGTTATAGCGCCAGCACTAATCGCTGACGACAGCCACATATTGTGTCCGTACCATACGAAAATCGTCCTGTTAAACTTTTAAAACTCACTCTACAGCTCAGTACCACATTCAATTCATTGCGAAGGTACGGTGGCGCCTTGGGGGAGGTCATGACCCCCGTGACCCTCCCCCTGTATTCGCGCCTGGCCAGAAGAGTCTGAATTGCCAAATTCAAATAAATAAAAATGTTATATTATTTTGTAGCTGATGCCGAGTTTCCACTAAAAAAAACAAAAGTAAATATAAGGAGGCCTTAGCAAATATATTTTTCATAAAACTCTTACCGGTGCACGTAGGATGATAGAAAACACTTTTGGCACATTAGTTTCAAAGTGGAATTACTCACAACAATCAACTGTTTCCCAGAGTATGCGGACAAAATAATAATGGCAGTAACTATTTTGTATAATTTTGTGAAATTGCACGATTGGCGATATTGCACAGCAAATTAGAAACTTAGTCGAACGACTCTGGCGTCGTGACGGAATGATTTCACAGCAAAGCAAACATTTTACATGTTTCAGTGCTCCCCGTTCAGCCTTCAATTTCAGAGAGAATTTGAAAGATTATATAATCTCGCAAAACAAAAAACCGCTTAAATTTATTACACTTTCAACTTAGGTAACGAATCCATTCTCCAGTTCTAGTTCCTATTTTTTAAATTCAATTTTTTTATTATAAATAAAATACATGTTTGCTTAGCGATATTGCAGTGTTTCATTATAAAATTTATTCATTCTTTCCAGCTAAATAATCCAAAAAACTGAGTTTTAGCTTATTGTACTCGCAGACAACCTTAATTTATAAAACTGCTTTGCAGTGGACGTAGAAATCCTACAAAGGTTAATGTTTAAGAAATTCTCACTTGTAGAGTACTTATCAATTTCCCACAAATACTATATTCCTTATGAAAATAAAACACTCAAAGACATCGTAATTCAAATCTATATTTTTATAAATATCACAAAATGAATTCAGTTCATTAATTTACTAGTGCACTTCAGTTTTAGAGGTGTATTATTTCTCGTCTACAACAGCAGACGGAAATTCACTGAACAAAATTTCAACCAGTTCTCTCCTACTGCATATGAGCAGAGAAAATTAAAAGAGAACTTCCGATGTAGTGTCAGTTTTTGGCCTAAAGCCGAACCTCTAATAATTCCATAAAGAAATTTTTTGAGAGGAGCTACTGTGTGTAATGTGTTTCGATCAGCAGTAACAGGGTGATCTCATCAGGACAGGACAGCAATGAGGCCCTGAACACTAACTGCCTGTTACATACACTACAGTGAACTCAAATGCCATTCAGTATCTGATCCTGATGAGATCGCCTTGTCACTGCCATTTAAATGGGCTTCCATCAGAAGGGCCTATACTTATATTACCTGTATTTCTGAGTCAAGTGAATAAATTTTTCTCGAATGTCTTTGCCTTCTTTCCTTGTCTTATCAGTTTTTATATATTCTCAGACCACAATTCTAGCAATAGTATTTCTGTCACTCTGGGCCAAAATAACTGCTCCTTCCCCATACTTTGTATGATATCATGTCTCGAACGTGGGAGGGAGTGCCGGTTTTTAAGAGGACAACTCATTCATTAAAATTTCAAAAATAAAATTTAATTCAACACATACTACTTAAAACTATATCACAATACAAAACTCAGTCAAAACTTAGAATTACTAATGCAATTATTCAATATAAAAAACTTCAAACAAATTGAGATAAAATAACAAATTCAAATAAATTAAGAATTAAAATTAAAATCCAGTTGCGTTTCAGCGCCGTTGCCTTCTCCGTTCCTTCAGTTCTGGAAGAAGAAGAAGAAGAGCAGCGTTACTTGGCTGTCAACGAGCAAACTTCTGTGATAAAGGTACTGCTGAGTGTAAGCACAAGGGTAGCAAAATGATGCACAATTGAAATTATTTGACGGGTGCTGATACGTGTAAGCAGTAAGTGGTGCTGAACAGACGTAGCATAATAAAATTGTGACAGAGTGCACGTGCTGGAACGTGTAATTCTGAACAGTATATTAAGGTTAAATCTGAAACTGAACTAGACTTTTGTAATGAGGAAAGGAATAATTTCAGATTAATCTCTGAACAGATTTATTCTTCTCTTTAGGTCCGGGCAGGAATGTAGCATATTAGTCACTGCAGAAGAGCTATTCTTCTACTTAGGTGTGGGCAGGAGAGTAGCAGATTAATCTCTGCCGCAGAATTATTCTTCTGCTTAGGTGTAGGCAGGAGTTTAGCAGATTAATCTCTGTTGCAGAATTATTCTACTGCTGCTTAGGTGTAGGCAGGAGTGTAGGAAATGATAGGAAATTTTCGCATTAGTCTCTGAAATATAAAATTAATGGCTGACGTAATGTCACTTGATGTCCTTGAAGAAATGTAATGTTATATCAGGAGGTAAGTATTGATGGTTGGTAGTTTGATATTATTATTCCTTGTTGACTCCTTAATACCAACATCAATGTATTTTAAGATTTCCTTCACGGAAATGGGTTTCAGCAAGTTTTGTTTTTTTTTGTTTATTTACATGAAACAAAAAAAAGAATATTTTATTATAGAGAGATTTGTTAAAATATCTATGAAATAATAAAAAGAAGTTGTTCTTTTTATTAACAAGTAATAACAATTTTTAGTTAGTTTAATTCTTTTTATTTATTTTTTTTTATTATTAAAAATATTTTTATAAATTTATTACGATACTTTTGTACCGTATTGTATTTGTCGTAATCTTGACTCTATGAATTCTTCAATACTACTAAATATTTTTATCTGACATTTTCATACAAACTTATTCTATGCATACTCAGATGCTTCATACATTTTTATAATATCTAAAATTCTGATACTCTAAGTGTATATATACTTGATTTAAATTTTCACATGTATTGTTTATAGTACAATTCCTTTGGCTACTTCGTAATGCAATATTCAATTCTTTTCCAAATTTTCCGTTCTACATTTTAAAATTTTATTAATAATTTTATTTATTTATAAATATGTAAATATGAATATGTAGGTTCGTATTTTGGACGCTACAGTAAGTACACTTTGGTGCATTCTTGTATTATTAATTTATTTATTTTTTAATGAATTTTGATTGTTTTTATGTGAACTGCAGCTTCAAGAGTTTTAGAGGATGCTTTTACTTTTGTTCGAGAAGACTTAGGAGAGAATTTCCTATTGAAATGTGTTTATGGTTTTAGAGCTAAGATCTTTGTGCTTCCTTTATTTTATATTTCAGGAAATATATTTTTCAACAAGGAAAAGCGTCGAGGGAATTAAAATATGTCGGTGGCCTGTAGACTTTGTGATTCTTTAAAAATGTCAAATATTAATCAGCTGATTGCTGTTATTGCTGAACTTATTGGATAATTTTTCCAATTTCCAATAAATTTAGCTAACTTTAATGACGGTAGGAGGCACCTTTCCTGCAATTTCACTAAATGGAGTAAAATTTGGTTCACTTGAAAATGAAGTGAATGTGTCCCTGATGGACTTCATTTGTGTGACACACTGCACATTTGTCTCCATTTCATTAAAAATTTAGTCATTATGCCTTGCTGTGGCCTAAGTCTCCCCGGAGGACTCAACCTCTTTTGAATCCAAGTTATTATGGAGACAGTCTGTCTAGGGTATAACACAAAATATTGACGACAACTAAATAGATGATGAATTATAACTAGAATGAACCAGGTAAAATGATCCATCTTGACAAATGAGTACCACCGGTTTATACAAAATGTATTTTAAATTATTATTTATTACATTTATCTATACCAAATCTTTTGTCACACTTAACACCATTAATTGGCAATTAGCCAAAGAATGGGGTATAACGCCTCCTACAATCAACGGCATTTATTTTTTTGTCTGTTAAGCAGAGCCATATTGGCAAAAAAATTCGGGTAATGCGGCAGTGATATGGTGGAACATGCTTCATATGTATTAGTCGTACCTTGTACACCACCGTGTATCTTACCTTACCCTGGAATTCAAGGAGAATATATAGTGCATGTGCGCACCTTCATTAAATTTTAAACAGCCTTGTCAGTGCGAAGAAGAATAATTTCTCTCTTCGTAAGCAGAAGCAGAGTAAATATTTGCATATCTGAAGCTTACTAAAGTGATAGCCTAACTAAGTAGGTATCTTGTACGAATGTAGTAAGTGTAACAACATTAACATCAAAATTACTTGCACTTTGTTAAAATATTCACACAGTAAAATCTCCAAGACCTTTGAGCTGCATTTATTTGGAAAATTCATTTATTTGGGCAAAGCAACAAAAGGCAGACAAATAAATTAATTAACTACAGGTAGGCGGTTAGCTACCTAGCAAAAGTACAAAATCTTAGAAATAATTCATTTCGATGAGTCTTTTGGGTTGTAGTTTTTACTTACTTACGCGTTAACTTAGAAGATGGATAGATAACCATTTTATGATAAATAACCAGTTGGGCTAAGAGAGAACGTTTGCTTTCAGGTTTCTAGAGATTTTTGCATTTTTGCAAATATACTAATGCCACGTGTACTGGAAGCGGGCAGTCTTTCTTTAGTTTTTTTTCTATTTTTACCAAATTCAGCCTTCCTTCAACTTGAAGAAGATTTTCTTTTACGGCTAAATACATTTCTGGTAGTGGAGTGATTCTCAATACCTATGAGTTCGTACAATGTCAGGTACGAAGGAGCTTTTATGTTGGCAATAAAATGCAAATAGAAATACTCGGTACGGTGCTTTTGCATGCATAATAAGAGGACGATATTATGCCTCCGATTTACGAATTTTGTGGTAATTTCAGTTTACTGCTTTCGTGATTTTAAGAACAAACAACCTGATTTGCGAATAATAAGGGGTAGGTATACGTATTTAAGGTTCTAATGGGCTTTCCTTATCTGGAAAATAGTTCATAGAAATGGGTAGTTTTCTAAGAATGGGCGAAACGTCTATTGCTGGAAGTTTGTTCATGAGATTTAACCCTTTCTAATCTGAAATCTTAAGCAAAAAATATTTATTAAGATGAAAATATATTTCGTAGCCAAGGATCAAGGAAAAAGGGTGTTCACACAAACGTATAATACCAGCTTGTAGTAGTTTACAAAACACACTTGGCATTCTGAAATGCTCTTTGAACTTTTCTCTAAAACTTGGCTATTTTTGTGATTTTTTAATTGATGGATTGTGCGACTTGTGATAGACCGACAAGTGTAGCTGATTCAGCGTACTGTCGGGGAGGCTGTGGTAGAATGTTCCATATGAAGTGTGCAGATATAACGGGTTATGAAATTAAATGTCTACCGAAAAAGAAATTTTTGGTTATATTATGTGAATTGAGCTAAGAGAAACAAATTTCTCTAGAACATTTCGGAGATAAAAGAAAGCTTAAATGAAATCAAAAACATGTTTACATCGCTATGAAAATAAGCGTCTTCGTGAAGTCGTTCTCGGAAAACAAGTGTAGTGTTTACATCGTTTCTTTCTGTTTTCGTCTGACAATTGGATGAAACCATTGAGGAAATGGATTATGTAGAGTTTATGTGTTTTTATTTTCACCAGAAACAAATTATTGATGAAGTAAAATGTGCCAATTATAATATAACACTCCAAAAGATTTTGCTAAGCCGTTTAATGAGAAAAAGATGAAAGGTAGCAGAAATAATATTGACAATGCAAATTAAGAATAACACGTTGTTGAGTATGATAACAGGGTGCAGAAGGCCAAGAAAAGAATGGGTAAAGGTATTTATATACATATATATATATTGCTGTAAGCTATACGCTATAAACAACTTACATTTTGCTACTTTAGAAACGTACAAGTAGCTTTTGGGAAGTCGATGTCTGTAACTTCAATGACAATGACTTTAAAGAAAGTTTCAGAATGACGAGAAAAACATTTGATCTTTTGTGCAGCAAACTCCCAAATCTAAAAAGGGTTAATACACCATTTAGGGAATGTATTAGTTTGGAAAAACGAGTCGCAGTAGCACTATATACTTTGGAATCATCTTCAGAATACAGAACAGTTTCCAAGTTATTTAGTGGTGGAAAAGCCACTGTATTCTTCTGATGGAATTTTGCATTGAAGTCTGCAACGTAATGAGGCCAGAATACTTGAATTTTTTTCCATTACAACGCGAACAAGTCCAAGAATGTGTACGCGGATTTGAAAGATTAGGGTTTCCACAATGTCCTGGCGCAATTGGTAAGTATTTATGTCAGTCTTATAAATAAACAAAGTAAATTTATTCAGCCTTTTTAATTGCAGATTGGCTGCCACATAGAAATTCAACCAGATAGAGATGAAGCATGTGATTATTTTAACTATAAAGGATGGCATTCTATGGTTCTTCTAGCATTAGTTGATTATAGGTGAATTTTAAGTATAAAACTTGCAGTTATAACAGTAAATAATTGAATCCATTTCTCTAAAATAGATATCGTTTTTTTATATATAAATGTGGGTGCTCCAGGTCGTTGCAACAATTCCACCATTTTCCAGAAATCAAATTTGAAACACCAATTGGAAAACCCTATTCTACAAGAATTTTCAAGACACATAACTGAAAAGCAAGTCCCAGTTCTGATAATAGGAGATTCCGCATTTCGCTTTTCTTCAACTCTAATGAAGCCGTATCCGTTTAATATCACCAGAAACTCTCGTGAAAAAACGTTTAACACTTCATTGTCGAGTTGTCGTAGAGTTTTCGAAAATGCATTTGGGCACATAAATGCGCGTTTTCGACGTCTTGGAAAAGGACTCGATAACAAAACCTGAAAATCGGGAAAAATCATTTGAAAATTTGGTACAAATTTGATTAGTGATAAATCCGTTTCAGGAAAAATGCAGAGTTTTCCGTTTTTTTCGAAAAAAATTTCCGGAATTTTCCGACTCTTCCGGAAAATTTTCCGGTAAAAAAGTTTTCTAGGAGGACAAAGTTCCCTATCAGCTGGCATCATTACCTTCTCTCCGACAATGGTGAAAACTTGCAGAAAAAATCGAGGGAAATTCATGTAAAACGCTTTTCCGGAGTTTTTCCGACCAAGAAAGCGATTGAGTGTTTTGCAACCTAAGACAAAATTGTAGAGCGAAATGAGTTGCTTTCGTGGAAAATTCCATGGAAAACCCGGAAAAGCGGAAAAATCATCGGAAAAATTTTCATCGATATGATTAGTGATAAATCTGTTTCAGGAAAAGTGCAGAATTTTCCAATTTTTCTGGAATTTCCGGAATTTCCCGACTTTTCCGGAAAATTTTCCGACAAAAAAGTTTTATAAGCTATGCGTACTCATTTTTTTTTGCCGTCCTACTGTCATCAATACTTTCTCTTCAAAAATCATGAAAACTTGCATGAAAAAGCGAGGAAAATTCATGTAAATTTTTAAAAAAAATTCATAGTAATAGGAAAAATCTGTGGAAAACATGCAAAATCGGGAAAATCCGTGTCTTTTGAGCCGCCATAAAATTGTTTTAAAATATCTCCATGCAGCACGTAATAACAATTTAGTTAACGTGAAAAAGGCAGAAAATGAAATAAGTAAAAAACGAGTTTTCAAACAAAACTGAGGCATGAAAAAGTAGAAAATAAACTTTTCTTCACACACAGAGGTGGACTGAGATTTTATTCGCTGACAATCACCGATATATTTCAATATGATCAATCAGAGGTAATAAGTGATTTGCTTCATGAAGAGAAAGAATATTCAGGAGCAATGTCCCAATCAAAAAATCTGAGTCCACCTCTGTGTGTGAAGAAAAGTTTATTTTCTACTTTTTCATGCGGCTTGGCCTCAGTTTTGTTTGAAAACTCGTTTTTTACTTATTTTATTTTACTTTGACCTCTATTTTTATTTTATTATAAAAATTGTAAACTGTAGACTCTCCTCTTTAAATTGACTTATCACACCCTATGTAATAACTGTAGCCGCTAAACAGTTATTAACTCATAATTCAGGACATACTGAAATCATCTGATATCTCTTTTTAAACAACATGTCACTAAGGGAATAAATTATTTTTGAGAATAGGTTAGGAGGTAATAACTCTTTATCGGATCAAATTAAAGTGCTAAAGTCTAGAATGTACAGTTTTCATTAAAAAAGTCATGCTAACGACCTTTTTGCACCACAATAACTCCTGAGATGAGAGGAATACGGAGCTGGTCGTTGAGCAGTCGTTAGAAACGCCATGAAGTTCTGCATGCAATCTGCTTTAGTCGGTGACCATATACCCTGGACTTTTTAAAATTTTTGAAAAGCTAACATAATTTCTTAATCACCCTGGAACCACGACACTGTTGTTATGCCCCCCCCCCCCCCCGCCCATGCCTTATAATTTTTTGTTTGACTAGGTGAGTACTATCAGCTTCCATTCTATGGACCAGCATGGACGGAAAACCCTGTTTTGTGACTTTACATTCATAGGAATAGGAACAATATTTCTGGGCAATGAGCCTAAACAATATATAGATTCCCTTAACCACTAATTTAACCACTATTAGATCAGCTAGACATTTCCGATAGACACACTCACCCTATGTGAACCAGCAGCGGAATGAAAACAATATTTATGAAATATTTTCAATTTCACAGAGTTTCTGAAATAAAAATGACGTCATAACACTTGAATGCAGTACAAAATAAAAAAATCTATCGAAAAAGGATTTTACAAAAATGTCTTCAGTAAAAAGTCAGGATCAATGATAGGTTGCCATATAAAGCCTTACATTTTATCTAAATTGAAATCTCTTTGCGGGCAAATAGCATTATAACTTGGGCCCGGTGATATAAACTTTCATTCAAAATTTATGCTCATAACGAAAATTTACAGGGCATGTTGCAGAAATCAGTGTGGTCTGGCTAGTGTACTCGTAATGATTTGTTCTCCAGCAGTTATTTGCACATGTCCAGATTTGTAATTTCAACAACAGCCACCGACAACAATTTGTCATGAAGTTGTCCGTTTAAATAATCACAATTGCCATTGCATAGCTAAGTACTATAGATTTTATCCGAACAGCGTTTGTTTCTCTTCAAGTTCCGCGTCAAATTTGTAACGTATTTCACACATCCCGGTAAATGTAAAATTACATTTCTCATTACACATGCACATACAACAAAATTCGCAGTTTATCATTAAATCAATCTTCTGTTGCAATTTTAGAATGATTGGAGTTTTGAATTAACTCATTACCACGATTTCGTAATGATTGAATCTCTATCGTAAATACTTTCTTAATTTCAATTATTGATGCTTCATCATCAACTAATAATTTTCCTGGAAATTTAGTCAACTGAAGAAATCTTTCACTTTTTCTACCCTCTTTTCCTCTGGCTTTGTGTGTATGTGTGTGTGTGTGTGTGTGGTTTTAAGATAACTTCTGGTGGCTGTGGCTGGATAAACTTTTCGCCACCGATGCGATGCCCAATAGGAGGTTTAAGACGATAAGAAAACCTCAAATTGAATCTAATGAGTAAGTCGAAGCATTTCTGATAACAGCTAATTTATGGGGAGAATTTATTGGTTCAAAGAGCTATAAAAAGATTAATGAGTTGGAAAGATTATTGATTTCATGGCACTGTGTTCAACTGTTATACTTATAAGGTACCCGTTTATTTTTAACAGTTATGCTGCCAAAAGTGGTCCGAAGTTGTCTGCCGAGCTTTCGGTAATGGTATAGTTGTGTTAATTTATAATTATCGGACTGATGTACGGTGATGTATGTATGGTGACTAATACTGGTGGTTACACGTTGAATAATTCAAATGTTATGAAAATTCAAATCTACATGATGTAAAACGAAACCCCTCTAATTATGTATTAAGTTTGACGTCATCTACAAATTTACTAACTGAAACATTTAAGTTGGTTATCCACGTTCGATTGAAAATGTTCAAACTTAAGGAGGGACCACAGTATAGAGCGTTCAAAATCTGAGTTATGTTTGTGCTTGGATTGCAACTCTAGCTTGTACTTAAAATAAGACTGATATCAAAACAAATACATACAAATCCGTCCGGCAATGGTGTCAGGACACAACGCTGATTGAAATGAATTTCATCATTCTCTTCCAGATTGGAATTTTAGAGCCTAATCGGAGGTTCTGAAACAGACAGATCGTCAAGGCATTTTAGCTAGCATTTCTACAAATGTCTGACTATCGCAAGAGCTTACGTTCCGAGAAAAAGAAATTGTTTAAATGAAAAGTAACATTTTCAATATGTAAATTTTGATCAAATTATTTTTTCGAATTAATTTTGTTCGTTAAAATAAAAAAAACAATTGTCCAGGTTTTGAAGGCCTGTGGCGATAGGTTGTAAGCCCAACAGTTCAAAAAAAGCATGTTGACAAAAGGAGAATTGAGGATTATTGTGTTGAGATAAGTAGGGGACGGTGCGCATTACACTTCAATGTTTGTGGTTCATTTTTGGGAGGGGGGGGGGGGTGCAGAAGTTGGCAAACTCTTCCACATTCGAACTATTCTGCTTAGGAAGGATTCACGGAATTTTACGGTACGGCTGAATTTGACTTCAAGCGAGTAAGGATGAGCTCGGCTTATAGCTCGTGTGGTGCGTATAGTAGGAATTCTAAAAGAAATCAGGTTAGAAATTTCGTCAGAGCAATGACCATAGAAGTAGCGATAATAGAGAGACAGATATCTGATATTACGTAGGTGCTCTAGGGAAATCAATAGTTGCTATTGATATGTCAACGATAATAAGCCGGAGGCCTTCTTTTGAACTTTGTATAACGCGGAGAATACAGTGCGTCGACCTCCTGCCCAAAAATGGAAGTTATATTCTAATCTAGGCCTGATATGAGACTTTTTGATTTGCGCCAAGCCTGATGAAGTAATATATTTCTTGCACTTTTGGAAGAAGCACAAATATGTGATCGGACAAATTTAGATTGTTGCGTATTTCAATGCCTAAGGTGTAAATAGATGCTGAGTTTAAAAGATCTTCCCTCTCCATCAACGGAAATGGATTGAGTGGGAGTTGAAGTTTCGTTTTGGTAGTATTAAACTATACCCAACTGAACATGTGACTTCGTTTGTCAGCTATAATATTGCGACGGAAATCTGGAAAGAATCTAAGTAAGGGAAATTCGTCTATAATTTGAGGGATTGCTTGCCTCTCCTTTTTCGGGTAATGCCTGGACATTTGCAAGTTTCCATGCCAAAGGAAAGACTCCTATAGGATAGGACAGGTGAAATAGTTTGCGTAGAAGGGCCAGCAGCCGTAGATTGATTGATAACTGCGAGCACTTTGAAGATCATGCTTGCATGGAAAGGTAACGGTATTTGATTTTAATTGCATGTTGTCAGAGAAGGAGGAGCTTGCGAGGAAGGTGGCCAGAAAGAATTTACTGGAAAGAAAGCTGCAAACAAATTGACTTTATTCAATGATTCGGTGTAGACATCCCCGTTGTGAATTAGGGGCGGCACCGAAGAACTGGTGAAGTTATTCTTGACTGTTTTAACAAGAGACAAGAAAGTCTTACTGCCCTTTCGACTATAAAAGATTTTCTGTCTATTTAAAGTAATCAAGTAATGTGTCAACAAGAAAGAAAATTTAGTGAAAAATGACATTTTTGTATAGAAAAGTTGCAAAGAAGTTTCCTGATCTGTCCCGTTTTCGATCGTAGATCTAAAATAATTTTAAAAAGGACGTCTTTCTAAGTGAATGAGTTCTCCGAGTTTTGTGAAGACAAATGGATGGACGGATAGACAGACAATCATTTGTTGGAAAAAACTCCATCATCTACACTTACACTATTTCGCTAGTTTGTATTTTGTATAAACTTGAATTTTGAAGTAACTTGAAGAGTATTTTGCTTAGTTTCGAAAGCTGGAAAGAACGTCAATTTCTAAGGCATTTAATAAATCATGATCACTGTACCGTAATGTCTTCTGTCTAAAAATTTTCTGTTCCACCATCTTTTTTTTTCAAAATTTTCCTGCACTCGGCGAATACATTATTAAAACTATACATTCCGAAAACATTTTTCACACAAATATCATATCAGATGTTTTTCAAATATTTGTCAAACATATGACAAACATATGTCACATATTTATCAAACATTTGTCAACTTCCAATAAATTGTTTGTCAAATGTTTGACAAATGTTGTTTTACCATTGTGTGTTATTTGTTGATGCACGTTTATAAAAAGTGAGTTGTCTCCAAGTATTGTCTCTTGCACTCGGCCAGGTTCTACGATGACTGTAAGAAGAATGGGGAACCCAGCACCTAAGTAATACAGCAATGTGTTTAGATAGCGAATGGAGGATAAGCGGCTAACACGAAGACGCGAAGACAGATAAATGACTATAGTTGCATGGTTCTTTTTAACTAAGCACTCTCAGACAGGTCATCAATTAAAGAGGGCGAACCACAGAGTCTTTAAAGGCAAGTTCCCCAACTAGATTTTTTCCATTTTAATTTCTACACTGGGGATCACAGCAAATTTGATGTTTTTGCGATTTTTCTGTCATACCAATTCGCCATAAAGTCGAAAAGCGCAAATGAAAGCGCTTACCCCTACCCGTTAAACCTGTTACTCTATTTGGCCATCATTGGGTACACACTCTTTAAGAATTCACTGTCATCTACGGAAAGCATTTTTGTTCTTACTAAAATAAAATTGCTTAAAATATAAAACAACACGTCATCCTTCTTCCAAGTTATTGACACTAGCTTGAATTCTGCTAAAGGTATTTTGTCCATACAAAGAAAGTTAAAAGGGTTTAATGTGAAATATCATTATGGCGGAAAATAATTTACATAGGTACTTGAAGTTGTCGGTGTAACGGACACAGTATCAAATAGAGGGGAGACCAGGACAAAACCATTTTTTCACAAAAAAAATAACGTCAATTTTCCACTTTACAGCTGCAGCCTCTGGACCGCACATTCATGGGTGCACTATAAACTCACTATAGTGTAGAAATACGCAAGTTCCTGCTACATTCTGATAGAATACTCAAGCCTTATGATATAGCTGAGTGGTTTGGAAAGGCTAATTTGAGGTGCACAATACGCAAGGTGGCAGTAAATGGATTCAAAATTGATTGAATATATCCTTTCCACGGCCATATATTTACCGACGTATTCTAAAAGGCGTTGTAAATTCAAAAAGATGTCAGTTTATCGACAGGACTACAAGAGGCAACAAAACCAGGAGTCGGCTAGAGACCCGCACCAGTTAATAGTCAAAGGTGGATCAACGGGATATATATAAATCATTTCTATGATTTTTTCAGCTTTTGCGAACCGCAGCGATGTCTGTCGAATTATGCAGCACTTTAGGAAGAATATGTGTACAGATATTGGGAAAAGGTACACAGGTAAAAGTGGAAGTATTGACACTGTTCCAAAATTCCCCTTTCACAACAACGACAAAATCAACAAAGGCTTTTTTTGTCAAATTTTATGCAATACGTTAAGAGGTGTATCTATTCGTAATAAACTGAAAGTCGGTACAAAACTTATTATGTTTTTCATAACGTAGGCAACATAGATTTCTTTTTTGTATTCGTCAAAGAGATACTGCCGAAGTTAGTATCTCACATTACATTTTGGTCCTTCGAACGGGATTTGTCCGACGCGGCTTATGTCACTAGCACTTGATTTTATTAACACTTGTAAAGTGACCGAAATTTTATGGCAAAGCAATCAAAGAAATTTTTGTTGACTGTGCTCGAGTTAAAAAATAATATCAATTAATCCCACAATAAGCGAAAATGGCAACAATCGCAAAATTATGCATTAAAGAATGCATTCTAGCAGACAAACTAGAACAATCAATCGAAAATGGAAAAAAGGCTAGCAAAAAGAGCTCTAAGTTTTTTTGAGACGAAATTAACAAGTCTAAAAAAATTATGGGCAGACTTTGATATGAATGATTCAAATCTTAGAGACTTT
Source organism: Dioctria linearis (assembly GCA_963930735.1). Lineage (NCBI taxonomy): Eukaryota > Metazoa > Arthropoda > Insecta > Diptera > Asilidae > Dioctria > Dioctria linearis. The sequence continues at coordinate 45,366,526 of OZ005741.1, forward strand.
CAAAAGATACATAAAGGCTTGAATATGAAGAAAAAGATACATATTCGATATTGGAGGTTAAATATATGGAATATATAGCGGATTTAACTGAAGGAGTACTTAAAAATTCTACAAAGGAGAGTACAATACAACCAGGTGACCTAATCCGGTGGAAATTACAATTGTTCATACAAGTAGCATCCTCAATCAGTTACCTCGAATTAACCTACCAAAACTCAATAGCGAATATTCATCGTGGAGGTCATTTCACGACTTATACGTGTCATTAGTGCATAACAATACACAACTACCTGCAGTAAAAAACCCTCCATCACTTACAAGGGTGTCTCACGGGAGAAGTAAAACGACTGTTAAAACATATTTCCATTACTACAGAAGATTATGAGCCAGCTTGGGAAAAATGCAAAACTCGTTACGACAACAAGAGAGATCTAGTAAACACGCAATTAAAATTACTCACAAATCAACCAAAGAAAACGATAGAACACGCTAAAACCATAAAGTCTCTCATGGACACAACTGAGGAAAGTCTACAAAAATTAAAGGCATTGGAAGTAGATGTCTCAACATGGGATTTATTGGTATAGAAACTGCGTGTCGTAACTCTACGGCTTTGGGATGACACACTGAACATACCAACGCTAGAACAATTGCAAAGATTCCAGTTAACTTGATTCAGAGTCCTAGAATCAATGTCGTAGTCTGTGAGTGCCAAGCCTTAGTTCAGGCAGCAAAGACATATCACGTAATCAACACAACCAAAAGTGCCGTATGCAATGCAATGATTTTCTAACGATGAGCACATCGGATCGAAGAAAGTGCGTTAAAGATACGAGAAGACGCCTCAACTGCTTTCCGAGCAAGCATTCGGCAAGGAAAGTACAAACAGCTGTAGATGCAAGAATTGCAATGGCTTACATCATACCTTGTTGCACACACATGCTCAAAAAGAAGTAACAGGTTAAGACAACTAATCAGAAAAATAGCCCAGCTTTAACAATACGTCTCTTAAAGATAAAGGAGACACAGCGAGCTGTAAGACACATGCCAGCTGTTATACTGAAAGAGAGGAGGAAAGAAACACGAAAATCCGCAATGCACTATTATCCAAAATTATAGTAAAATCAAAGGATCAAAACGGTCAATATGTAGTGCTGCGTTTCTTTGTGGATCCAGGTGCACAGACCTATTTATTAGAAGTTAATATATCACATTACAGTCAGTGATACTAACTCATTAATATTACATATTATATAACATTTGTAATGTACTGTATCACTGTACAGAGTGTTTCCTCCATGGTGGTCCATAGAGCGGGACGTGATAGAACTCACCTAGATAAAACAAAATTCTATGCCGGAGGGGGGGGGGGCATATCGATCGTCTAAGAGCTACAGGGTGATTAAAAAATTACTCTAGGTTTACACAAAACCCCCTGTATCTTAAAAAGTACAGGGTGAATGCTCACAGCTTTAAGCTGATTGTATGCAGAACTTCATGGCCTTCCCAATTACTGCACAACCAGCTTCGTATTCCTCTCCGTTCAGGAGTTATGGGGGTCTAAACTAAAAATTTCAGATTTTGTTACCTGTTTTTTTTAATTTGACCTCTATTTTTTTTTTTTTGCAAAAACGTCATTAACATTTTTTTTTTATATAAGCTGTGAACTGTAGACTCTCTTCTTTAATTTGACCTATTATACCCTATGTTCTAAGTTATTAGCTCGTAACCTAATCTCAAATCTATTCTTAAACATATTTTAAAAGGTAATTTGTTCCCTTAATACTGTCTAGTTTCGGTATGACCCGAACAGGTTATGAGCTATTAATTGCTTAACGGCTACAACGCACTAAGAACCGTGAAGCTTTCAAAGGAAGTCATTACAAATTCCATTTAATTTTATGAAAGACTCACACAAAAACAAAACAAAACAGTACCATACCTTTAATGTGGAATGAATCACAAAATATTTCCTAAGAATTTTCCTAAATCACTTCTAATTGACTTCGACAATGACCGAGAACATACTGAAATAATAAAATATTAAGAAGTCTTCGGTTTGAAATTACATTTCTTGCGAAAGAGAATGCATTTGGTCCAAGATACATGCGATCCGAGGTACAGCACCTTTCCCGACAATCACTTCTCGCTCAATGTACCACCATGGAGGAAACACCCTGTATTATGGGCTACAAAAGTCATCTTCATCATTTGGAATACTGCTTTAATAGTTGGTAGAAATATCAAATAGTCTTATAACATTTTACTAACCAAGTATCTCATATTGCAGCCAATTGGTTTTTTACAGTAAAATTAGTAATTAAGTGAGAAAAACCCAAGTTTTGTGTAATACGTAACCTATATTCTAAAACTAAGCTAAACTAATGTAACTTACCATATTCGTTTGTTTAAAACTAAAAAACAAAAAAAATGTACAAACAACATTTCACTTATGCCCTAACTGTGAACGTCTAGCACGCGTCGAGTATAATAACCAAATGTCCGCCGGCTATTTCAAAACCATTGCAGAACTAAGCGCAATGGTTGCCTGGATATCTTTTAGATGTGAGCGTAGGAAGACCAAAGCCCCGGGGTCCTATATTTCTACCGTATCTCATATTTCTACCCCCTCTATTTATTATGGTGTCTATTAGTAATTTCAAGATCCTAAATGTATGTTAATAAAAATTGGCATGTTTGAGATTTGCCCACCCTGAGGCTGAACTTATCTACAGAAGTTTGTCTGCTGTCTCCGTCCGTACATATATAATTACTCACAATCAATGCTAAAACACACACAATTTCTACTAGGTACTATAAATTATCTTTGAACATTTAAGAATCTCACAAAATACCCTTAAAGCTTTTTTTTCATTAAATCTTTATGTATAGCTTGGCATCAAGATAAATTGGAACGACCTGCAATGTTCGTAGGAAAACGTAAAACATCCTTATATTTATGTTACGTACATACAACCGCATAAGATTAAAAAAAAATATTCCCGGAATTCCTTTGTACTGCAAGCGTAAATATAGGGAACTGTAACACATTGTAATATTATAAAAGTACTCCAGAACCCATGAGTGCTTTAAAATTCAAGCAAGATTTTGTGTGGCCCTACAAAGGGGAAAAGGTGGAGGATTCGGAAGTTTTGCCTTCAGGCACAAAGTACAACATCTGGGCTTGAATTAATTTTTATTTTTTTGTTTTTACATTTTTGTTGGCAATGGTACAGAAGAATGTCTGCAAGAGCGCAAGGACAATTTGCTGTAAGTGTAAAATAATTTTCGAGACAAATGTTTCAATTTTAAAAGTTTCTGTTTTTTTTTTCTTTTTTGTTTTTTTTTGGTAAGTTAAGTCTATACTTTTGCGTGAATTATTAATACGAAAACGTGCAAAGTCTTGCTGAAAGTGGTTCACTCTGCATGAATTTTGTTGAATTCACATTTATATTACAATTATTCACCACCACTTTAATCTCTCTGCCTTATGTTGAAAAAAGTGAACAACTTTTTCAACACCAGGTGCTTTGTAATTTTGGTAGCTTTGAGATTTGTATTTTTGACATAAGTCTGGAGAGCTGAGGACGGCTCGAAATGAAACACTTGCCTGCTTTTCCAATACTAACTCTATTTTAGCTCTTATCAGATTACAGTCTACACATTTACATACAGGCATTTGTAACTCTTTATTATTGCTTAGCCATACAGTGAGTAATCTCACTATTGTTTACAGTGTTACCTGGTGCATATTCAGACCTTCAGCCTAGGGTGGGTCACAACTATAATGTACGAGGGGGAGAAAAAAGTCAGAAGAAGTCGCTTTTAAATTTCTTCTTAATCATATTTACGTTATATCACAAATTCCAATTTTCGGTTTGATTTGTAAAACCTATCGATAATATTATCCACATCAATGTCGATTTCAGGGTGGACACTAAGAACTCATAACCAGATACTCCTTCTGGTGCAGAGATTATAGAAATAGATGCTGACGCGATCAATTCTGTCACGGGTGAAGTAATTGACTGAGAATGAGCTTGCAGCTTCCGTCACACTTAAAGGAACCGGAGTAGGAGTGCATGATATGTTACTGACTATTTCTTCTAATGGGAACTTAACTGATCTTGCTTTCTTCTGAAAAAAAGTTGTCAATGGTTTTATCAGTTTTCTGCTTTCCATTTTCGCTACTATTTCTACCTCCATCGCTATGTGATATAGCAAGTTTATTCTTATCCTACAAATTAAAAGTAAACGTCAAGTTAAATTAAACATCACTACTTGAATTAATACGAAAGTACAAGCAAGCAACGGCAACTAGCGCAGAGGAAAGTGAATGGATTTTATTTTTGTAGTCTTGCCGTAAAAATTGTGGAGAAAAATTGTAGAATCAATTTTAACGGGGCTCGAATCAATCCAACTGATAGTTTTCAGCCACCAATCATCAAGTAAATTTCTAAAAACAAAATGTATGATTGCCAATGCTCACATCTTTAGCGAACAACACCAGCCAAGGCACCTGAATCAACATAACTCTTTGGAACCAATGTGCGCCGCCAATAGTGCATGGAAAATCTAAAGAAAAATGTTCAGATATTTCTAAGAAAACTGAATGCTTGTGCCCTTGTACGAAAGAGTGAACCACCAGAATAAATCCACCAGTTCGTGTGAACCGTGGTCGGTTAATTATTAAAATTCTTAAGAACAATTTGCGAGTATATTTCTAAGAAAAATTTAATGCTTCCGTACGAACGTCAAACTCAAGCTTGAATCATTGTCGCTATGAAAAATCAACGGGTGGATACACGTTGATGATTGCATGGAACTAGGGTTCTATTGGAAGAACCCTAAATCAAAATTCGTTAAAACAGTTTTTATGCTTCTGTGGCGAGCTTCCCACCAAGGTGAGCTGTCATCGATTTTATGTCGGAAAGTCGTGTGGGTAAAAAAAATATGAACACTGACCATGAGACCACTAGCGAACGCCGTGGGTAGGGTCTGGTTGGAGGTGGCGCGAGCTCGCCTGTGCTGGCTCGTTCGATCCATTTCGAGTATGCAACTTCAGAGGCGCGGAGCGAGCGTTTGTGAGGTGGCTCGCACTCGTCCGCACTAAGTGGCTCGTGAAACCACGCGCTGTGGGAAACAAGCTTAATACGTTCAAATCTCGAAACTGTGTGCTTTTTCAACTATAGGAGAAATCGGTGCAACAAAAAAATTAAAGTATCATAATAACCGTTCCTTTTTGTAAACAATCCAGCCCCACAATAAATATGTAGCATTTATTTTCCCCGGACGGGAATCGAACCCACACTTATTAGAATCGGTCAAAGATGGAGAATAGAAGAATTTTATTTTTAGAGACTCTAATTCAAATCATAAATACAAAAAACAACGGACGAGGCGGTTTTTTTTCCTCTTGTATTTATGATTTGATTTAGAATCGTTAAAAATAATTTTTTTTAAAACTCTTCCACTCTCCAAATATGTAGTATTATAAAAATAACTTACCATCCAGTGATAGGTATGACAGATGACTTTTCGAGAAGGTATATAGAAGAGTATTCCCTTTATAATACTGCAGTTGATAGCCTGTGACGTATTTCTGCGACTAACGTATATACATTTTTATAGGAAAGACAGAGAGAGGAGAGAGAGTATTGTGTTCTCTGTACCGTACTTTCCTACACATTTCACAATATTATGACACCTAATAGGATAACATGGTTCGTAATGGGAATACCTTATATTCGATATACCTTGACTTTTCGAAACTATGCAGGGTATTTCTCCTTAGGGGGTCAATAGAGCAGAAAGTGATAGTACATACCCAGCCAAACAAAATTTTTTTTGTCTAGGTTAGTACTATCACCTCCTGCTCTACTAACCTCTTAAGGGGAAACACCATGTATAAAACGTAAGAAAATTCTAAAAAATCGTACACGTTGTAAAGACGATGAGCTACAAGCGAATGACTATTATACCCACTTCAGACTCCACTATTACTAATCAAAAAAGGACAAACAAACGGTGCGTTACAGCACCAGCATTAATTGCTGGCGTCAGCTACACATTAGCTGTGCTCATTTGTGTCCGCAGAACAGAGCAGAACAAAAGATACACAAAAGAAGGCCCCATATATTTTCATACAAAGTCTTAAATGAAGCAAGCAGTACAAATAGTTCGCTTGAGTCGACCGAATAATTTGTTCTCTCCAGTATATGCGAGTTCTAGAATAAGGTAGACCAAAGAACGCAGCTATTGTGTCCACAATATACAAAAAACATCGCGTTAAACTTTTACAACTCACTCTACAGTCCAGCGCCGCCACATTCAATTCACCGCGAAGGTGTTGCGGTACTTGGGGGGGGGGGGAGGGGGGGGGGGTCATAACTCCGTGAACCTCCCCCTGTATACGCGCCTGAGTGTTACCATAATAAATCACCTAATAGTTATATTCTAAACATATTATTTCCTTTCCCCTTTCAACAACAAAATAATTTCCTTTTTGTTAGAACTTAGAAAATTAGAGAATATTAAAAATATTAAATTCAAGGACCCTTAACCTAATTTTTCATAATATGCTTTATACAATTTTTTTGCTTCTATCTTAAATTTGTTTTGCGATTGGATCTCCTTACTGTTAAATTGTCGTCTGATTTTGCAGAATCATTACGTAATTTTTTTTTCATAGTGTTTTCCTGGTTATGATTACAAATCAATGGTTTTTGAGGAAACACTAAAATTTTAAAATTTCCTCTTTTTAATTGATTTACCTGTGCTATTCTTGTACTATTTTGTACATTAATTTTGTATATCATTTGTCTTATTTTTTTCAAAACAGTTGCTGGAATCCATTTTGCTAATTTTCTGGAATCCATTTTATATAATAGCCGTTCATTATCTCCAAATTCTGTTTTTTTTCTTACTTATTTATATTTTCCTCTTCACAGTCTACTTAAAGTGTGCCCTATTTTTTTTTTTCATATCTTACTTCTTGTTTCTTTGCAATGGTTTTCTCTGTAATTTTATCTAAAAGTGTTCGAGTTTTATATGTTAGTCGTAGTCGTAGGGGTGCTTCTATAATGAAACATGAAGCTTATTAACTTTTCATTGGCAAACTTTATGTTTTCTCATCTAATAAATATTTCGTTAACCATTTCTTAACAGTTTGTACGGCCCTCTTTAATTAGCCATTGAATTCAGGATTATAGGGAGGACTATGAAGGAGTTCTATACCTTAGCTATACAAAATTTTCTAAACCATTCCGTAGTAAATGGCGGACTATTATCTGAAACGATAGCTACTAGCAACCCAAATACGGAAACATCTCCTTTAACCCTTATGTCAATACCCAGCTATTATTAAGTAGTTATATGTCCGGGGTCCCCCGTACCCATAAGCTGTTTGCACACAGGATGGCGATATCGTGTCGTGCCGTCATCATGACTTCGTGAGTATAAAATGTAGAAACATCTGCCAAACAAATCCCATCTGGCATAATTATTATGGACCGCTTCAATACTTCCAAGGTTAAGAAGCCTTCGGTAATGGTCCGGACGACCACATAGAACTGCAGAGACTTTGTCGATCAGTAAATTATTTAAAAGAGTCTCCACTACTAAAATGGTCGATCCAATTGCTCGTCATACCAAAACGAAGGCGAATACTGTCTATAAAACATACATCGAGAAAAATCCTGCAAAAAAGCAATTGACTTGGAAAAATTTGACACTTCAAGAACTCTACGCATTCTTGAGAATTGTCATAATGTCAGGTGTTAAGAAAAGTGAGTACCAATATTTGCAAGTTTCATACATTTTTCAATGCAAATTTCTGGCAAACTATTTTTAGCAGAATAATGATTTATACCTTAAATCAAAGGTAATGACGAAGTCTAGTAAATAACTTCGGCAAAAATTAAAAACAATGTATTGGAATGGAGATATTTGCTCGAAAACTTGTAAAAAATTGCAAAAAATGAAGTCTTTTAAATCAAATTCCTGTGAATAGGTATTCTCATTTCTTCAAATTGTGACTATTTTAGAAAGATAAGGCCTAGATCTAGCAAATAACGTCGAGTTTTTTCATTTTTAGTGGCGCTTTTTATAATTATTTGAATCTAATAGTACTTGTTTTATCTCCCGACATTTCATCGACTAGAAATTGCAATATTTATTTGAAAGTTGTTTAAATACAAAGCAAAATAGCATATATAACAATTATGGGCAAAAAAAATTTAGGAGAGTTAATTCTCGTTAAAAATTTTCAATTTATGTGAACTGCAAATTTTCATTTTTCGTCTTAAATTGTATGGTTTTGTCGGATGTTGAGTTTCTGTCCTTTGCGGTAGATGTCTCTAATGTGCTCTGTGGTCTAGGTCTAAGCTAATTTTATATGAAATTTGTCACTGTGAGGACACAAACCTACGTATAGTAAATTTTATTACCTACAGGTTCGCTGGTATCTAAATTAAAACTTTTGCTGAGTACTGACTCCTGTTAATAATTCGAACAAGGATCATTCATCAGATATGTGGAGGTCATCTTGTTATCCAGAGGGCGAACGAGATTCACTCAGTATATACCATCAAAGCCAGTAAAGTATGGATATGCGACGCAGAAAATTTATTCAAATACATTGCACGGTCAAATGTATACTGGAAATTCAGGACCGGTCGCGAAAGAAATCAAGGTGAAGGAGTAGTAAAAGATTTAGTCACGCAATATAAAGGATCCGGAAGTAATATTACGATGGATAATTTTTTTACTATTCTGCCTTTAGCAAAGCATTTATTGTCGTGGAACCTGACAACTCTAGGAATATTGACAAAAAAATAAGAAGTATATTCCAGCGGAGATGTAAGCATCTAAAGACCGCAAAGAGTTTTCTACTCTATTTGGGTTTCATTAGAATGTGACTATACGCTCTTATGTCAAAAAAAAAACAAAGCTGTTTTGCTACTATCTACGACGTACTCCTATACAACAATTTCCGAGGACAAAACAAACAAACCAGAGGTTGTTCGGTATTATAACAAAACGATCCGATGGCCTCTTGCTTTTTTTATAATATTTTGGATGTCGCAAGTCTTGCGAGTTATATAACTTATTATGATAATAATAAAACATTTAAAAAAAACGAGTGCCGATTATTTCTACGGCAATTGAGTGAAGAAGCACCTATGGAAAGCCAATAAATCCCGCAAGTAGAGCTACAACATCAGCCGAGTCCAACTCAACAGACAGATTCCACCGGCCGAAGAGTTGTCGTCGGATCATGTCATATCTGTAACCAGGGTGTCAGCAAAAAACGGAGGAAGACGCGAAAGCCATGTGTAATTTGTAACTAAATGTGTTTGTGATGAACATTCGAAAGCCACAACAAAATGTAACTCATGTTTTCAACAATAATCTCCATATAATAAGCGTTATTAAAAGTCAAATGTCTACATTTATTTGAATTTAGAATATTATTTTCTTTCCACGAAATGCACACCAGGCACCTCCTTGACTTATCCTGATAATCCACAATTCCCAAACTTTTGTTTCATTCCTGTCAAGCCTGTGCTATGGGCATCATAGGGTATCCCCTAAGCTTTAGTAACATCATAAAAAAGATAACGAGCACTGCAAACATTTTAAAATGTTGAGTCTAAGTAAGGGCAAAATTTAACTAATAACTTGTCCTTAATTAAACTTTATTTATGTTTTTCATGTGATTGTTTCTATTATAAAAATAATAGCATATGTTTCAGGTATGTTCAAAATCAATATGATTTTGTGATAGGGTACATAAAATGTGAAAAAAAAATGATTATCATTGCTTTTCAGCAGGAGTACAGAGATACAATCTGAACTGACCTCTATGGACATATAACTGACACACTTACTTTTAAATGCATATAGGTACCTGATTAATTGCTACCTACCCCCCCCCCCCCCTCCCTACTTGAAATTCTACATTTGTCTTAAATTTTATGAAATTATATTAAAGAGTTTGATTGTTTAATTTTCAAAAAGACCAACACAAATTCCCATCGTTCTAAAAGTTAATTGAAATTCTAAGCAAACAAGGATTTCTATTGTGAACAGAAAACCTTCCTTCGGTCAAATAGTATCAAATTAGAAGACAACAAGACGATACTTGTAATTAGACCCAATTAAAAAGCTTTTGTTTGCTCACAAGGGTAACTAGGAGTAGAAAAATAATTTTTGAAAAGGTCAATAAAGTTATCAAAATAAAAATGTTCCTTCAAAAATAAAAAAAGATCTCCTTTTATATTAATTAATAAAGGATCCTTGTTATTAGCTGGCGAAATGTTGATTTTCATAATTTAATTCACATCATTTTTCGTTATCATTTTCTATATAAATTAGAGATATCAGATCCGTCCGTTTTTTTGTATTGTTTATACAATCATACATATAATATCAGAGTAAAGTGGAGCAACGAAATTGAATTTTATCTTCTTTTCACAAGTTCGTAATTAAATTAAATTCTTTTTAACTCAAAAAAATTATTTATTGTTAGTTTTGTTTTTCTTTGTTAATAAAAGCATAAAGTGGTAGTTGTTTCTTTGTAGAAACTAAAACTGCATTTAGTAATACTTTAAATATTCAATTTCAATTTAATTTGTTACAATAATGTGTATTAGGCAATAATTAAGTGTCTTTAACTAACACAGGTGAGGTATTCATATGCACTAATTTAGTATGGTTATTATTATTATAACAACGGAAGTAAGGCCCGAGGACAGACCTCTAAGTACTACGCCCCAATAAATCTTTTATGTGATTCCCCTGTGGTATTGAGTCCAGTCGACGTTTGCCCTATTTAGGAAGGTTATTACCTTATAACGGTAATTTTTCAGGACATCTTTACACTGGGGTGAGTGGGAACTCTAATCAATAATTTTTGTCGGCAGTCGGAAGGTCTTCATATAGTGAGCTTGAATACCAGAAGAATTAGACCAAAGTTTGATGAATTATGTGATATTTTTGTAGGTTCTAATGTTCATGTAATTTTAATGTGCGAGACATGGCTACAACCCCATATACCTTGCTATGACTCCCGTCTAGTTTACACTTTTGAAAGTACCCCCTGGGAGTTTTTGTACACTCAGCGAAAAACATTAGTAGATTTAACCAAAAGTAAGGTATGAAAAATGTGCCAACAACGAATATTGGTTATTTTAAACAATGAATTGTTGTAAATAGACAATAATCTTTTGAAAACTATAATTGGCATATACAACTACTTTATCATTGTAGAATAACAACATTAGTTGTAATGTAATAACTGAATAAGAAATTGTTGAACTTTATTTCTTGTATGACTGAACAATATTTTAGTTAGTCAACTATTGCAATTATAAGTTTTCACCATAAAGTTATTATGACATCATATTTTACTATAACATTTTTTTCAATTAATTGATTATTATGTGGTGATTGCGTGAGAGAAAAAATATAAGTTTTATATATAAAAAGAATATAAATTGTATGAAAAATAACTTTATTACAGTGAATTTATTTATATGTATTTTGTGAAAAAATTCTTTTGTTTTAAAAGAACATTTTTGGCTAGAAATAAGTTTTTCCAGTTGGACTTAAGTACATGTGAATAGGTGGGACATCAAAGGAATCAATAGACATTACAAAAAATTGTTCCTTTATATCCGAAACAATGTAACAATAAAATGTCCTATCCTTGTGGAGTTTTTTTATCTTCGGCTTTATGCCACAAACTGAGAATACCTCGCTACTTGTCTTTAAATTTTCTCTTCTCATACGCAGTTAGGTTGAGAATTGCCTATAGACTCCTATATTGTACAGGTCTCGAAACAGTAAAAAACTCATTACCGCTTTCGATCTATATTATATTTCTCTGCAATTAAATATATTTGCTCATTAGTACCAAGAATAATTTCGATTATTTTAAACAAATTTTTAACCACATTGTCTTGGCTTTGAATTACAAATGTATTTTACAAATAGTCTCTACCTTTGTAACGAACTTGTACATAGATAGACATTTAGAAATATATGAGTGAAGTTTTATATAGAAAATTTTCTTTCATATAATTCACAATAGGCTTTTGAATTGATGTTATAAGTAGGGCAATGTAGATTCACCAGACATATTGATCCGCCCACCGATTTGCGCTATTTGAACAAAGTAAAGTATTTGAACAAAATATACCACGATCTGAACTGCTTGATCTCGAAAATTTTAAGAGAGTGATCCATGCAAATGCTCGGCCATATATAGGGCCATCTTTCGTTGTGGAAACTGTAACGATAATGCAAATTTCTCAAAATGTATTATTTTTCATCAGGTGTAATTTATCTCATTCGATGAGGAATATTAACATCTATTTTGTCTCATCAAAAGATATCCGTCATAATTTAATTTCAGTGAATGAAAATTAAAATTCTAAATTGTGCTATAACATGGCGCAATTAAATTCTTGTCGTCCATGTTGAAAGAATTCGATGTGGAAAGTAATATTTATCCATCTCACTTTCACTTACTATCTCTTTCTTTCTCATTAGTTATATGAGATATCAAAAATTATTAAATATCTTTTCGTTGAGATACTTTAGCACTTTTTTAAAACAACCATCAGGTTCGTTGTAAGAAAATGGCCCAAATTCATGTGCCATATGTCGGCAGTACATGAATTCTGACAGTACATGAATTCTGACAGGTAAGTTATGCAAATCGCATTATTTGCTGTATATATAGTGTATGTGTGATTAGATTATAGAAGATACGTTTTTTATGTGATTGTGTGCTCATAACCTGTCTTCAGGTGAGATTTTCCTTATTGTTTTTTCGCGGAAAAATCTCGCGGGAAGGTATTTTTATGTGAAAAATCTTTTCAATAACTCATTAACTTCGATTTTTTTTGAGTTATTATGTTATACAAACCTTTGAATACTCGATTTTAGAGTAAATTGTTTTCCCTTCTAACAAATGTCAAAAGTGAAAATTTATGTGTAATTTTCCTCGAAATTGTGCGCGGGAAAGTGTTTTGTTATAATCAATATGTTCTGTGACTCTTTTTCCATAGTTTGTGTAAACGTCAAGTGAGAGACATTGAAATTCAAATTTAACTAATTATTACATAAATTCCATTTCCCACAGTGTTGTTGTTGTTTTTGTATGTATGTATTTATGTTTACATTTTGAAATTTATGCAATTTGGTTATTGTTTTCTTATTTTAGGATGAGTAATTCTTTACTTCATGTAATTAATTCATATTTTCTTTACATTTCAGATAATTTCATGTATGCACGTAGATACGTAGGTACAAATTCTTCGTGGGAGGAAGGTATGCCATGCCAGTCGATTTCACTGGCTTGCACTTTAGTTAAGTACTTTAAATTAATTTGATTTTTATTAATTCCTTTTTGTTTTTTTTTCTCAGCTTCATTCATCGCTGAACAATCATAACTAATAACATTACTAGATGATTTTCACTGATGATACAGAAAGTTTCGATCAGAGATTAGAGTCTTAAGATTTTCATGTTATATCACGATTGATTATTTAGAATTTTCTATCTAAGTGGAACATATTTTTCGAATATGTATGGAAAGATGTGAGGAAATGTGCAATTTGAAATCATCTGAATATCTTATCAATAACAAATCCCTTCAAGGGATCCATTAACTCGGCAAAATTAATTCTATTATAAGTACTAAAAAATTCGGTTACAGCATCATTTTCACAGATTTTAAGATCATGTCCGATTTTCCACTGAAGGAAAATTGATGATTAAATAAAATTAATACTTTCTGGGTGGCCGCAAATAAATCAAGATCTTTGTTAAATGGCTTAAAATCGTATGATTTAATTAAAAAACATTTATTGAGCATTCAGGGCGCATACTTTCCATAAATTACTTAGATACTAAGTTTGAAGATCTGCAAATTGGAATTTTCAATTTCGGCTTCTGTCGTGTTCATTTTAACCCATCATTTCAAAGAAAAACTTTGTTGTTCTTATGTAAAGCAATTTTCTTAAAAATCCGGAATATGACAGCCTCATCAAATCCGATTTTCCATATCATATCAAACTTTTAAAAAATAGCCTTTCAGCAACTAAACGAGTTCATGCAATGAACGTTTACATCGTTTTAAATTGACCTGTCGTACATACATATTTAAACGTGCTGCAAAAAGGGAATTCTCCTTTTCACACGATTTCAATCAAAATCCTAAGAAAACACTCAGTGAACATTTTACTTTTTGTTTGTACGAAGCTCTCTTTATGCAGGCAAGTAAACATTATTTCAGCTCAAGTATGTAACACGAGTCTTTGAACATATTCGTAAAGGAATGGAGCTTTTGATGTGCACAAGTCAAGTTATGGATATTAGTGAAGCTGAAATTGCTTTATTTGAAGTTTTCCGTTCCGAGTAAGAATCTTTCTTCTCTGTAGAATAGAAATGTTGTACCCCCTACCAATGGAATTAAAATTTTTTTTTTTCAATTATTTACATGCATATTATCTAAATATAGAAATTTCAATGTCTGATGTTATATCAAAGATTTAGATTTTTCATATATTTATCAAAGGTTTATAAGAGAAATGGCAGTGTCTATGGATATATTTTTCTTTTGAAACCCATGTATTTCTAAACCTTAGACTCCACTGACATTTATACTGACTGCCAACAAGGGACAGTGGCGGATCTAGTATTGAAATTAAGAGGGGGGGGGGGGTCATAATACCAATTAAATTGAGAATAGAAAATATCCAGATCCTTAAGTTGCTTAGTTCAGCCACTGCACAAAAAGTCATTTTTTAATGGAATATTAGTTTAGGGTGCAAACTGCAGGAGTCATTCAAACCAAACTTTTCTCATTTGTGTCAAAAGTAGTTCTTACGTCGGTGCAAACATAGGAAAAACTATTCGCGGGAAGTCGGAAAGTGATTTTAATAAAAGCTTTCGTGCCTTCGGTAAAACACTTTTTATCAGTAATTAACCCAAATAACTAATTTAAAAACATTTATTTCGACGAACCCATTTATTTATTTGTTATTTACAGTTCTCTCTCAATTGGTACTTGGTGGTTAGACTGAAAGAGAACGCTATATAGAAGTGAGCCCACTTACTGCTGTGTATTTCTATATACGTAGTTAGTCCATTTTATACATGTCAGTGGTTTTACATAAGAGCACTTCAAATATTTTAGAATGTTAGGAGTTAGGGCTAAGTTAAGGCTCTGCTATAATAGTGAGGGGTCTATTTCGTGGCATGGAAAGTGTTTCTCGACGGTTTTGGATCACCCAAAGTTGAGGTCCCAAACTCAAATTCTGAGAAAAACCTGTACAGATACATCGCATGTATACAATAATATTCATTGATATACATTTTTATTTGTTTAAGATTTGGAATAAAATCTTTTTTTGAAGTTAAATTATTTACATAAAAAAATATATATATATATTTTTCATGACTCCCACGATCCCCTCCCCTTTGGATCCGCCACTGGCAAGGGAATTACTATAAACGACTCTGGAAAGTGCAGTGTTTGTTTTTTTGTCGGTATATGAGTGTAAAGCTCCGCGCAGACTAAAAGTGTAGCACAGCATAGCACAGCATAGCACAGCGTAGCACAGCGTAACACAGCGTAGCATATATTATCCAATGAAAGCTTGAGCGTAAAATTTGCATATTGAGAATGTATCGCAGCGGAGCGTAATGATAATTAATAATACGCGCATTTGTTTAATTGTGAAAGTGTAAAGTGTTGTTATTCAAAAGTCAAGGTATGGTGTCTACAAGAATATGTCGTTTATTATTGTTAGAAAATATTTTCTTTAAAAATAAAAATGATTTTGAAGACGAAGAGAATCAGCGTACATGAAATTTAAAATGTGGGGAATTTCATCATTTGTATCCACAATTTCGGAATTACTCAGAGAAATTCTATGAGTATGTCAGAATGTCCACTGAAACTTCTGATTACGTACAGAAACTAGAAAACATTGAAGATGATATTAGAAAGCAAAAAACAAACTTGCGTGAACCAATTTCAATTTCACTAAAAAAAAAAAACTGATTGTTGCTTTAAGGTAGGTACATTTAATATTAATGTCATTGAAATAACAAATGAGAAATATTCAAATAAATTAATTTTGAAGTAATAATATTAATTAGTTATCAAAGTTTAAAACACTATCTGCAGGAGAATTTGAATCATCAAATGAAGAGTCCAAGTATAGTGTGATGGTACAGGTGTTGTGGAATGTTCTGTGTGTTTCAAAATAACACTTTGAATTTCATTTCGTATTTGTAATTTGTTAGCTTGAGTAAATGGCTTCATAAATTGAAGTGAACTTTGGAAAAATAAAAGGTCCTCATCTCTATCCTCAGTTCTCTCGCATATAGAAAATCAATTTTCAATTATCTTACTGTTTTTGTCCACAAAACGAAACATGTCCTCAGTATCACTATACGTGGTGTTGTTTGGTCGTTTTCTAACCTTTGATGCTTTATTTCCGGTATCATTACCACTAAATTGAATTTCAGTTTGAATTTCAGAACCAACAGCTTGATCCCTACACGGTTAAAAAAAATTGGTATAAACGATGCAAATTTTTTTATACTTCGATCTTATTTGTTTCACGGATCCAATTTTTTATATAAAATTTAATAAATATACCAGTAACGCACCCAGGATTTGGCTTTGGGGGGGACCATATTTGTCCCAAGCTCAAAGGAGTCATAATTTCATGATTTTTTTATTATTAATAAAATTCATGAAATTATGCATCATAAAAACGGGAATATCTCAAAAATGGTAGCATTTACGTAGATACATGCGCATAGTCAAATTAAAGGTAACACTCCGGAGTCTTTAAATCTTGTCATAAAACTGTATAGTTATCATGCATTTTGGCGGGAAAATCGTTAAAATTGAAAAAGAAATTGCAAAATTATCCAATTTTCTGAATTTGACATCCTATAATTGCCGTCGGAAAGGGAGTGGAGAGGTGGTTGTGCATTTGTTGGAAACCGTAGAGGGTTTACTATCACCAGAGATACAAATCACCTTCATGTGGTGTATAACAAGAAAGTTACATGGTATTAGGTTAAAAAGCACCTAAGATCACAACCCCCCCCCCCCTGCCGCAAACACCATGTATTTCACGGCTTTCATTCCATACAATTTATTTCTCGAAATTGAGTAAGGAATCCGTGGTATAAAGGAAATGCGGTACGTACGGGACACCCTGTATAGTGAAAAACGAAATTTTTATATGGCAATCGAACGAAGGAGTTCCATCTCTGAACTTGAATTATTTTTTTTTTTTTTGTAAAAGCGCGTGTGCAAAATGATTCTACGTGAATGCGTTTTCGAATTATCGTGGCCGACAGACGGACATACAAAAATAAAATTAACATTATGCGTGGGTGTCTAGAACATTTTGCTCTACCATCATTATTTCTGTCCGTTACAAGCGAAGCCGCCCAACCAATTCCAATGAAATTTTGGGAATGTGTTTAGTTGGTTCCAGCTTGGACACGATAGATGGCGCTGTTGTCGAGATCTAAAAAACTGCCTGAGAACGCGTTGACGTGGAGAGCTGAAATTTCGTACACGGTGTTTTCATAAAAATCCCAAATACAACTTTTAAAATAGACCAAATCGGGCCACCACTTTTTGGTGTTACCATACAAAAATTTAGGTTCTTCACTGTATATATGGAAACTGCCTGAGAACGCGTCTACGTGGAGAGCTTAAATTTTGTACACGGAGTTTTTTTTAAAAAAAATGTAAATTTAGGTTAATAAATGGGACAAATCGGGCAACTCCATCGTAGGGTAGCTATACAAAAAGTTCGTTTTTAACTATATATTTTGGTTCTGCATGAGAACGCGTCGGCGTGTAGAATTTAAATTTGGTTCTTGGTGTTTTCATAGCAATAGTAAATAAAATTGCAAAAATGGCCTGAACCGGGCAACATCTTCTTGATGTTGCCATACAAAACTTTGGTTTTTCACTATATATTGGGAAACTGTCCGAGAACGCATCGACATGGAGAGCTCAAGCTTTGTACACGGCGGTTTCGTGAGAATTGCAAATACAAGTACAAAAATGGACCAAATCGGGCGACCACTTTTTGGTGTTGCCATACAAAAATTGAGGTTTTCACTATTATATTTGGACACTGCCTCACGCGCCGACGTAGAGAGCTGACATTTTGCACACGGGATTTTCTTAAAGATAAACTTGTATTAAGATCCGAAATGAGACCAATCAGGTGGAGAGCTCATACTTTGTACACGGAGTTTTCATAAAAATTTCAAATACGTTTCGAAAATGGGGACCAATCGGGCAACTACTTCGTAGGGCTGCCATACCAAAATTTCGTGCCTTACCATATGCATGAGAACGCGTCGACGTAGAGAGGTACACTCTCCCACAAAACTGAATGCACACACACTCACAACGGGGTGAAACTCTAGAGTAGGGAATCGCGCGATCGAGTCAGATAATAGCTCAGATATTACTTATCATTAACAACCCCCCCCCCCCCATATATTATCACCGGGCAACGCCGACGGGATCCCCTTAGTATAAAAACATTTCGAGTATAGTGCAGCAATTGTAGCAAAAGAATTAAATGAAACACCAGACAAATTTTAACAAGTGTATAGAATGTCAAAAGAATCATTCGATTTATCCTTTTTGCAGACATTGATTCCCACAGGCACTTTTGTTTTTCAATACTTTGCATTAATTTTGAAACAAAATTTCGTTCGCTCTTTTTAAATATTTTAAACTAACCCGACTTAATTAGTTTGAAAATAAAATATCGACTGATGTAAGGAAAAGTCAGCAACATGCAGGTCACTTGCTGATTATCAGCAGATCAGTATCACTACCTCTTACAATGTGGCATGCCTCATTAATGCAGGAAAATGTGAAAAAAAAACAAAAAACAAAATTTTTTTTGGCTTAAAATATTCTTCGAAATGTGTAGAATTGACAACAGTTCTTTGGAATGGTCTGAAAACTTTTTTCTAATATAGAAGAGGAATTGATGGAAACAAAACCAGTAAAAAAATGTTGGTTACTAAAGTGCTTTCGTTTTCTACCAAAATTTGTAACAAAGATCAAACCCTGTTCTGTTTATTCTGAAAAAATCAAATTGTATATTACAATGACAGAGCAAGTAAAGTCAATAATGTTAACCATGATAACGATAAAAATTGCATATATTTTGCATACAATTTGGCGGTTTTAATTCATCTCATCACCGTCAGATGGAATTATGTGCTTTTGAAAAGCATTCACTTGTTTTTTGAAAACTCTAAGGGCTGGAGTCTGCATGCTTGGAACGTAGAGAAGTAATAACTGTTGTCTCTATGATATAATAGTGGTTTGTTTCAGTTTTCAAAACTGCATACTTTTATGCGTTCGCTGTGCTTTTGAGAACAGAAAACATGAGCTTTTTTTTTGTGGGCCACCTACAAGGAGATTTTTGACACGCAGACCGAGAGTGCTCCTCAAAAGTGTCATAGTTTGGCGCCACTTACAAGAGGCTATTTTGAAGTTTTTCGACATTAAATTATTTTTTTTCCCAGATGAATGCTATAGTAATAAATACCTTAAACCGATTTTGTTTTGCCCATTTGTTTTTGTGAAAAAAAAAATCATGTAAAACTCTTAAATAAGTGCAGCCAAACTTGGTATCTTGCCTTAAGACTTTAGTGCTGCTGATAAACAGTACAGCCTAGTGTGGCACACTCTTAGAAGACGCAACTGCGCATTTTGAAATAATCGCGGACGCATCAAATACTTATTGGAAGTTAATTTTTTTATTTTTTAGAAATAAACTTATATTCGTTTACAATAATGAAACAACATTTTTGCCAGTTTCTTGAAATTTCATTTAGAGATCTTAAATACTATTATGATCAAGCAAATAATGCAGTACGTTTGAGCAATCTTGGACAGTCACTCAGGGTATTCATTCAATCATCACAGGTGGTATTTATTATCCAGAAAACGGTCGGAATAGCATCGTCATATGGATTTATTGTAATTGTATTGAAGTATAACAAAGCTTTAGTGCTGTTATATGACTTCACCAGATAGATAGATAGTTGGAATATTACTCCAACATACGTTTCTGCTACATAACGAAAACCATATAGCCCTTCTAACCCAGAATGACGGAGAGCTGGTAATTTTGTTATCCAAAAGATTGCAACTAATTCTGTATGACCGATATGGCTCAAAATATAAACAACTCAAAGATGTAAGAAACGTACGTACGGCTATGTACACCACTAGCATTTATTTTTATTTTATATTATTTTTCTTATATTTGTATTTTGAAGCTGTTGCCACCTCTGAAAACTGCATAATTATTATTAGTTGCCTTACATACCATTTCCAAAATTTAATCGTCCAAAATCTTCTCGTACTATTCCCTGGCTTCTAAATTACGACAATCTTCGTTGTCTGTACATCTCAATCAAATGTTGGTTTGGTAACTTCATCATAATTCTCAAGCTAGACTAATTGTAATTGAAAATTCCCTGAACTAAATTAGCAATATAAAATCCGGAACTAAATACAACTAAATGGTAAAATCTCACAAAAGAATGTTTTTCGTAAAACTTGTTTTTCTATTTTTTGTTTTTCATTGAAATATTTTCACTAGAATTCCAGTTATGCTAATTATAGCGACAAAAAAATAAAAACAAAACTTTTATCAACTCTATTTAAACACCGCAAGCAAGCACAGTCAACAATTAGCTGAAACACTTTTGAAATTTTCTCGTCTTTACTTTTGTTCTGGAAATCAGATTCAATTTAATTGGTTTAACTGAAGTTGTGCAGTTTGCAATTATGAAACACTGTCAAAACTCACTTCATTCCGTTCGGGCCTTCATTAAATTTTCATGAAGAAATCTCAAAATTTCCAACTTAATTAAATTTTAAATAATAAGCTGCTTGCGTTATAAAAGAACTTATTTACCCCATCTTGAGAAAATACACGAAATTATACCTACCTCTGGATGTTGGGAAAACTTTCGTGATAATTATATTAAGTCCTTGAGACTAGGAGGGATTTTCATCACCACACCCCAAGGATCAAACTAAAAAGTTTGAAATTTGATTCATGTCACAAAAAGTTATACTCATCGGAGGTCATCCAGGTAAAAGCTATCCAGATTCTGAATGAAAATCGTCTCCGGAAATTTAAGCATATTCCTGAAAAAGACGTGTTCAATTTCAAATTTGGCATATACTCTAAACTTTCTCTATATACCCCTATTAGGTACTATGTAGGTATGTATGTATGTACAAGCGTAAGAGTTAAATATTTTTATATTGGAATTAATCGAAGAACTCATAATTACTTAAAAGTGAAGAAGGTTTGCTGGGATTATAACCACAGGTTAAAGTGAGAGACACCTAGCCCAGTTTCGTATCATATTAGGCAGGCAGGTAGGTTTGTTAACACCGTAGTAGAAAGATCCTACGAAATATAGGAATACAAATCAATAAATGTCACAATTAGTGACAGTCTTAAGGAGACAGCATTTAATAATGTATTGGGATATTTGTCACATTATTCTGACAGATTAAATTTAATAATTTATGAAGAGCCTGGCAAAATCTCTGTTTTGATGGCTCTAGGTTTCATGCATTTTCCATTGCCCGAATATTTGCAAATAATAAATTCATATCCCTGACATGTACGGGTATGTGTGTATATGTGTGTGAGCGGCTGTACGTTCTAATCGAAATTTATGGGTACATTTTGAGGGTGTTCACCAGATTGCTTGTCGGAGAGATTTCTAGATGAATGATTAAATTTTGTGTGACTTTAGAATTTAGATGAATAATAGAATTTTAGTATGAGACTGATGTAATAACATAATAAATACTGCTCTAATGCATGGCATGATTCCAAATAGAAAAAAAAACAAAACATGGTTGTGTGGTGAAATTCTTCAAATCAAATCTAATGATATACTTTCCCACTTGACTGTTATTGCAGAAAATATATGACGCAGAAAAGAGGATTTGTCCAACAGAGATGTCAGAGATAAGAAATAAGTATCGAGAAGTATTGTGTCTCAAATGGGAGCACTGTAAGTAGAGACTGTCAATAATTGTTGGATAGAACACGCAGAAGTAGAGTGACTTTTTAGTTTTTTGCATTTCGTGTCAACAGTCAATCGAATAAAGTTGAAATGGGTACTGGGCAGCTTCTGAATTGGAAAATTTAATAAATCTATACCAAAATAGGCCCTTTTGTTTGTTAATTAAAAACATAAATGTTGAAGACGTCATTCGAAAAAAAATCGCAAACTCTGCGTGATCCAATATTTTCAGTTCTATAATTAAAAGACTTTTTGTGCACCATATTCAGATCTACTCAAAATCATCCGTTTAACAAGTATTGCCAGTATACTTTCCTTTTTATACCCTAGATGTTGAATTCATAGGGTATACTCAGTTTGGTAGCGCAGAATCGATTGGTCATTCGCGCAGAAAACTAAAAGTAATGTAGATGTTTCCATGTCCATCTGTCCGGCTGTATGTCTGTCTTCCGTCCACCTATCTTTCTGTTCGTCTGTCTGTTTGGCTATCTGTCTGTCCATAAGTACAACATCTCGATAACCAGTTCACTGAAAGAGCTAAAATGTTGCACATGTGATTAAAAACAAAAAAAGAACATAAATTTATGTTCGAAAATGGGAGAAATTGGCTAACTCCTTTGTAGGGTTGCCATACAAAAATTTCGTCTTTAACTATATATTTGTGCATTACTCGAGAACACGTTGACACGTTGCGGCAGAAAGCAATTACAGTAATAAAGTCAAATAATGAAGTCAAACAATAGAGACCCTGAAGGACTTAAAGTAGAAGTAGATTGGCAAACACCAATTATCAAATGAAAAAGAGGAAAAGGAAAGGTAAAGTAACAGGTGAGAACAGATAACAAGATTTCAATCTTAAACTCAAAAGAACAAATAAAAGTACAACTCTTCAACTGATAATTCCATTTTTTTTACACTAATGATACACAGTAAAAAATTTGCACAAATTGTTTCCACAAAGCTTAGGTATTTTTCGATAAGATTCGGGAATTTTCCCTAAAATGTAGGGACTATTCCCTAAATTTTAATGAAAATGTACGTTTTTTTCCCTAAATATTAGAGAGTATTCCCTACATTTTTGGGAATAGACCTAATATTTTTTACAGTGTAGCTATTTGCAGGTACACCACCACTACCGTTTTGGTGAGGGGGAACAGTTGGAGTACTCTAAGCACACATAAGGTGACATAAAGCCAGCTCCTTAAATTCCCTGTAAGTACCAGCTCTCCTGACAGGTTCCGGGAGTGAG
Organism: Dioctria linearis; assembly: GCA_963930735.1. Classification (NCBI taxonomy): domain Eukaryota; kingdom Metazoa; phylum Arthropoda; class Insecta; order Diptera; family Asilidae; genus Dioctria; species Dioctria linearis. Next base: position 45,389,924 of record OZ005741.1, read on the forward strand.
TTCCCAGAGGCTGGCTCCCTGCCCAAAGAGGTCATTGGACCCAAATCGAGTGCGGGCTCTGTGCAGGACAATTCTGAGATCATTAAGGTTGCTGCATGAGAGCGATTGATTTATGTAGGCCGGTAGTGAGCAGCATCTAGCTTTGTGTATGAAGCATAACACTATGAGTTCCAATAGCTTAGTCAGTGGTTCAGGCATGAACAGCTGGACCAGCGCGGAAATGTGGGAGTGCCGTCTAAGACGAAAAATGTACCTTACGCATGCTTTCAGTGCCCTGTTTAATTTTTCGATTTCCGCGGCATGCAGGGGGTACATAACAACATCAGCATAATAGAAATGCGGCATAATGAGAGACGTAATCAGCGTTTGTCTGATGGACTGATCAAGATGATGTGACATCGCGCGTATAGAAAGCGGAGGCAAAAGTAGTTTCAAGAGCAAACCCTACTGATCTGTGGTCGCCATGTAAGATCGGGTTCCATAAGAAGCATCTTATTTATGCTGGAGGGGTTACCGTTAATGGTGTATCTAATTGCTTGGGTATTCACAGGGTTGGGGGTCAGACCACTAGATTGACACCAGTCTGAAATATCGCCGAGCGTTTCATTGACCGCCTCAATCAGGGACGGAAGCTCATCAACACTGACGGCACCGTAAATTTGCAAATCATCCGCATAGAGGTGGAATTTATGACCACCCAGCACTTCCGTGACATCTTTAATATAGATAGTGAGCACAGTGGAGTTAGTACCGCCCCCTGCGGGACACCAGAGGCTATAGCCCTGGGTGAGGAGAATCGGTCATCACTATTGACAATTAGTATCCTGCAGATCAGATAACAGTAAATGAGTCTACCAGTAGCGGACCCAAAACCAAAAGTGTTAAGAAGTTTGGCAATGAGTAAATTATGAGGAAAGGAGTCGAACGCCATACTGATGTCCAACATCACCGTTTTCTACACAGTATTTCCATAAAATAGGAAACTCAAAGATAGTCGCAATTGGAAAACCCCTTTGTGGTGTTGCCATACAAAAATATGGGTTTTCTCGTATACTGTACAAACTATCAATCCTAGACATTTTTATTTTACTGAAAAGTTCTGCAGAATATAGGATCCTATAAAAGTGGCTATCATAATTATTGCTCTTTGACTTGCTGTTCTGGAACTGCGATAAACTAATTTTACAATCAAACTTGCACAGAGGGGTGACCATACGAAATTATGTAGGGGCTTTCATCTAGACCAATTCTAACTATATTACTAGCTTTTTTTTCTTTTTTAATATAAGCTCAAAATTCGTAATATTGTTAATTTGATCTCTAATCACTTTTTATTATAAAGGCAACCTATCACTACCAAACTGTAGACTCGAATGAATATAACTCAAGATCGTCTGCCCATAATAAAAGAATAGGTGTGTTTAGACGCTAATTAAACCTTGTCTTTTTTTATAGGCAGCGTACGACAGATCCCAAGCACGGAGGCCAGGCCGGTCCATTGTCCTAACCTGCTAAAAACCCTCCTACCAAAACCTTCCTGCCCTCTTAATGAAGCGCACCACATCTAGGCGAATTAAGTTTTTCAGCTCATCCGCAGATAGGAGGGCAAACGCAAGAGTATCCAGTCTACTACGGGAAAAGGCGAGACAAGCACACAGAAATGTTCGGTTGTCTCAGGCTCTCCTTCCAGGCAGGACAGACATTCATGGCTGTCAACAACAGCCTTCCTTGCCAGATGAGCGTAAAGCGAGCTGTGGCCGCTGATAATAACAGATCAGTATCCATAACAATTTATTGATTAGCTGATAGATGAGTTGGCGAAGAAACTAATCGAAGGGCTTAGTAAAATGTTAGTTGTGATTCGATCCCATTGTCGTATACGTGACATAAAAGTTGTGTTAATTGGTATAAGAGCCCCCACCCGCACCTTTAATAAAATTTTGTAAACACTGATGAGCGTTGATTACCAGAGGGTTTGGATTGAACATATAAATATTTACACAGATATAAATGCGAGGATATGGAATAATTATCTGATATCTAATAAAAACAAATGAAAAGGTTCAGCGGGTAAAACGAAAACATAGCATGGAATTCTTTATAATTTCACAGTTAGCAAATAAAAAAATAAATAACTCAATTTTTATTCACAACATTCATTGGCATTTAAGAATTGAGTAAAAATGTTCTCAGGATTGACAACTATTGGTAGCTGTGCTAAAATGGAATTGATTTCGAAATATTATTATTGTTGGTCTGCACAAAGAACAGCAATCGGAGGGAACCCTTTCTATAGAATAGCAATAAAACGTGGGCGTATATTCCCATTGCAGATATAAAAAAAAAAAATCGCATATATAAAACATAGGACAAAAGTTGGATTGTAAGACAAATGGTTGCAATAAAACTCATCACTTTCCAACGTTTGTGTCCATGTTTCCTTTAGTTGTTTCTGGTGACCATAAAATCCTGTCCTATATGGAATATCGTCAGCATGAGTTCCTCTCTTATCTGTGTATAATACTATTCAGTGTTTCGGAAGATATGTACATATATATATATGTTTGTATGTTCCTACAACAGCTTCCCAAGGGAACTCTACTGCATTCACAGTATATGAGAATCGATTTTATCTGGACTCTTTGTTTTCACCACTATATCGGTGATTATTTTGAAAGGCGTGCTTTGTGTTTTCGTGCAGACATCAAGCGTTATTATCAGTTTTCACTGGCATGTTAGGGGTTTTCTGAATTGTATTGTATGTACATATATTGTACCACACCCCCAATACGTAACATAAAATTGTTTACTCCTTTTCCTTTGTACGTACAAAATATTCTAAGCAGATATTATTGCAATCTACAGTGTATTTAGAAAATATAACAAGAAAAAAGTATTCAAGACTGAAGATTCTAAATAAATCGAGAATATTTAAGTATGGAGCATTTAAAAATACACACTTGAATGGAATTTATGAGATTTATGGGAAATCGGTAAAGGACATTGTAGATATATATATGTGTACATATACATATACTCCACGGTTACTTAAATATATCAGGACCAGAGAATTCCCAATCGCAAAAAAATTTATGTCGCACTAGTGAATAACTTTTTCTACGTTTACGGAGAGACGATAAAAATGCCACAGCTTCGTTCGATCTATTTAAACCACTTTGGTGTTGATACAGGGTGTTTCCGGCTCAGAGGTCCATATGAAAGGAGGTGGTAGTACTCACCTAAGAGAAAAGAAAACATAAAACATTAAATGGCAGGATCCCCCCCCCCCATCAGAACCGTTTTAAAGTGACAGTGTGGTTTAAAAAATATGCTGGTTGTTTCACGAATTACCACCCTGTAACTTCCATGTTATTAAACTTATGAAGGTTATTTTTAACGTAGATGATAGTAAATCGCCTAAGCTTTTAAACGAATGTCGAACCATCACCTCACCTTCTCACGACGCTAGTCACAGGACGTAAAAACCAAGAAACTAGGAATAAATTCACGATTTTTTTTTTAATTTTAACGATTTTCCCGCCATAATTCCTGATAACTGTTATATTTTCTAGTAAGATTGGGAGACCTCAGAATGTAACCTTACATTAGATCCAATGTATGTATAGATTTCCCTATATACATACATATATACCACCGTTCTTGAGATGTGTCAGTTTTTATTGCCCTATCTGTTAGGATGCGGACTGGACTATTAAGTCTCGAGAGGGGGCATCGCAAATCTACCACCAGTGGTGTCATGGAATGGACCACAATATTTCAAATGATTTTTGTCGTATCTGAAGTTTTGCGGAAGTCAAACAAATGTATACAAAACTGCTATTATAAAAATATGTGCCTTCGATATGCTCTAAATGTATGTTATGGTCCATTCCAGAATGCACTACCCATTTTACAATGTGTAAACTCTGCTCTGTGGCCGGATTCACTAGCTGGGAGAGTTGCGGAGATGAGAGTTCTTTTGACACTTTATTCTCCACTCGGAATTCTGTAACTCGGGGAATTTTTATTGAGAAGTACCAAACGCTGTTTTGTTGTGTTTTGTGAATGTACTTAGATACTTAGGCCTTTCAAATTAAATTATGGACTCACTGCATACCCTGGCTATATTTACAAAAACAAATTAAGGAACTCCTTGCAATACTTACGGATAAATATGGATTTTGGTGTCTCAAGGTACCCACTAAAATTTGAAATCACGCGAAAATGGTCAATTTGGTCGTCTTCCAGTACAGCGGAGATGCTATAAAAATATAAATATGCACGTTAAAGATTGTATGTAGGATTAAATCCCATCTATATTTTGCCCCTTATCAGATATGTAATTAATTTTTGAGTCGTTTTTTGGTATAAAAATGGACCAATTTTCAACTTATCATTATCAAGAACTTGTAAGTCGTGGAAATTCACTTTTTATGAGAAAAATGTTCACAACGGAGTACAAATGGATGTGAAACAAAGAACGGAAGAAATATATGCAAAATATAGGAACTAGGGTGTATATGCCCTATGTGCAAAAAATCCGTCTTTCGGCGGTAAAAACCAGTTATGAAGTTAAAATGATAAAAAAAAGCTACACCACTCGATTACCCGCTTCTCCCTCTATAATTTCATACCAATAATGGTGTGTTTTGGCCAACCCCAAGGGGGGGGGGGGGGGGGGGGGTACGACTCCAATCCCAAACAGCCCCTCCCTCAGAAATTGTTCACCTATATTTTTGTACTCTAGACCGTAAATCCGTAGGAGAAAACCCCAATGCTCTCACACATAGTTAGCCGTCCTTCAATATTTCGACACTTCTCACGTTTTCTTTAACTCCCCAAGTATGTCAGAGAATCTAGAATGGAGAGTTAGGGAGATTTTATCGGGGGAAAACCAAACTCTGATCTCCCAAACTCTCCGAGCTACAGGATTCGGACACTGGTATGCCATGCGACATCTAGTTCCTGTGCCATCTGTAGTACTACTAATAACACAGTTAAAGAAAAATAGGGAAATTTCGGTGGACAGGCAAAAATTCCCTTATTTTTATCAAAAGTCTTTTTAAAGGTTATCTTGTAATTAGTTCCGCTAAATGGTAGCTTCTCCAAGGATAGTTCGCATAGAGTCAACTAACAATACAAGAGTAAATATAGATTCATTTCCTTCAGAGCTATGTATCACTTTTGTATAAGTATTTTCTGATGGAATTATTGACTTACCTATGTAGCAACATGAGTGTACTGGTAAGTCAACTACACCTCATCTTCAAAACTTCAACCAAAGCAAAAAAAGTAAGCCTGTGAAAACGAATTCATAAATACTGAATGGAAAAAGTTTTCTTTATTTCAGAGATCTAAAATTGGATGGTAAGTATAACTTTATCATCAGCTTTGTGCCAATCATGAAAACTATGAGTCAAATTTAGAAATTAAATTTTCGTATAGAAATGAGCATGTTGGAATTTGATATTGTCAAAGTGTCCATTCAACTGCTACCACACCCACACCATATGTGGAAACTCGGAACATCTATAGCCATGGAGAAGCTGTACCACCTCCTCAAGCAAATACTTTCTCAAATTGGGAAAACGTTATTGTTAAAACGCTATCCATAGAAACACTTTCTCCAGTATGTCAAAACTTCCGGCGATAATTATTCTATTTTGATTGAAGCAAATATCCCAATTAGTACATGTATGTCTCTTCGTCCCTATTAGTAACTCCGTGGTTATATTATACACAACTAACCTTTATCGAAAGCATAACCAGAGAAGTACGAACGTGAGCACTTATAGGTGTACAAAACTTATTCTTGTTGCGACTAATAGGAATTTCTCTGATTTTCTCTTGGGACTCGGAAGGAAACAATGCAGAAATGTGATTGGCATCATCACCGGCTACAGTTCGCTTCATGCTCATCTAACAAGGATGCGAGTTTTTGGCAGAACTGACTGTCTGTCCTGTCTGGAAGGGAAGCCTGAGACAATCGAACACTTCTGTGTGCTTGTCCAGCCTTTGCCCGTATAGGGACTGGATACTCTGGGGTCTGCCCTCCTGTCTGTGGACGAGCTAAAAACTTACCTCACCAAGACCTGATGTGCTTGATTGAGAGGAGAGGAAGGTTTTGTTGAGAGGGTTCTTAGAAAGTTAGCACAATGAGACGCCCTAGCCTCCGTGCTTGAGATTTTTCGTCTACTTGCCTAAAATAAACTTTACCGCAATCCTTGAGTATCACAACTTAAAATAATCAGTACATAGCTAAGAAATTTTTCTGAACAATTTTTTGCATTTTAACAGCATACCTTAAATGCGACTGCGCCTCGGTCTAAAGAAAAATCTTGCAAGACTTAAGTTTTTTTATTTGAAGACGTAAGGTATCTCCCTCATCGGTTTCCATGCGAAAGCACCTTCTTGCCAAGAGCACTCTGCACCAAGGTATTGGTTAATGACGGATTTCCTCCCATAGGCGTGTCTTGGGGTATATGGCTCCGGAGCTATTGCTGGCATTACTGGACCTACTGCTGGTATCACTGAAGCCACTGCTGGCACTACTGGAGCTACTGCTGGCACCACTGGAATTACTGCTGGTACCACTGGAGTTACTGCAGGCATTACTGGAGCCATAGCTGACATTACTAGAGCCATAGCTGCCATTACTGGAGCCATAGCTGCCATTACTGGATCCAGGATTTGTGTCAGGAAATCCGAAATTTTTAATTTATACGTCCATAACTCCTGAGGAGATGATTCGAGAAGAGTACGGGGCTGATTAAGCAATCGTTGAAAAGTCCATGAAGCTCTGGATGCAATTTCTTTGTACAATAATTGCCATAAATTTTAAGATACATGGTGCTTTGTGAAAAACTAGCATATTTTCTTAATTAGCCTGCAACCCCGAAACGGTTGATATGACCCCCCCCCCCCCCTCGAGAGCCCTACAATTTTTTTTTGCCTTATTAGGAGCTATCATCTCCTGCTCTATGAACCACCTTGGTGGATACACCCTGTATAATCCAATAAATATATTATGTACGGAAGTCCTTTTTTTTAATTTAATTTTTTATTGCTTTATCATTCTGGCACCCTTAACCAAAATCGATGCCACCTTTTTATTTGGCATTTTGTTGTCAGCGTAGTCAGAAAATCCAATCAAATCTCTCAGAATATATTCGAAGTGAACCACGTCTGTCTCTGCTAATCCTCTGTCCTTCATACATTGCATGTCAGCACTGACAACATTTGATAACATCTTTATTCATCCATTAGCGCTTAGGTAATTTCTCTCGAAGTCGATTAATATTATACAAATAAATAAAGTAAATAAATTTATATTACCTGCCGTTCAATCAAAGTTTTGACATGAAGATGACCAGACAAGATACCAATCAATCATGGCTTAAGCTTCATCATTTATGGAGTTTTTCTCAACAAGAGTGGCAATTGGTTAAAGTCATTCCAGACTTCAACCAAAATTAATTGGCTGCAAGAAACAAAATAACATGACCATTGTTACATAGTAAGCTGCTAATAGGACTACTTGTATAATAGATATAGGTAAAAGTATATAGAGGTATTTCAGAGCTTTGTACCTATGTATATATGTTCAAAGCTTTTGGTAAGGTGCTTAGCTTACCCGCGCCGTAAAAAGCACAAAATCCAATAAAATGTTCAAGACCTGAAAATTCGTTTACGTACTCATCAATCAATGTCAAAATGTATGTAAGTGGAATTGAAAATCGCCAACAAGTAAAAGATGGTAGAAACCTTCGTTTATCCCTTAATAACTCACGAGGGCAATTGAAATTCTACAAAGAATTCCAGAGGGAGTTTTCTGTTTTTAAAGTCGGGTAAAAGCTGCTTTTTTCCGGGAATTAGAAGCTTGAATGAAAAATCATCGAATCCACTGTGTGAGCGAAAATAAAATAAAAATAAAGAACTCAATTGAATTGAAATTAATTCAATATTTTCGATGGAAAACAAATTATTGTGAGGAATTTGATAGATGCACACATACCTACATAAATACATGGACTATTTCGATTTCGTTAACTGTGGATGAAAGGCCTAGCCCGGAGTAGAATAGGTAACTGCTGATATACCTTAGAAGAGGAATTTTATGAAATTGAAAAACAATTTTTGTTTTTTGCTAGATCCAATACAATCGAGTATAGAATGGTAGCGGAAGAGGTTTAAAAAAGGGTCCAATATGTTGGGTAGTTTTTCATATTCTCAATTGTACTGAAGCTAAACCACACAACTACCTAAACAAGTTGTGGAATAGGAAAATAAATGCCACTATATCGTTAAAGGTATATATCTAATAATATAAATGTGTTCTATTACTAGTTCTATAGGTACCCTTAAAGATATAGTGGCATTTATGTTTTAAGACGAAATTTCCCAATATTTTGTTGTTAGAGAAGATGGCGGGAAGGAAATCGACACGATAAATACGCCTTAAAAAACGCTGTCAATTGAGTTCTAACTTCGAGGAGGGAACTAAAGGAGGCAACATGTGATGAAAAAAGCGTTGTCGTTGTCCTTCTTGTTTTGTCGAGGTGCCACAGGCGGCGTTAAAAAAATTGTTGATGCCTTAAATATCACAACAAATTAATGGCGCGAAAATTCAAACATATTTCTTAGAAACTCCGCACCACCCACTGACATGTATATAAATGGACTGACTGATCTCCTGTTTCATGTAGCACCAGTTTTGATTTCAGAAAGTATGCTCTCACTGACGATATATTTAAATTATTTGCGAATTAACTTATACATGCATGTCAGTGCGATTTACCGAATTTACCACAAAAGTGTTTTAAAATTATTTTCTTCAACACGGCTTGTTGTATCTAAATCTTCGAGCATATATAACTCCTTTTTATATTACTATCACTTAGTCCAATAGCCATTAACCATTTCCTATAAAAAAGTATATTAGCCCTTGTAACTACGTCTCTGCGGCAAATACACTTCGCGGCTCTTTGTTTACAAAAAAGTGACAGTCAAACACCCTGCCGAAATCAAGATGGCGAACATTTTTGGCTACGCTGCCATACATATACTTTACTATGGGATCTCGTCTCCCATAGTTCACTCCTCAAATAGTTCTAATAACACGGCGTCGAATTTAAAGGCGCTGAGCGAAACCTGGTGTGTTTTTTTTAAATTATTAAGCCAAGCTCAGGGGATACCCTATGATGCAAAGCACAGCATGGCAGGAAGGAGATAGGGAAAGGATTAGGGAATATGAGGAGAGTGGCGGAAGTGCCGATGTATGTCGCCCTTAAACTTCCGCAGATTGTATGCCGGAGGAAAAACAGAAGATGATAAGCTGTTCCACATTCGCACTGTTCGGGATAAAAAAACATCACGGAATTTTACTGTACGGCCGAAAGTAATTTGAAGGGTAAAAGGATGTGCGCGGTTTGCAGCGCGAGTATTGCGTGCGGGAATCATTCTACAAGGGATTATACTAGATATTTCATCAGAACATTGACCATGAATATAGTGATAAAGGAGCGAAAGGCATCCAACATTGCGGCGGTGCTCGAGTGAGTCGATATGACAAGGTATTGCCAAATCGCCAATGAGCTTGAAGGCTCTCTTTTGGACAATATCCAATGAAGCTAAGGCTGTGCGACCAGCCCCGGCCCATATATGGAAGTTGTATTCCATTCTAGGTCTAAAGTAGGACTTGTAGAGGAGCGCTAGATTTGACGGGCTTCAAATATTTCTTACACCTTTTCAGAAATCCAAGACATTTCGATGCTTCTTTGGCAACAGAGAAGATGTGATCTGTCCAGTTTAACTTACTGGAAATATTAATGCCAAGAATGCTTAGTGACGATGAATCAGAAATTAATGCTCCATCAAAAGAAACGGGTGTGGTTAAGTTATGATCTTGTTTTAATGAGATGAGACAGCTTTGAGTCTTAGATGCATTGAATTCGACGCGATTCGCTTTGCCCCAAACGATGATACTGTTAAGATCGTTATTCAATGATCTAGTCATGCAATCTCGTTTAACACTAGCGGCATTCCCCCCGGACTCCGCAAGAGTGTCAAAGGAGTAAGCGAAATCAAGAGTACTGTCATCTGCGAAACTATGGATGGGATTGAAAGCAAGGGAAAGCAGATAATTAATGAAAATTAAAAAGAGAATTGGAGAGATAACAGAGCCTTGAGGCACACCAGCGTTTATGGGTTGCGGTTCAGATGTAAGTCCATCTAATACAACACGTATTTGGCGACTAGCTAGGAAACTTTCAATCCATAATAGAAGAGGAGCGGAGAGACCAAGTGCTTTAAGTTTGGCTAAAAGGGCTGGATGCCAGACTCTATCAAAGGCTTTTGAAATATCTAGGGCAACGATTTTAGACTCACCAAAATTGTGAAGACTACGGTTCCAACGTTCCGTGAGAATGGTCAGCATGTCTCCAGATGAGCGTCCAGCTCGGAAACCATATTGGCGATCGTTGATGAGATGATTAGTTTCTACATACTTCGTTAATTTTGAGTTAATGATAGATTCTAAAATCTTTGAAAGAATCGAAGTGATCGCAATTGGTCGATAATTTGAGGGATCGCTACCCTCTCCTTTCTTGGGAATAGGCTGAACGTGAGCTAGCTTCCAAGCAGTTGGAAATTTTCCTGTCGAATAAGACAAGTAGAATAGTTTACGCAGAGGTTTAGCCAAGGATTAGGCACAGCTTTTAATTAACAGGGGCGAAAAACCATCAGGACCTGCGGCTTTGGAGACGTTGATCCCCTTAAGGACCCTGAACACATCCCTCGTACGAATGTGTATTGGCTCTTCTACACATTCACACGGGCGATGCAAAACAGGTGTTTGTGAAGTGGGTGGAAGACAAGAATTTGAAGCGAATCTAGCAGCTAAAATATCAGCTTTTTCCAGGGAGTCAACAAGCACTTCACCATTATTAATTAAGTGTAGGTGTAGCTCAAGATATAGAATACAAGGTATTCTCGGTACGAACCAGGTTCCGCCATTTTGTCTGGAGAGAAATTTGTGGTGACGTCACTCTGTGTTTAAAATGTACTCTATATATAGAAATCTGTATAGAAAAATAAGAAAATCTTTGATATCTTAAAAAATTTGGCAATAAATTATTGGAATTGTGTATAAACGGAAAATTTTGAATATTTTAGAAGTTTTTTTTAGAAGGATTTTACCGTAATTAAGTTCAGTAAGGTAAAAATATGTAGGTACTTTCAAGTTCAACTGAAAATGTAAACAGAAACAAAATTAGTTTTTTTATGCCATAAATATATTAACATAATAATGATTTTGTAGCAGTAAAATATTTAATTAATACATAATTAACATTTTGGTGTTTTTTTCTTTTTTACTGCATTTAAATTAGTTTTCATGCAATAAAATAAAATTCAGTAGAAATAATCACAACGTGAGATGATTTCACTTACCAGGATCCTAACTTGTGGCATAAGAACTTTCATAACCTAGTCATTGTCAATTATTTTCATGTGATTTGCATGCGTTTTACCTGACTTTCTTAAATTCAAAATAAGTTCACTTTTGTTACCTTTTTCAAATCTTTCTCATCATATTTCACCTACACTAGAGGTGTCAGTCAACGTATTCGCAGGTAAGATCAACATTGGTTTGGTAAATACCATTTAGAGTATATTATGGCGAACAAATTACCAACAGTCTCACAAATAAATTTTGTTTATTGCAATTAATGAATCGTGAAAGTTTTTGCCTCAGGTACATTGTTTCTGCCATTCTTAACCTTCGGCATACAAGGTGAAAATAACTCCTCACCTATACAACGTGGGGTTAAAATAACCCCACAAGGAATTGCATTTATTTCATACATGCATCAAAGGCAATACTTTTGAATGATTTTTATTTTATTAAATGAATACTGAAGTAATAAGAAACACATCAAGGTATGTAAAAATATTTTTTTTTTTTTTTTATTAAATAAACTAAAAATCACATGAATTCTCATTCAAATTAACAAAAACGAAATATTTTCACTTATTACTATAAACTAAACTAATAGGGCTTTATAGAAAAATCACAAATAGCTTTCTTTATGCTTGTTTTAGTTATATCATTCGTTATCTAACATGCAATTTTGGCAGATGAAATTTGCGTGTTCCCTACAAATTGCGACATTACATTTCACACAACCGTTTAGAGTCTTTCTGTCTTTGTTTCTTGGACAAATCGAGCATCTCTGAGATCTTCTTGCTTGCTGTTGTGGTGGTCCTGTGATTTCTTCATGCAAAATTTCATGCCTACGTTTTCTCATGTCTCGAGGAATTCGTGGATTGTCTATTCTTTTCCTGATATGGTCCTCGAGCAATGAAAGTCCCAATTTTTTGAGGAAATTCTTTATGAGATTACTCTTATTTCTTTCGATGCCGTTATTCAACATATGCACAATAAAAGCATTAATGCCAGCATGGTTCAGCATAGAAAAAAATACTGTAAGAGGCCAGCGTCTCTAGTTGCGGGAGACATCTTATGTTCTTGCAAGTTTGTCAACAACATCAACTCCGCTTTTTGTCGTATTATAAAACGTTATAATTGAAGGTTTCCTTTGATCTCCGCTTCCTGGATCCACCTCATCATCGTGGTGTAACGTTGACATCAAGTTCACACATTTTCGTGTCTTGGGTACGTACGATACTACCGTTATATGTCTTTGAAAGCCAAAAATAGATGACTTCTCTTCACGTCTGGCCTTGAACTGTGATGCCTTGTTGGATCTTAGTGTACCTACAGTTGTCAATTTGTGATTTTTGAACATATGATCTGCAGTCTCGTAGCTCATAAAATAGTTATCCATAGTTATGTTTCTTCCAGATCCAGATACGCACCTCACCAGACGATCCTCAACATCGAACGGCTTATTACTCTTTATATAAGGACTGTTATCAGGCTGCTTGCTACAATTAATTTTCAAGTTCATCTTTGTAAAACGATTTAGCGTCCGTTAGGGCGAAAATTTTCAACCCGTACTTGGCCGGCTTTGAAGGTATGTATTGGCGAAAGCCACATCTTCCTCTAAAGGCCACAAGTTCATCGTCAATAGTCAAGTATTCAAATGGTGTGTATGTATCTTGACAATTTTTGACAAATATATCAAATATATCCCTTATTGGTGCCAAGCGATGGACAGTTGCCCTATCTGCACGGGTTGAAGCATCATCAAATCTCAAGTTATTTACCAAAAACGTGAGTCTTTGTCTTGTCTTGGTGTTTCTAAATATTTCGATTCCTGTGCCATCAGTACTCAATGAGACGATCAGATTTTGTCTGCCAGATCTAAATAAAGCTGCCAAGACCAACAATCCAAAAACAGCTTTCATTTCTCTTTGTTAGATTCCGCATATGATGGATCGGGCATAGGGTTTCCATTCTCAAAGAAATCTTCTGGTTTGTATATTTCAATACCAAATCCACAATTTCTTCAGTGAAAAAGGTTTCAAAGCATTCTAAGTGGGTTTCTTATACCGGGCTCTATCTTTACACCCAGAATTCGTAATTATGTTTTCGGCTCTTGTTCGAACATTGACCCGCGGAGGAGATTTGTACCATTTTGTTATTCAATCTTTTCCCAGATAAAATGTCTGAGATGTTGATGCTGTATCATCCGAAGATGGTTCAAGATCTGCTTCTGTATTTTCCACATCCGTATCACTTTTTGCATCAGATGCTTCGCTGATATAATCTGGTTCATAGTCACTACTACCAAAAAAAATTTCTTCTTCCGACGTAGAATCCCTTTCTTCCAACAAAGCCGCCGCAATAGCATCATTTAGCATGTTATTCGACATGTTGGATACCAATACCTAAAATAAGAATATAACTGTATAACTAAATATGAAATGTAGCTATAAACAACAAGAAATCCAAAGAGAAGACACTTACTTTTTAAACGACGTCCCATACAACGTGGGGTTAAAAACGCCCGGGGCCACTTTGCGCACGTAAATACTCGACGGCGGCGCGCGATGTACTAATTCCACATTATCAGGCTACGCGGCTATATTCAAACTCCAGCTACTGAGAAAATCAATACAATAAGTTGCATTTTAAGAATATATCTGCGCATTTTAAATGTGTTGGGGTTAAAATCACCCCACCTTGAATGCCGAAGGTTAAAAGATTTCTTGCAATTGGAATTAATTTTGCTCAAGTTATGAGAGGTATATTGTAGGCAAATTTTTACTGTAACTCTGGTAACACTAAAGGTAAACTAATCGTGTTGGACTTTTATAAAAGGTAATAAATAAGGGATATTTTCTATGAGAACCGGATTATCTTTTGGCATGGCTACTTTTCGAGATTTATGACTTTGAAAACAAACAAATTGTCTGACGAAAAAAATTGTTCGGCAATAAATCGCCAATTTTTCCATTATATGTGAACGTATTTAAAACCGAGTTAAATCGAATGAGAGCCTATAATGATACAAATAAAACAAAAGAAAAACGGTCATCCTGTCAATAGTCTGAACTGAGTTATAGTCAAAAACCTGACTTAAGGTTTAGCATTTCGAAAAAATCGAAAATGGCCTATAACTTCGAAAATAGTGCTAACTCGAAAAAATGTTAGATAGGCTAAACTTTCGGTCCTTAAAATATTTTACCATCTCGACGGGACACCATGTATTGGAGCGAGGCATTCCTGACATACCCTTTGGTTACGTCTGCAGCAGTAGCGCCTCTACAATACAACAAGTAACTAAGTCAAACTTCGTATCGATAGTTCTGCACACAAGGGTAATATTCTTTTCTCATCTACAAACTCTGATGCATGCTAGTAGCGTATACGCCTAGCCTAACCCGGGAATTACACGAGATACATAGTACCTATAACTTGCATGAAACTTGCACTGGCATACTTCTTGCACGCGTAATCCCTACTGTCATGTTGGCAGCTCTGCTTTCAACGAACTTGAATGATGAAAAATCATGGCAGTTGAGGTGATAGTAATTTGACATTATACAGTTTTCAATATGGCGGAAAATAAATTGATAAACTTATACTGTGAAAAGGATATTTTCTGAAATCATTTGCATTACATTATTTACCAGCACATTCCTCTTCATTTTTCTTTTTTTTTTGGGTTGTTATCGATCTGCTACTTCCTTTATTGCTATAATTTTTACATGAAGTTGTATACAAGATGATAAGACATCAACCGAATTGCCTTCTTCTGTCAAGTTTAAAATCGCGTTGGAAGTGGGGCTGTCATGTAAGCTTCAATTTTAATATTTTAAAGGCCATCTTATCTAGCATCACGAAAGTCTTCTCCCCATAAAAACCTTTATAGGATTTAGAACTGAGGTTTTCTGTTTGTATCCATACTGCATTGACTGTAAACATTTGTCACCTTCATACTGCAATAGTAAGGGCTGTCATCAACGAAACCATCATGGCTCCCTCATTATTACATCTGATATAGTTATTCATTTTCTTCGGGACCTACATCATTTCACTGAATACTTTCATAAGACTAATTGACCGATTGTCACTGTGAATTTTCCAACTTTATGATTATGTGCTAGATCTAACGTAGAAGTAACTTAGTACGGTACGTTGAAATGGCACTGTGAATAACTTAGACTATATTAGATTAAATTTGTTAAGTGGTAGTATAGTTCCTCCAATAGTCCCAAACTCTCAAGAAGGGCAGTAGCCGTATTTTAAGTTCTCAGTATGCAATTAAAACTGCTGTACCAGCTCTGCACTGATTCCTAGATAATCTCAAATGATCCATCATAGTCTGAATATTAGCACTGAAGTCCATGTCCGGTTTATTTGCTTGTGGATCCAGTTTCGTTCTGTGATGCCCGAAGTACTCCTTAAAATAGCCATAACGTCCAGCATGACTAATCACTTCAAATATATCTTTAATTGTCCTAGATTTACTTCATTCAATTCCATCGACACGTTTTGTCTTAGATCTAATTAAAAATTAAAAGAAAAGTGTTCTTAAATTTAAATGTTTTTTTTTATATTTAATTATTCCTAAAAGCTTCCAATTTGTCCAGAATATGGCATGTTTGGTATCAAATTAAAAAGGGAGGAGAGAATAATCGAGTGGTTTGGTACCAGAAACTCTTAAGAAATTAATCCACTTTCTCGATTTGACAACACCCACAGATCTGGTATTGATGTGTATTGAATATTGGTTAAAGTAGGCAGGATTTCAGAAATAAATGACAGTCGGATGTAATGGTCTCCTTGTGCAGCAATCAATTAAAACAAGGAAATTCCCAGAGACATTTAAGGACAGACAAAATTTATCATACTTAGTAGAAGTTGCCATGGGACTGCGTATATATCGATTTCATCTTAGGTTTTAATGAGATTATTAGAAAAGTACTACCTATAAGATTGGTTCTGGTACAAATTATTTTAGCTAGCTACTTTATTTAATTATTTACATGTAAGTACTAATGAGAGAGGATTTTCGCAGAAGATATAAATCCATGCCATGAGCTATGGTGGTTCAATGATAAATGTCGTACCTAAATCAAAATTCTATCGAACTTGTATTAAGTACCCGACGCATACTTGTAAATATATATTTTATGAATTACTAAATACTTAGTACTATATTGACACCGTTCCTCTGTTTGATTGCTATCGTGTTGTACCATTTATCCTTAAATTAATTATAAGCCTTCAGTAAATTTGGGAAATTTCGGTTCAGTTTTGGAATGTATTTCCCTTATAATTATTAGATTTTGGCATTGTGAGGTAAATCAAAGCTGTTTTGCATATGTTTAATTTACAATTTATATCGGTGTTAGTCGCGTTCATTGATTTGAACTGGTTCCACTAATCTTAACTGATATTACTGTTCGTTTTTGAATACTCATACAAAACAGATCTGGAACAATTTAAAGGTTCTAAGCATAAATTTCAAGTAAAAAATTCGTTTTGAGGCTGCTACCGATGAGTTAAATCACTAATTTCTCGCTTACTAGGAATGAGCCTTGTGATATCAACATGGAAATTGTTAAGTCCCAATGTGGGCTTAATCATGAAATGGGGAGTTGGTCGGACTGAAGAGTTTCAGATGAAAAAATTCAACAATTTATTAATCACTAAATTTTCTTACAAACTAAACAATTCAGGTACTTTTAAAAATCAATTCACACAATTTATGGTTCATTTGTTACTCTTCCTCTAAATATTTTTTAAACAAATTTGATACAAATTCAAATATTTAGGCCTGCACTGGCGATTCTTTTTCTCAATATTTAATATGGAGAGAATAGTTATTAATAAAAGCCAAAACAAAAGTAGGGTTAGGTTGATAGAGTGAGCGTCATAGCACTGCTCATATGGGTAGTGGCTGGGGTCTTTCGAGACCCGTACAAAATACGAGTCTACAGGCAATTCTCAACCTACTGCATATGAGCAGAGAAATTTATAAAAACAAGAACCGAGGTATTGTCATTTTCTGGCCTAAGGCCGAAGACGAACAATTCCATTAAGAAATTTTTGGGAGTGTAGGAACTGTGTGTAAAGTGTTTCGATCAGCAGTAACAGGGCGATCTCATCAGGACAACAATGAACCCTGAAACTGCTTGCTCTGTATACTATAGTGAATCCAGATTTCATATACTTCCAGTGGTTTGTTTGATAGGCAAGACTACAGTCCTGTTGCTCCGTCAGAACTCGAGTGATTTGCTAGTCAAGTCAAGTCAAGTGCGTTTTGCGCCATTTTCTTATTAACTTAACTTAACTTTCCGTTTAGCTGTCTTGCTTTCGTTCACGAATTATGTGCTATATCAGCCGTACTGTGCGTCATCCTCTTTAGGAGTTAGTTGTTAGTGGGATGGCCGGAAAAGGAGAAAAGGAAGGATAGGAGGGGAATAGTTTGGAGAATTTAGGATTCGAAGGTTCCTAAAGATTTAGTGTGCTTCAGAGACACTCTCTGGGTAAACGTGGCACGAAAGTGACTACCCGCGGTAGTAATCACCTTTGTGGTCGTAGAAACTTACTCTACCATCAAATAGATGGTAGATATTCCTGGCCTCGGGCACTGTTAAGAGCAGGAGTGAAAGGTATTTAAAGGTTGCCGGTATGGGAAGGTCCGGCAAGTTGTTTATAACTGGGTTCGGGTGGTTAGGAGCTTTGTTGACTTGTTTGTATGAAAGTTCGAAGAGATTCTCCTTTATTGGGGTGACGTTGGCTGCTTCGTAGATTGCTCTGTTTGGGAAGTGTTTACCGTTGGTTCTTCTATGGAGCCCTGTGCATGATCTTAGGATTTTCCTTTCGAGTATGCTGAGGATTTCCATGTGGGTAGGAGAGATGTTGTACCAACTCGGGAAACAATAGGTGAATATTGGCCTGATAAGTTGCTTATAGAGCAACAGTTTTGATTTTATGGAGAGTCCGTCCCTGATATGTATTATAGAGCTGAGTAAGCTGTAGGCGTAGTTGGCTTTTCTAATGACTGCTTTGGCATGGCGATAGAATCGAAGCAGTAGCATTATCTGTGGGTTTGATTATTCCCCCATTGTAGGTGGCTTCTATTTGTTTTGATTATTTTGGTTGCAAATTTTGATATGTGTAGGGTCTCCGAATGCAGATCAACTCAGATTTCTGAACGTTTATTTTGATCCCCATTTTTTGTGGTTGGCGTCGAGTTTTTGAAGCTGTTGGTTGACTTTTTTCATAGCCAGAATCTGGCAACGAGCTTGGGAGTACGTGGTAGAGTCATATGTATAAAGAAGTGACGTGTCATTTTCATTGGGGGGTTGGTCCGAAGTGTAAAGGTTGAAGTGAATTGGGCCTTGGGGAACGCCGGCTTCTACTGCTCTTAGTGGTGATTATTAATTTTCCAGCTCCACGTAAAATTTTCTAGAACTAAGAAAACTCTGGATTAGTCTGGTTAGGTGAGGGGGAAACCCGGATTGGTTTAATTTGTAGGTAAGCCCCGCTGTTCATACTAAGTCGAAAGCCTTCTCGACATGTGGAATTTGAGTAGTGGGTGGAGTGTGGATTGTTTTGGCTTGAAGCCGAATTGAGAATCCTGGTGGATGTTTTTGTGTTTACAAGTGTTGAGGACTTGTTGTTTTATGACCTTTTCAAATAGCTTACGGAACTTTGATTTGCTACTTCTAGCAACTCGCTATTTATAGCTCCGATAACAATGGGAGCTGTGCGTCTGTCAGTTACAAGAACAATGAAGCCCTGTAAACCTAACTGTATCGTGGTGAGAGCATACAGTTGCATACAATATCCTTGGAGTATGGACAATATGCTTGGAGTATGGACAGCATATGCGGCATGTAATGGCCTGAGCGTACACACTGCCGTATATTTATCGTTCTGTCACTTCTTCTCGGAATTTTGTGAATTCTTTGTATTCCCTTTACTTTGCTCCTTATTAGGAATACTCTTTTTTTTGCAATTTTTGTTAATAACATCTTTGGTCGTGTTAATCACTTTAAATTAAACCTTAACACAGATGATGCTCAGGTGTTCTTCTTATTGAGACCGGTTGGACTGGTGAGGACGCAATATGTTATCTAAATCTGTCTTTAGGGGCTGTAGATCAATTGTCGGTGTATAAAAGACTACTGATAAAATAAAGTGTATAGTGATTTATAAAACATTGCTCGACACTAGCTATTTCCCCGTCTGTATATACTTTGTGAATTCTGTTCAAATCTTCACTGTAATATTTAATTGGATGTTATCGTAGAATGATAATGTTGATTGTATATTAGGGAGGCTATATGGTGGGTATCGTACACTATGGATAACTAGTGCATATGTCCGACTTTCCACATGCTTATTGCTTGTCCGTTCATAACCTGTAATTACGTACGGATCTGAAGTGTTTAGAAAACTTGACTTACAATCGTTATATGAGCTCAATTCCACTTTCAATTCAATTGAAAGACATATCTATAGCCTCCGTCGATATCATCATATCCCACGTTTCTTGTATATGTGGCTGTAGATTTGTGTTATATTTTGTTCTTGGCAATTTTAACCGCGAAACAATGTGGAACGCATTCTCTCTCAACCTTGTGTCTTCCAGTAGCTTTTCATGTTAGAACACTATCTTGGAAATTGTCGTTTTGGAGCCACTTTAATATGCGCATGATCCTGTACTATAGTGAAGTGTGACCCCATGCGTCCACTTACGTAATTTTTTTCGTGAGGTAAGTTTTGTCACGTACATCTTTCGAGATTTCGACATTATATAATATTTTCAGATGAGCTCTAGCGAAAATAAATAAAACATATGTTGAGGTTGTAGTTTTGAGTGGATAGTGTAGCTTTTCTACATAGACTGGCAAGAGTTCCTTGGTATGTAATATATAATAATTGTTATTTTATTTTTGTGTTATCATAAAGAGAAGGCATATGTTTTTCAGTTTTTTGTTAAAGCAATATGATTTAGTTATCGAACTGCATTGCTTTTGTTTTTGAATATTTTGTGGTTAAAGGAAGATTACACTATTTTTGAAAAAAAAAAATATGTAAATAATAAAAGACAAAAAAATTAAGAAAAGTTGTATTTATTTAAACATGACAGCTGAAATTAAAATTGAGTACTGTTAAATGTGAGCTGAATAAGTTGAATAAGCTGAATGTATATAGCTTACATTTTGTCTGTTTAGTTATTATTTAGGTCTGTTTAATGAAATCGAAAAAAGTTCAGAGCAGCTCAGAGCAGAACAGAGCAGGGCAGTTTGTCTTACATTCAATGTCAAATTAAAAGTAGAAAAGATCATGAAACACACTTTTCTGAAATTTCTGAAATATTAATGTCAAAAAACTTATTTTTTCGTACACAAAAAAAAAAACTCACAATTATATGAATTGTGTATCAGAAATATCAACACATTTACAGTTGTCAAATGTTTGCTCTAAGTTGTTCTTTCGAAAAAGTTAGAGCGGAAAATCTTGGACTAAGTCACTCCAGTTTACTTTAGAGCAGACTCATGAAATACAGGTCAGTTCATATTGTATTACTTTAGAATAGTTTTATGAATTCATGAAACACTGTCTTGAATTCTTTTCTGCTCTAAAGTAAGCAGCTCATTAAACAAACGTTTTTATGCTTCGACTCATTGATATATTTTAATTTTTAAATAAATTTGCTGCTTCTTGGTTAAATTTCTGAATTTTGTAATTTTTTAATAATTTTATGAATTTTTTAAGATTATTTAAAATGTTTTAGGTCAAATTCGTGAAAATTTTTGGTTTTTATTTTTTGATTTTGAATTTTGTAAAAAATGTCGTTCCAAAAATTATAATTGTTCCATTGGGCCTGATGTTGGACTAAAGCAAAGTTCCAAACGTTCTCCCACCCATTGAAGTAAATAAATACAAATACACGATTCATTACATTAAAAGTAGCTTAACATTTTAATTTTATTTATTTCAACCAGAGTCTGTCGAGGAGGATTTAAAAAAATCTTTGTAACTATTAATACCGGAAAAAAACTATAGATAAAACCTAAATATAACTGTGGTTTTTTTCCAAATAACTCGTTATCTGCAAAAATCCAATTTTGAGAAAACGACGGACAAGTGGAAAAAAGTGAGGAAATGTTTTAGGAAACCATCAATTTGTGGAATTTTTTTTTTCTTTTTCTCGCAGGATGTTTTGAAATAAATTCTATTAACAGTACTGATACTATTTTTCAAAAAATATTAAATATAGGAAAGAAGTGTTTTTCACTCTTTTCGATATTCTGTGTGCGAATTAACGACTCAATTGAAGATGAATAGTTATTTGAAATCAGTAAACGCTACACATCGATATACGGTTTACTCGAGAAGTTCACTTATGCAGTTTATTGAAAAATAAGAAAAATTCCGAAAGCCATGGAATTTTATCAGACAAAATGACTGGAAATGAAAATGAATGTTGTTAATACATACATACAAAAAATTTGAAAAAAAAAAATCAAACAAAACAATAATATTTAATAATAATATTTTGCAGATAACGAGTTATTTGGAAAAAAACCACAGATATGACCCTGAGAAAATAGTATTTCGAATATAATGCAATCACTGATAAGATAACTATAACGTCGATAACTATTTTAGATATTTAAAAATTTCTTTATTGTTCATTAGTAAAAAATCATTGGATTATGAGATTAGTGAACGATTAATAAATCGAAATTTTTTACTCGATAAAGACACCAGAAACCTCTACTGAAAAATATTTTTATCCATTATTCGATTTTATAAGCTATAATAGAAGTTTTTTTTATGGATTAGACCACTATATCGACGACACAAAAAAATAGGAAAATCGCTTTAAAACTCATCTGAATTAATTCCATGGGAGATGGATGGGCCTCGCAAAGTGAAAAATCTATGGAAACGAGTATAATTCGTTTGATGTTTTTGGACTTCCCCTGAAAGGAAGGATGGAAAAGGCGCAAGGGGTGCACAGTAAAAATTTGCACAAATTGATCCCACAAAGCTTAGGTATTTTTCTTTCGAATCTAAATCTGGAAGAGCCTATTTTAGTGATTTAACATAGTACATGAAGATCTACATCTGGAAATCTGCACAACAAAACTGAAACAAAAATACTAGTAATAATTTATTAAGGTGTTTCAAGTCCTTTGATTTTGTATGAAAAACATCCTACAGTACAGCAAGCTCTTCGACAGGCACGCTTCCAATATTTCTAAAATATCTGCAATGCACATAATGTGGATTCCAAAAAGCGCCCGGTAGAGACTAATCTTGCTATTGTTACCAGTTTCAATAGAGTTGCAGACGCAATTATGGAAAACACATCGCAACAAGCGGGTTCGATGCAATGACTCACTAAAGCAAAGAGATTCATCCCTTTTTTATAAGAAAGTCGTCGATAAAATTCACTACTTCAGTGCACGACTCTCTAGCATACATCAAATGACAAGTGGGCCAAGGAGAGGTACTACTTCTACAACTATTTGCTCTACTGAAAACATCTAATTACGTTCGTATTGATGTTTTTTTTTCTACCAAAATGCAAAGTCTAAGTGTTGAAAGTTATACACAATATCAAGGCACTCAAAAAAGAACGCATACGTATATACTACTTAGCGCCATATTAGAATAAAACGCCACACAAACTCGACGATATCGTTAGTTTAGCATCATAAGTGAAATTTCTATTAACAGAGATAAAAATATTCAGCTAAACGATAAATATGCACATAATTGAAATAGCCTTCAAACCCTTATAGAAATAAAGTAAGTGGATAAGCTAGACATAGACACATTTTGACAGTAACCAACAAAGCATTAAGGACTAAGAGAGTGAATGTAAAATTCCAGACGTAAATACAGAAGGGATTTTAAGCATATCGTCCGTTGTTTGGGAAAAGGTTGCTTTTATGTTTAGCCTTTTTGGAATTGGGAGGCATTTAATTTCAAATTAAAATTTATCCTTCTTTTCACTAATAAATGATAACTGAGCAAGTCCTGTTCGTCCGTTGGTGTACATCAAAAATAAATTTTCCATTCATTATGTATCTAGTCAGTCCCCTTTCTTATGGACTTATAAACGAGAAAAGATCAATGTATTTTGTGAATAGCCAAATAATATTTAGATATTATTGAGAAGGTTTTTTTTTTTCTAATCAATTGAAAAACATTTTACAGTTCTCCCGTCCGAAGGTAAAAAGCTTTGAGCGACAATAACTTGTTTTAATTTGGATCGTTGTTATACCCTAGATGAGGGGTTGGCTAACCTTTCTGGAAGCAAGGGCGCAATTAAAAATTTTCATGAACGTTGCGAGCGCAACAATATGTAATGATATTCTATATTCTTTTTCTTAATGTCATTTTTAATTATTTTTAATACTTAACTTTCTTAAGATTTTTTTTTCTTTAATTTGTGTCATTTTTAATTTTGATTCTTTTCGATTTTATTTTATAAGTTCAAATAACAATAAAAATTTGTAATAACAATTTTATTGAACGCTATTTATTACATATTACATAAAAAATTATTAGTCATTAATGAGAAGGCTGGGACTGTATTTCTTGATACAATTTTTCAATATAAAGACAGTAAGACGTGATCTAAACTTATTTTTGATGAATTGCATTGCACTTTAGTAAGTGAATCCAAAAAGAAAAATGTTATCTTCAGTGCAGAATTTTTTAATATTGGATATTTACCTGCTTTAATTAATATCTAAAATTCCTTGTCCATGCTAATAACTTTTAAAGTGGCTTCATTTTGTAATTCTACAATTTCTAGTTCTAAATTTTCTAAATTTGTAGCAAGAAATCCATTTATTTCTGCACTTAAATTAGTAATGTCAACATTAATCATAGAATTTTGAAAGAGAAATAAAATCGATTTCAAGTCATCAAATTGATGAAATCTTCCATTAAACTCGATATTCAATTTTTGTTAGATAATCAACATATGTTGAAAAATCTGAAAGGTTTTTTAGAAATAGTTTTGACAGGTGTAGAAAATGCGTCAAAGAATTTTTTTGAAAGTGCGAACTCCAAAAAAATGCTTTAATCGCACTTATCATATTTACTAGATCTTTATTTTGACCTTGTAATTAAAGATTTAACTGATTTAATTTCTGACAAATATCAGCTAAAGAGGCTAAGTCACCTAACCAATGAGGACATTCAAATTCGGTATAAATTTTCCCTTTTTGGTCAAGAGATTCTTTTATTTCAGTAATCAAACTAAGAAACCGGTGTAATACTTTGCCTTTGATAAGCCACCTCACTTCTGTGCAAGTTATTAAGTCTATGAACTCAGCATGATCATCTTTCAATAGTTTTTAAAAAGTATGTGCTATAATGGAGCATAATTTTTATTGTGGCTAAATGGAAAAGACTATCGCACATACAACTTGCTGATGTATTATGCAATGATAAGTAATAAAATATGGCAATGATTCATTTTTCTACATAAAGTTCCCAAGCAGCATTTCAGCGTTACATAACCATGACAAAACAGTATTGTGAACTTTTGTTGTCAAAACTGGGAAGTTTCAAATTAGTTACGGTAACGTTGCTGACACGGCATCTACCCGTTGTGGCTACTGTCAATGCTACGACACTTTGTTACCATCGTAACAAAATACCCGTTCTTAAAACGATATATTTGTAACCGTTGCAAATAGGTAAATAAGTAACTTCCGTTATCGGGAACAATTTTTGTAATCGTAAAAATCAGGATAGATTTAACTTCCGGTAGTAAATAAACCGTTGCATAATGGTAATTATGAAATGGATCGGTGTAGTTGTAACTTTATATTTGAAGTTTTTCCCCATTAATTAGGCATAAAGTTTCTATATTGATGTTTTAATGCACCCATATGCATATGTAGTTTTAATTATTATGCAATTTGAGTGAAAAATATTCATAGTCCCAATCCAACGCCACTAACCTTTGGATTTATCAGAATCGCGTTGGCGAAAATAAATAAAAAAGAAATAGGTTAATATATTGTAATGAAAAATATATGATAACGAAAATTTTATTTCAGATATAAAAACATATTTAACATTTCTTACAGGTTTTATATAAGTTCTTAAAAAATACATTCTTTTCATATATATATATGTATGTGAAAATGTAGATATTAGGGACGAATCTCTATAAGAAAAATAAAATAGAAATTAATATTAAAAAAGTTCAGTTATGTTAATACAAATTTTAAACATATATGTATAAATTTTTATGCCTTCGAATTTTGATAATTTTAATCGTATCTTTACTTGATGTTAAATTATTGCCTTTAGATTTTTGCGTAGGTATATGTAAGTCTAGTCTTTGTGTGTTTTAGATATTCTTTCAAAAAATTATTCAGGTCATGATCAGTATATTTTGGAAAAATTTTCGAACACCTGCAGAAGTACTCGTAGTATCTAAAATTTCCCAATAGCAGCAAAAGTCTCATTCACAAATATCGTACCAGATGAAAAATTCTCCTGTACAGCATCCTCAAAAAGAAAATTCACTGCGGAACATGAGCTCTGTTTGGAGTCGCTTCTCCTAAATGAGCAATCTTCAGCACCTTAAATGAATAAGATCATTGAAAAAAAAAAACAAACAAAAAATTTGATATTTTCGTGTTACCAAATTATCGTTAAAATTTTTCCCACTCTTAGCTTAGCCTCTAAGTGCTTAATGTCTTCTACATTGTTAATGAGGCGGAAGCTGTCCATCTCTCTTATATCATCTACTTTAGCTTTATTTCGTAAGCATTCCTGCAGAAAGAGACCTGTACAGTTGCCTGAAATATGGTCATGTCGAGATCCTGTCGGTGATTTCGGAGTAAATGTAGTAGATTTTATTTTGAAAAAAAAAAAACAAGATTGGACGGTTATTTATTAAAGTGTGTGAGTATTTCGATTATTCTTTTAAGCATTCATTAAGCTCATATTCGCACGATGTTATACCATGTAAACATTAAACTTATTTCGCTGGTAAAAGAAACATTATTTTTCTTGATTCTTCATATTTATTTTTTTAACTCTTTATGCCACATTATTTCTAGTGCGTAAAGCTTAAACAAAAATTTAAAAAAAAATATTTAATTACATATTTTAAACTGAGTACTTTTGTCCTCTTAAAATAGTTTTTCTCTACAAACTCAGATATACTCAGACTTGAAGAAATTTAAAAAAAATTAATTTGTTTATAATATTTAAAGAGTGTTTTAATGTTAAAGAAAAAAAAATTGTTTGAAACAAATGAAAAATTGAATTAATTACCTGAGTGCAGCTGTTCTCCCATATTCTTACATTGCTGACAATGCCGAATGGCAATATTTTCGGACTGTAGCTCATTCTCATTTACCGCTGATCACAATTATTTAAGTAAATATAGTATACGAAAGTTATTCAAATTAATCCCTAACGAAAAATAACTATATGTACAAATGTTGTCCAATATTTCCTTATAAATGTCACATAACATTTACGTCAACAACAATTACTGCAATATAGAAAAGATGCTAAATAGAAACACGTTATTATATTCATTTTAACTTAACGCTCGTCACACTGATTATCGCACAATACATCTAATAAATCACTATGAAACTTTTTTAAAGTCCAAACACTATGAACTGCTCAGGCAAACTGAAAACGCAATGAGTCTTAGGGTCCAAAATAATTGTAGTGCAACGTCTATGTTACTCTTCAGTAATATTGTTACCACCCAAATCTTAATCAGCTTTTAAAATGTTTGCACAGAAACTTACACAGTGCAACTTGAAAGCAATTAACGGTTAACGTATTCTTTTGTTTGCTTTGCAAATCAAATACAGCACTTTGATTATACAACTTATGAGGAATTTCGCAACCTATCCGAAACTCTTAAGTTCTTATGGGGTCTCAAGAAAACTTATTGATGAAACAAAACACGTTTGTGAAAAAAAGCTACCATTTTAGAACCGCGGTTGCAAACGAACCACGGTAACATTGAAATATCGGTTGTAAATTGCTGGTTGGGTTATAAATCCTTCATTTTTACCTATCATTGCTGCAGCTCCGTCAGTTTTAATTGAAGTTAATTGAAACTTGATAAATATCTTCACCTCTAGCTCTCTCTGTCATTGGCAAAAGGCATAGTATTTCTTCTTTCGCTGAGTAATCTTGTTATTAATATTAATTAAATTTTCGTCCATTTGAAGTGAATCCCAAGAGCAGCTATTCATATATGCTTCAAGTTGTTCTTTAATATGGGTAGATATTGTCGCAGTTCTTCTTGTTACAGTATTGCGTGACAACTGTAAATCATTTATTGCCCTAATTATTTCTGGATCATTAGAAAAAGTATCAAAGAGCGAATCGGCACCAATTAGTAAAGCTTTTTCAATAATTCCCCATTTAAATATGATATCTTGTTCTTCTAAAAAAAATGTCCCATTTTAAACGATGCAATAGTTACAGTTTTTGATAAATCTGTAAAACAACAAAAAATGTTGGCTCAACAATCTCTTCTTTAAACTATTTATTTTCTCAGTTCGATCGAATAGTACTATGAGGCATACATTTTGTATCGAAGCTATCATGCTCTAATTTATAATGTTTTTCAATATTATACATATATTTTATTAGTTGCGTCGCACTTGTACAGAAGACATACACTATTTCCAAAAAACAGTATTCTTCTTCCCAATCTTGTTGTGGAAAATTTAAGAACGCGATCGTCTACTAGGGCCTGACTCAACCAAACTGAATATTCTTATTGTTAAATTAAAAATATAAAGTTTTTATATTTTTAACAAAAAATTAACGAATTGATTATAATAACACTACTTCATAGTTACGAAATATATATACAACACAAAACCATTAATATCAACACTCGTATGTCACTAACTGTCACTGACAGAGTGACGTACGTAATAAAATAAAAACATACAAGATGGCGCTAAAATTCTATAGAATTCGATAAAATAATAAGTTTTTGTAGTGGAGCTAAGTATTTATATTTTATTATAGAGTGTATCAATAATTACTTGAAAATTTCATTACTCATTAATAAATAAGGATAATAAGTAATTTCAATAAATTTCGGTTTAAAAGCTGGATCATGAAATCAATTCTAAATAAAATAAAAAACTTATTTTAATTTATCGGAAATCATGTCGTGGGCGCATAATAAAGCACTTGCGCCCGCGGACCCGGATCTGGCCACCCCCGCCCTGTATAAAATCAAAGTGTATAGGTACTAAGTTTGTCATTCCGTTTTTCTAACGCATAGAAATAATGCTAGTAGAGCAAAATAGATTGGAAGCCAACGCATAATATTTAAAGATATTTTGAATTTAACAGGTCCGTCTGTCTGTTCATACGATAACTCAAGGGTGTATGTATTAGGAGATGGGAAGGGGTTGGGGGATTTGGCTTTAAAAAGAAAAGTAAAATTAAATTCGATAATGGGACAAATTCGGTAACTGCATCTTGGTCCCTATTTCATAAAACTATTGGTGTAATACTAATAATTTTCAAGTGTTTCGTACAAATGTTCTTAAATACTAATAATTTCTTTGCGATTCTAATGCGATTTATTGGATCTGCTTGAAATTACACTGAAAAACAAACCGTAGCTGGATCGACAATTAAACATTGTCCATGAACCATTTGTACATAATTCTGAATAGAAACAATTCAGTATTTGATAAAACTAATGCAAAGTACTCATTGACGCTGGAAAAAGAGACAACTGTATATTTATTTGAGCTTTTATGTATAGGTTGTGCCTAAAAATATTCCCCTTTAAGAATTTAGGTTATACATAGGCATATATTTTTTAACAGATATTGCACTAAGCCATGCCCAGCGAAATTTGGTTATTGCCACACGGTAGATTGCGAAAATTAAACATTTTCAATCGTGACGCATTTTAATACAGGAAATGGATGGAATTTGGTAGGTATCACTAACTTTACATTTGTTCACTATATACTTCAATCATGTTCTTATTTCCTTCCATAAAACTGATAAATAATAAAACATGAATTTAATTAAATTTTTACTACACCGATGTAGTAACACATTATTAATCTTTAGTGAAAAAATTCAAATATTTCAAGTAGAAATCATATCAAAAGTTATCGTTTTGATATTAATTCTAATTCTAATAAATAAAAGGGCATCAGTACTCCAATATTATTTCTTATTAATTATAACAAACCAAAATATATTCTAATTACACATACATACAAGATGCTTCAATTTAAAAATTTCGGTTCCAAAGTTTGTTCAAATAATTAGCTCTTTAAATTATTCAATTAGTGTCTTGAATAGCCTTCATTTATGCTGTAGGCTAGTGAAGTTATTTATATTGTGTTGTTATATGACAAGTTTACATTGTAAAGGATAATCATCCTTGATTTTTGATAATTTCTAATAGTAGTTGTATTATTATAATATAAATACAATAGTCAAACTACTACTAATAAAAATGAAATATCAAGTATAATAGTAGTTTACAAAGTATAATAGTTAATTGCAGTTTAACCGAAATTAATGTGCTATCAAAATAGTAGGATTACCTTTAATGATTATCAAATATCAAGGAAAATGATATCTTATAATGTAAAATAGTTAATTAAACAGCACAATAGAAGTTAATTCACTACGCAAAGTTTTCACCTTACGATATTTTTTACAATTTAGTTAGTGGCCTACTACGAAGTTGTTAAAAAATACTTGACAATGTCTGATTGTTTAATAGAACCTATTTCGTTGTTTAAGGCAAAATTAAATAAGCTTTTTAGTAGATTTTACTACGTTTTTTTTCTTTCTGTGTATTAGTGTAGATTTGCTTCCTAACAACTATCAATCTACGGCTGCGATAATAATTATTAGTTACTATCTCGCTGCCAATTATTTGTTTCCCAACATAGTAAAATTGTAAATTAAATATTTTCATTAAATTTTTACCAGTTTTGAATTCACATTCTGCAGTTTCAAATTGTTAAGTAATAAGACTCAGAGAAGAAAGTGTTCTGACTTGATTTTCATACAAATATATACTCTTGCCTTATATGAAAATTCGATTCAAAATGTATTCAAAAGAAAGGAAACATAATGATATTGTTATTTCATTGTCTGTAGCTTCCTCTTCATTTGATGTTTGCTAGCAGTCGAAGTTTGAAAGATTATGTGGGCAATATGTCAAAATACAAAGTGTGACACATATTTTTATTATATTACAGGCGTAAATGGGCTACAGCCTTAAATCTTTAAGGCAAACAACCTTTTTCTTTAAAATACCCATGATATTTTCAAACACCGTGTATACGTTTATATGACATATTGAAAATTTGCACCTCATGATCGTCTAGATCATTATTTTTAGGGGTAATAAATGATTCTTTAAGCCACCAGGAAGTAATGACCGTGGGTTGGAGCACCTGTCATTTTCCATTTTTCTATACTATAGTGTGTTATAATCACCGCCAAACAAATTCAATCTGGAACGATCATTTTGGGACCCCTTGATATTGTCAAAATTAAAAAACCTTCTTGATGACTCGGCGATAAACCGACAGTGTAGGTAGTTACAGCTAAGTACAGGAAATGTGAAATATCACTTACGATAGGTTAATTAGAAAGGATAGATTCACGGAATATCTGAAAATGTTGACCAGAAATATTATAAATGCTGGCTTCAGGATTATAATAATGGTAGGCAGTAGCAATATTAAGATTTAGCTGAATTTAATTAGTTTTAGGAACCTTGAGTGAAGAGAAAAGGAGTCCAGTCTGAGTATTGAGTTCACAGTAGTTAGACGGTAG
Organism: Dioctria linearis; assembly: GCA_963930735.1. Classification (NCBI taxonomy): domain Eukaryota; kingdom Metazoa; phylum Arthropoda; class Insecta; order Diptera; family Asilidae; genus Dioctria; species Dioctria linearis. The sequence continues at coordinate 45,421,221 of OZ005741.1, forward strand.
ATCGTGTTCGATCGGGTCGTCAAGTTGTGTGCATCTAAAGGAAAAGTTTTACTTCTTTTACAAGTATACTATTACTTAACACAAGCATCGTGCCACTTAGCACTGCAATAATAAAATTGTACGTCGGGTCCACAAATTAACATACTTTAATGGAATGATTTCCGAGGCAATCAATAAAACGGCATTCATTCGTTCTTGGTGCACCAATGCCGAACCGATAAGGGTACCATAAATACAGCAGCCAATAACGCCAGGCATGCCCTAAAAAAAAAAAAAATCTAACAACATCGTTGATAGCGTCCGGCCATTTTACTACTAGTGGAAAAACTTTGTCTTTAATTACACTATCCACATCCTTGATTACTCGGCAAACCGTCACTTTTTACATGCAAATCTGGTATTCCATGTGACTGGCCTCCTTTTCCTAATCTGCCTTGATAATGTAGCACTGTTTCGATTTGTTGGAGTTAGAAGATAGGGGTCCAATTTGACGCAAACAGTATTCAACGGTTGAAAATTCGACGTCGACATATGCTCACAAGTTCATTGTCCTCAAAATCATCAAATATTTTCAAGCTCTACTTTTACCGACGTAATTGGAATAATAACAAATTTGTTATTAGTGCAGCACTAAAAGCACTGTGTTACAAAAAAAGATATACTTTTGACGAGATATAGTTTAGGTTTTAGGACTAGTCGAACTAAAAGTAGTGGCATACATTCCAAACAAAATTGTTATCAAAACACTACGTTTGGGCATGCGTCATTAAATTTTATTCTAAGTTGGTGTTGCTAACAACGGCTTTTGAATTTGTTGTTGTTGGTTTAGTTGTTCTGATTTGTTGCATTTTTTCACATTTTCACAGTTTACGCGGTTAAAGCCCAGTGCTTCTTCACCTTTCTCTATAGTTCAATATTATACGGAATTATAGCTGCTTAATGAGCAAAAATTCAGTCAAATTTCAACCGATTTTGACAAATGCTCATTAGACGCGGAATCGAATTCGCTTTTAGTGCTATGAAGAGGAAAAAAAAACATTGTAGAGCAAAAAAAGCCATCAAATTGTTGTCAAAGTTGAAAAAAGATGTAAAAAATAGTAAATTTCGAAATGTTTTTGACTGTAACTTCGAGACTTTTCATCGCAACGAAATAAGGAACATATGGTTCCTTTATACACCACAAAAAAAAATCGACATCGAATAAAAAATGGTGAATTTTGAAATTTTATATATATATGGACCTACCAAATAATGGTTTTTTTGGTCTAGAATGAGATTTTTATGGTGTATGAGCAATTTCTAGTAACCCACTACTTTCAGTTCGACTAGACTACAACCCAAAAATTGAAAAATACATAAAGAATGTAAAATTACATACAGTGCAAATTTGCTTTACATAAGGTTATGCAGTGCGCATAAAGTTGTGTAAATTTCCGCTAACATTGTTGGCAATTTGTTGCCTATTATAGTAGTGGCAATTTTCAATAGATATTTTTTACGGTGTAGTTATTATTAATGGAGCTTCTATGAAATAGAATCTTCGTACACTAATAATTTCCCCCTAATACTTATTGGGGATAGAGTAGAAACTTATTAGCGTGGGAAAAGTATTTATGGAAAACACTTGAACTAATAATTTTGAAAAAATTGGTAAATCTGCTAATAATTATTAGACTAATAGTTATACGAAATAGGCTCCTCTCCTGCTTTGGTTATCATAGAAAAACTTTGTTTTTCACTACATATTTGGACACTGCCCGAGAATTCGTCTACGTAGGGTATTGAAATTTTGTACATGGTATTTTTATTATTCAAAAATGTGCTAAATCGGATAACCCATGCTTTGTGTCGCCATATAAAAATTCATGATTTTTACGTATACTATGAAAACGATCAGTCCTAGACGATTTTAATGTACTATGGAAAGTTCTTCAGAATAATAACCATTTTTACTTTCCGAGGAACCGTTTTAGAAAAATATGAAAAAAACCACTTCAAAAATCAAACATTCACAGATGGGTGACATTTAAAAAAGGGTATCATAAGAATTGGCCTTAGATCAATTCTAGCTTTTTGCCTGTATTTTATTACTTTTTTTTATATATATATTTATATGGTGGTATAAACTGTTTAACAATATCGTATTTATTTTCTAAGATAAAAAATGTCAAAACAAGTAATCTGCGTGGCTTCGGGTGACATTACAACGACAAACAAAAACGAAATAACTTTAAAATGTAAAAGAACTGACTATAAAAACATTTTTTTTTAGTTAAGCTCAAAAAGCAATTAATGGCCTGCATCATCTTCAAAATTGTTTTCTTCTGTTTCAGCGAATCTGACATTCTGCCATGCGCCAAACCAAAACCCCGTCACAAAGTTTGCTTTTTTAAGTTTCCAGCTCTTCCAACCATCTCAAAATGTCACCAATTGAGCTTCAACTTCATGCATTGGAAATAAGATCTTACATTGGTGAATATAGTGAGGATATGTAATGACCGTTATGTTGTTGAATGTCAAAAATGTACGAATTTTTATCGGTGAGTGGTATTTTTCGATGAACATCCTATCTCGAATGCCTCAATAGAACTGAATAGATATTACCATTAATCATCTGAAAGTTTTGCTATGAAAATTCATAGCGAAATAAGTCAATCTGAAATTGGCTCAGTTTGCTGCTAAGTCTGCAGCTCGGAATTGAGTGGAAAAAAACTCTTTATGCAAACGAAAAATCTTGAAAAAAGAAATTTCATTGCAAAAAGAGGGCGTTTCATATAAGCAAAAACCGTATAATCGTCAGTACGGCTTGGTTCCGTCTTTTTGCGATGAAATTTCTTTTTTCAAGATTTTTCGTTTGCATAAAGAGTTTCTTTCACTCACATTATTCATCTGTCCAAGGGGAAAAAATACACGATTCACAATACACTTGATATATCAGAGACAAAAATCTACCTTGACCTTGTTGCCCTTCTGACTTATCTTGTATTTTTGAGATGTGGTGAGATTAGACTTTTGATTGCAACGATCGACTTTTTTTGATTCAGGATCATAAACGGAAGTGTTATCAGCTATGATTATCCTCGTAATGAAAGTTCAGTCACTATTGACCTTTTGATGAAGATTTTGGAAGGTGTTGAACTGATGTTCCATTCTGGTCGGCAAACAAACAAATTTAGTCGCAATATGATGCTACATCAAATTGATCACTAAAATTGATTGAACTGTTACAAATATCACAGCTTTCATGCCACTAACTGTTTTGTCTCTTAATCGCCAGTTTTCATAAATTATTCTGTGAATTTCAGTGATTTTTTTGGCAGCTTTACTGATTAAGGAACGTCCACACTTCTCATCGTTCTCAAGTTAAATTCAATCATTTTTCAAATGTGTAGTTACTGGTTTCGCTTCATGGCTTCATCACCTGGCGAAACATTGCAAGCACTGATTTTCCTAGTTTCAATTGCATTGAATTTGTCATTTATCGCAATAATCATTGAGGGTTATAAATATGTCTTAGCAAAAAAATTTGATGCATATAGTATAACAACTATCTGCGGATCGAGTCGCAAGGCTTAATACAATTTGCCTATACCCGTACTACCTATCATACGTGTGTATGTAAGTAGTATAAAGAACTGGAATAGGATAATTTTAAGAACTTTTATTTTTAACGAGTCTAAATCGAATCATAAATACAAGAGGAAAAAACAACCGCCTCGACCGGGATTTGAAACCGGGACCTCCGCTTGCCGGGCGACTGCTATTACCACTGAGCTAACGAGAAAGATGATGAGAGGCGGTTCTTTTTTCCTCTTGCATTTATGATTTGATTTCGAATCGTTAAAAAATAAAAGTTCTTAAAATTCTTCTATTCTCCATCTTTGACAGATTCTAATAAGTGTGGGTTCGATTCCCGTTAGTGAAAAATAAAATAATATAAAGAACCATTATACAACACCAGAAAAACTTTCAATTATAGACCACTCAAAGCATTATTATTCACTGTAGCAAGTAACCGGCAATGAAAAATTCAAGATTTTCCACTGCTTTTATATTGCAGCAGTGAGGCGATTTACAACAAGTTAGTTACTATAATTTAAATGAAAAAAAAAGTTAGTTAGAATTTCGCGCCATTTTCCCGTTGAGAACATAATCCAAAGCTTCTGGTAACATAGAAAAAAAAATTCTGTTCTAAACATAAAATGAAGCTTCTGCTTGGATGCAAAACTTGGAGCAGTTGAAGTCTGTTGTCTATGATTTTACCTTATAACGGAATACCAAATTGAATTTTTATATGTATACCAAATAAAATCAGAAGAGTAACATAACTCCGATTACTGACACTATTGCCAACACAATAAAACAATTTAAAAAAAAACAATAAGCTTAATTAGCACGCTTTAAATCTCTCAATTTAAATCTCTCAAAGTTACTCTGCATAGTCCTTGGCTATACAATTAGAACACAGTGAAAATCGTGAATTTTATTTCCATTTCAACCGGATTGAGTGAAACCGAAATAATATCTTTATTCAAAGATATTAATGAACTAATTAGGTTCACATTTAGTAAGTTAAATAAGTGCCAGTTTTATGTCTTTGATCAGTTTTAAGCTCTCTCGAGGCCTAAGCTGATCCATTAATTTTCCGAATTTCAATTAATTGAAACCAAAGTTTGCTATTCAATTCTACAAATTGGTTCTTGGTATTTGTTTCCCATGGAATGAAAGCAAATTCCATCGCAACGAAAAACTCATTAGGAATATTGACTTTCCTTCCTGAGTGAGGCTATGAGCGGGTATGCACATAAAAAACAAAGTAAGAGCCACAAAACGAATTTGCGGGCTTCACTTGATTTGTGAATCAAAAAAAAAAAAAAATGTAAAAACTCCTTATAAGATTGTTTATTTTTTTTAATTTCAGGGTATGCATCTGTGCTTTACTTTCGTAATTAAAATCCAGCCTGGTGCGGTGGTTTTTGTGAAAGGCTTCAAAGCACCCTTTTTAGATTTTAAAGGAAAATGAAATATAGAAGTGAGCTAGAGAGCTGTGTTGTAAGTCAGGCTTAAGTAAACAAAACTAAACAAAATAAATCAAATTTTTCCATTATGTGAAGAAATTATTGTTTCTAGTATTTTCTATAATTATGAAATTTGGTTGTTAGGTCCACGATATTAATGCGAGCTAATATCGCCTGAAGGTTTATTTAAACAAGTTTATCTATAGAGACGATCTCGCAATGATAATTGTTTTGAGCTGAATCGATATCGAAACCTGTTATTTTTTTAATACACTCATATATATATGGTAAAGACTTCAATTTAACTCAATCCTAGATATGCAAATATAACATGGAAACCGTAATTGAATTGGAGTTATATAGAACAGAGCCAGTACAAGTCAAACCTTATATATACAAATAAAAACTGCCTGATAATTTACGCGTGTGTTGCCCTTTTTCAATTACTATGCAAATGATGATAGTTATAAAAGGTAATTTAGAATTTTACTTGAATTCCTGGTTTTTCTTTTTCTTTTATAACTCTTTTAAATTTATATTAAAAGGGAATAATAGGAACAGTACGAAATTTTTGAACATGACTTTAAGAATTGCTTCCCACTCAACAGTGCATCAAAAGAGGATATAAATGAAGCCCAAAATTGATCCTGTCCTGCACATTAATCTAACGTAATGCAATTGTTCTTTGCTTTTAATAGTGAAATGTAAACAGAAAATAATTATAAATATAAAAAATAAACAGCCCTTCCACACAAAAACGATCAAAAAGTGCTTGTTTTGACCCGACAATCTCCGATTTGGATGAGATATGATTTCTTAAAATCACCATATACACAAAGTAACATGAATGGGAGCAAAACACCCTAACCCAAAATCTGGACTAAATATTTACCGATTTGCAAAATTCCTCTTGACACTTTTTTCTGATTTTTTGAG